>JAVIWC010003679.1:0-476294 GCA_031894815.1 Creontiades dilutus | reverse complement strand
AAACGGGCTTACAGTCTCATATAAATGAAAACATTATCCTACCATTATCCTATCCGCCGTCAAACTACCACCACCGACCCGCAATACATATCGACTCACCTTTTGAAGGCGATGATGTCCTCCGGAACGTATACCGCGGCATTTTTGTTCCGTGAATCGTTAACAACCTCGATTTCTACACCTTACAATACTATTTAAAATAAAACGTTACAATGATTTATACATTCCTAGACGAGGAACAATGTGCTAGCTATGTACCAGAGGTTTTTTCTCGAAAATCGTTCGTCAGGTTTTTATAAATTTAGCAGTTGTTCGCTTTGGATTCTTCTTTAAAAACTGTTTTTCTAAATTAGAGCCTGGATTTGAAGTCTTGACATCGTTATATCAATTTTAATATCTAGAGATTTCGTATACCCGTATTTTAAAATGTATTTGCATGAGTTTTAAGTTTGTGTACAAAACTTGAACCTCCTGATTCCAAATTTTGACATTTTGACAACATCCGTTGTTAAGACGCTATACTCAGAAACAATGTACGGTGTTATGGCGCATCTCTTTGAATATTAATTTGTGAATAACAAGTATATTATGACCTGCACATTTCCTGACATGTTAATCCCACCAGAAGAAAACTGAACATTTTCGACTGGAACTTGAACTTTCAAAGGGACTAAGCCAAAGTAGTTCTGCGAGTGGAAACTTTGATTTTGGCGTAGAAGTCTTTTTTTGCTTTAAATAGGTTAACTTGGAAGCAACGAACACTCTACGACAACACTGTAAGGGTGTAGAATCCGAATCTGCAATAAAAAATTTTCCGTCCGTCCGCCGTACGCCGTACGTACGATTTCTGCCAAACGGCTGAAGCAAAAAAACTGAAATTTTCAGGAAAAATCCATGTTTGGTCCGGCGACGCCCCAATTCTTGAGCCAGCTCTCTCACTTCATTTAAAGTGCCCTTTAAAGGTTGTAAAAGTTTTGTAAAATCCCTAAAAACCTCAAAAAAACTCAAGGCGGCCTAAATTTGAACTCTTTTTGAAGAACTTTCCACGAGGAATTGAATGAGCCCCTCCCCAGGTCCGTAGCTCAAACTATTCCCGATGTATGGCCCGATTTATGGTACCAACCTTTGCGTTATTTTGGTTTATTATCGTTTTTATTTTGATTGCAGTAACCTAGTGATGTAGTGAACGTGGATACTGGAGTGAACTCCTAAAAGGCTTTGTAGCCGATTCTGATAACCATAAAAAACGCAGCAAATTCTTTCACTGGGGTTTATTATTCAATTGGCTTGCGTTCATGATTTGAATTTCTTCTATGCTTTGGAGTGTGCGTGTTTCACAGGCGATAGAGTGATTATTGAATTTCAGGAGGCACACAAATATATTCGGTTGAGAACAGATTTACGTGCTCTAAGCATATCTCCTGAAATTCAATAATCGCTCTATCACCTGTGGAACACGCACACTCCAAAGCTTAGTAGAAATTTAAATCATGAACGCAAGCCAATTGAATAATAAACCCCAGTGAAAGAATTTGCAGCGTTTTCTTTTGCACGTACGTTCGTGTAACTGACACTTCGACTGACGTTTTTCCTGGCCTCTCTTGAAACGGAGAGGAAAACCACTCGACTTCAACTTAATTCAATATATGTAGTTATCCAACTTGATCCAAACTTCATACACCTTTGAACTTTTCACCTTTCTACGGGGGAGAATGAAAAATTTCGTCCCGGTGATATTGATTCGTTCTATTCGTTCATCTTCGAAATATGATCTGATCCACCCGAAATATGATCTGATTTTGAAATGTACCATGATGTCAAGTGGTACGAACCGAAAAATTACTGCATTATTCAGTTAGTGGCACTTCTAGTTTCAATTGATATAAAACTTAGACGCGCTTGGATGGGCTTACGTAATTGATGGTGGATAACATCTCAACAAATTACGATATCATCTTCCCGTTAGTTACATCTTCCCAGAGGGGGATCGTAGGAATGTTGTCAGTTGTATAAAACTATTGAATAATGGCATCCAAGCCTGGTAGAAAATCCGCAATCATGCCGAGTAAGCGTGTGGAACGGAGGAAATTAACGTTATTCTGGAGGTATTAACCCTGTTTTGGAGATGAAGATTTGGATTAGGATCGGTGGTCTCGACCGAAGGGAGCTAGCCGAAGAACATCTAGATACCTCCATTTCCATGGTTCATAAACTCTTGAGGAAAAAACGTCTTAAAAGTTTTTTTTTTAAATGAAATCCCGACAGCTCTCGTCCTGATTTGGAGAGTGCGTCAAGTCAGTCAAATATCGAGACATCCCATGTCCATCCGCTTTCAATTGATGTAGCATACATTCGAGGTAGCAGCATGCACTAACCTGGAAACCACACTTTTTGTGGAGGACGATTTTGGCGTAGTGAGCCCTCGGTTACAGCCAAGACACCGTTCCTGTCAAAAATGTTAATGCCGCTGGATAGCTGATTAAGGTACATGCCTTCCTTTGATACATCCCTCAAAGCCATACACTGAATACATTAAACTCAGTTTCAACTGTAGACACCACTTTGTTTACTGAACTCTCACAATACTACTATTCCGGCTTAGACAAAGCATATTCCTATCGATCATGCAAGCAGCTCACTTTGCATCAGCGAGTCCATGCAATGGTTACCCCGATTTTTGGTAAACCACAGATTTCGTCTTCTTCCTTGCAAATATCGTAACTCAAGCTTTGCTGCAAAACCAACTCCTCTTGATTGGTTTTGGCTCAGATTACTGACAAAATGACTGAAATCTTGCTGCAGTACATGTATCATGATGATGCAGGACATGTACCATGTGCGTGAGCTGGAATTGATTCCTTTTCACAAACTTTCGGAAGTTAACCAAGGACGAATGGGGATGTCGATGAAAATAGTGATTAAAATTGGGTATAAAAGGGTGGTACAAAATTCAAGTTTTTCCCCTGGAACCTCTTTCAGAAGCATGAAATACTAGTTGTTCTCTAGTTTAAACGAGTTTTAATCCTCTACAGTAACAGAAAGGTTTTTTTTTTTTTTTTTTTTTTTTCCGGAAGGCAGGTGAGGAAATCTTTAAGATCCTCGGATCTTCCCAGAAGCTTTGTTCTCTTCAGTCCTTGGGATTTAGTCCTCTTGGTCCGTTTGGAGCCTCCTCTGTCTCTCTCGTTCTTGGAATCTTTCTCTGCAGAATGAATATACTAGTTTGTTCTCTTCATGTTTAAATCATCCTGCAGATATCTTCTTTGTGTTTCCCAATCCTCTACAGAAAAACAGGAAGGGGTTAGAAATTAATCAACGGTATACTTCAAATAGCCGTACAGGAGATTGCTACCATGTGACGAACCTACTGACTTCTGTCGTCCGATTTTTTACACTTTTCCCAACCTTTATCTTCCTCTTCCAACCGTTGTCTTTAGTCAAGACAACAAAAAAGTAACCTCAAACATTCGCTTTGGGAATATACAGACTATTTTTAGGGTAGCCTGCGGTTTTTGGAAATCTGTAGACAGGGTTGCCACAGTGGTGTAAGACGTCTCAAGCTGCAGGCCCCATTTCAAAACTCCGAATTCCATCCATTAAGCTCCTGACGAAAACATTTTTTATTTTTGCAAAATGGTGAATTTAAGGAGGTGGGGAGAATAGATAGTTCATCATTAGCCTCTGATTTGAAATCATTTAAAGCCCTAAAATGATAAATTTGAAATTTAAATGTTTAAAACTTCGATAATCGAGATGAAAAATTTGATTTGCAGGTGTTGTGCAGCGCTCTGGTGGTGGCCATAGTAATCAATGAAGCATACAGCCACGGTGAGATCCCTCATGAATTTGCCAGTCAATGATTGAATAATAAATGAACTTTTACTTCCAACAGTAAAAGTTGGAAGTTTAATGTATGGCGAATGTAATTGTTTAGAATTTTGTCATGTCAAGGTGAAGTTGCAACATGTCCTACCAGAGATAGGGCTGGAGCACACAATCTATCTGAGCTACTGCGAAACAACTGACATCTTAGCCATTTTGACTTTTTGATATTGTTGGATGCACAATTTCCAGCGCTACCTGTTGATTATGGGTTGTTAATAAGTTAATATATTTCATAGTGTCAATTGAAATAAACAGTCATAAATAATGTTAAAATATGAAAAATGTACAGTTTTTGCGACTCCTGAAAAATTGCAAAAAAACACTTAGGTCAGCACCATCTCAGGTAGGTTGTGTTTCCCAGCCTTATTTCAAGTAGGTCATGTTGCCACTTCACCCTCGCTATATTGAAACATTAATCGAGCAAATACGATTAAAATCAAAATATTTCATACACATTATTTACTTCTAAACAAATTTAGTAATATTAAGCTTTTCAATTTGAGATTCTATTCATGAAATAATTTCAAGTGCGGCTGTTTGCCATTTACGTACAGGGTTTGGTTGAGTTTGAGATTTCTCAGGCGTATGTTAGTATTATGTTTATCAATTAATATCATTATAGAATCGCCTCAGTCCATGGAAAGGACAATTATACCATCCCATCACCTCCCACGTTACATGGTAGCAGAGAGAGGTTATGATCCACAGACCCTTTATTGTTGACTATCCTGTCGTCCCCATGCCTTCACAATGCCCCCCTATTTCCCTCACATTGCCCTCTTATTGCCCGCCTTGCCCTCGCATTGCCAAAATTCTCTGGCACAGCCCCCATAGACAAAATGCTTTTAAAATAGTGCCTCACCATCCATCCACCTTCTACATTCCATCACCTCCCTTGTTACAATTTTAAATTTTTCCAAACTCGGCGAGGAAACCGGTTGACGGACGGGAGAAGAATTAAAAAGCTAATCCTCCTGCTAATCCGAACAAACGGGAAAATTAATAAGAGTGACAAAAATGTTGCAAAAAATGTAAAATGTTTCTATAATTTTGTTTCTATAATAAAAAAGTTCAATTTCATTCGGAAAATGTTCATCAATAATTCAGTAAAATGATTCTAAGCTGACACAGAAATGTCTGTTTGGGCGATGTTTCATTAATTTGGAAATGATTCCAAGCTGACACAGAAATGTCTGTTTGGGCGATGTTTCATTAATTTGGAAAATGTTGTGAGGCGATGGAATGGTATAGTTGCCCCTTCCATTGAGGTGAGTGCGGTAATGCACGCCATGCTCAGAGGATGACCCAGACGCTTGAAAACGTCTGATTCATCTCCCAAGGAGACGGATTCTGAAATCGGGAGGGGCCAACTAACCATATTCATCACAATGTTAAATTAAATTTAAAACATTTTTATTTTCATTTTTAAGGCTAGGTAAAATTATGTGTTGCTCTTTCATTTTGAATTGTTAGGTGGTTGGAGCGGAGGCGGCGGAGGTGGAGGTTGGAAAGGAGGCGGCGGAGGCGGCTACACGTACGGAGGCGGCGGAGGAGGACATGGCGGCGGTGGAGGCGGTCACGGCGGCGGCGGAGGAGGCCATGGCGGCGGAGGATGGAGCGGTGGCGGTGGAGGCGGCCACGGCGGAGGCGGCGGCGGTGGTGGCGGCGTGACTCACGCCATCGTCAAGATCATCACCATCCCCATCAAGTCTGGAGGCGGTGGAGGCGGCTGGAGCGGCGGTGGAGGCGGCCATGGCGGTGGTGGCGGCGGCGGCCATGGCGGTGGAGGCGGTTGGAGCGGCGGCGGTGGAGGCGGCCACGGCGGTGGTGGCGGTGGCGGATGGAAGGCTGGAGGCGGAGGTGGAGGCCACGGAGGTACGTTCATTCATGAAATCAGTATTGGCAATCGCCAATTACAAAAAGAAAATTTACACTACATAACAATGCAGATAGAAATAAATATAGTTCATGAGATAAATATGAAGGGAAAAAAGAACAGATTTTATGTGTGAGAGAAAAAAAAAAATAAGAGATAGTTAGTAAACGATGTTTAGTCACTTTTGCTGGTGAAGGAATGATGTGAGACACCTTTTGGGATGCGGAAGGCGATCACGAAAAAATCGATGCCTGTGGATTCTATGAGCGCATTAGCTTGACGTGGCATTCGAAACATAGGCCGATGAAGAAGGTAGTTGTATGCAGCAAATGGCACAACAAACAATGAGTTGGATTGAGTTTCGTAGCTTGGAACCTGGAAGTCCACCTTGACAGCAGGGATGGGCAGTGAATTGCACCATAGACCAATTTACGGTAAAATGCTATGTCCGCCATAAAATGATGGTCAATCAAGTTGGGCAGGTTGTATTTTGCTGCGAGAACAGCCAACTGATCATGGCTAGCCGGGACTCTCGTTTTGAAGCCGAGATACCGCAAAAACCTACGCTGAACACTCTCCAGACGATCCTGATACTCCCCGTAGAATGGCGACCATACTCCATGATTGGGCGAACGAGGGCCCTATACAGTACCACAATCGCTTCGGCTGATTTGAAATCACGAGTGCATCTCTTGAGGGAACCCAAGGATCTCAAAGCTTTTGATGCTACAGAATTCACGTGATCGTTGGTATGACAAAAACATAAAATTCAACATCTCACTAGTTAATTTATTTCATTCATAAATGCATGTCCAATACAACATTACATCACAATATTATGTACATACATACTCGTATATATGTATATATTATGTATATACATTTATATAATGGAGAAATACAGATTTGTCAGATTTTCAGAGGAGACAGTGCGGAGGAACAGCGTTTTTCCTTAATGCGTTCATTTGTTACTTCGTAATTGTGAAAACAAAAGTATAAGCAAACATTACTTCCCACTACGAGTTGGACTCGTACTGTGAGAGGAGTTGCTAGCTAAATATGTTCGGCACTGGATGGTAAATATAAAAGGTTGTACATTAATTACAGTCCTCATTTGAATCAAATTAAACCTAGCTGCAGTACATCCCCAGCCTTTGCAATTTTGCCAATCAATTAAGAGCTAAAGTGTGGACAGCTTGAACGAAAATTAGCTAAAAAACGCGCTGATGTCAGGCTTCTATTTTCACTCTTAATGTCCCGCAATTCCCGAATATTGGGAAATTCTAGAAGTCTCGTCTCCTCAAGTGCAAGTGCAATTAAAACCCATCAAGGTTGAACTCGTGTTGTGGGAAGGAGTTTCTATCTAAATGATATATTCGGCGCTAGATAGTGAATATAAAAGATTGTACATTGAATTTCAGTCCTCACTTGATTTAAACTAAGACAAATCTTGGCAAATTCAAATTGAACGAACGTTGGAGCCAGAATGCTACAACAAAAAAGAACAAAAACATGTCAGATCACTGTAAACTACACCATTTTGATCATATTTTAGTTGGGTCATTCCGTTTTGTATATTTAGTTAGCATAATATTGCGTCTTCATATTTATTTTCAATTACCTGAGTGATGAGCTCGTTCTGGTCAACTCTGGCAACTCATTGAACAATTTTGTTTCCCTACAATCCACTGTAAGTTTCCCATGCAATGTTCTTTTAAATGGTTTAACAATGGGAAAACAATCAGAAATGACAGCTGTTCTTCCTAGACCAGCTTATCCGACTTAATGGTAGCAATTGCGTCCGCAAGGTCCGTTACGGGACGGGCATTCATTGCTTGCCTATTTCTCCTTAAAAGAACGTTGATGGGGAGTTTTTGAGGGACGAACACTTAGCCCAGAAGGCCTGCTCTATCGCAAGACGCCATAAATCAACTGCGCCTGGACCAGGGTGAAGTAAAACATTATCTGGGCACCTCATGGCAAGAAATCTCTCACGTCACGGCGAAGTAAGGCAAGGCTTTTCAACTTGGCGACCAGCTTGACGATGTCTTTGTTTCAATTTGTGCACTGGTCAACTTCCACTCCAAGACAGCAAACGGAAGGCTCTTGCTTTATTTCTGGGCATCTACCGTCCTTCGCAGACCGCACTATGGCATTTAATATTTCATCTCTTTATCTACTACCAAAGGAGACAACATATGTCTTGGTAACATTGACCATCTACCCATTTCGTTATGGCACACGAATTGTTTTTGAGAGGCTGAGTTATAGCCTTGCTAGTACGTTTAATCAATTCCACTGATTGAAGAAAAATGTCCAAGTCGGGATACTCGTGGAGGGCCTTATTCATCACCGAGAGTATCCTGGATAGTGGTCGATTGCATTAGCAATGAATTGGGAAGAATGATATCCAGAGGAGACTGTGAGAATGCGAACCCAAATGAGGGGCGAAAAATTTAACTCTGAATCAGGAGTTCTGGTGCTTTCCAATTTTTTAAATATAATAAGGAAGATACAGTCAGTAAAAAATGTCTCCATACACCCATTTTGCTTTTCACGAATATTGTAGCTGCTTCTCACAAACCTTGAAAAACGGGTTACTAATTGCATGAATGTATTCCCAGACATCTTAAATGACGAATTTCAAGCCAACCAACTTTTCAACTGAACAAACCAGGCGAAATTGACAACAGGCGTTAACGAATTCATTTTTATCACGGCAAGAAAGTGTTCGAACAGTCCAAAGCACAGCAAAAAACGGAGTAATAGCGCGTGGGGGTTTTTGCTTGACAACTTCCAAAAAACGGAGCTTCATCGAACCGACGAGCTTTTCAACCAAGCTGGAAGGCATCTTAAGACACTAATGCTGAAGCACTTGCTGTACCATGACAATAACAATACACTGCACATAATATTACTATATTATAGTAATAATAAGAAATCATGGAAATCGTTGAAGAATTTGCCAGCTTTGTCAACATTTGTCATAGGCACACACAGACAGACAGCTAGTTTTTTCCACTTCCTTGGTCTTAGAATCTAGAATGGATTTGTATTCAGCTATTTTTTTATTTCTATTTTCATTGATTTATTTATTTTAATGACCTCCATGACCGTATTCGGAAAAATGCTGGTACTTCAATTTTCATGATTCTTATAGGTAGTTGTTCTACAGCTGATACCGTTCCAGATGAACTCTAGTTTGTTTATGGAGACTTCGTTTCTTGTATTCTTCAGTGAACATACAAATTAGCTTCCCTGGATAAATAAAAAAGTAGTAAAATGTGTCTCCTACACATTTTTGGGGTGTACGGAGACATCTGATACTGATTGTATAAATTAATGGATGGTGAATTTACTCACGGGGAAAAACAATACACACACTTCCCCTGCAGTCTAGGGCAAGTGTGGTTCCTGTGAGGCTTTTTGATAAGTTTTTTTTGGTAAGAACGAAGTTTTTGTCTCAATTCTGTCGAGGAATCATTTCAAAAATCCTCAATACGGATTTCGATTAAGACATTTTGTAAAATAATTTTTTATTTTAAAATGTTCGTGACCATTGCAACAGTTCTTTTACTTTTGAAGGAAATTCACAGAAAAAAAAGAAAATTGAAACCCTATTGTTCCGTTTCAGGCGGTGGAGGCGGCTACGGAGGCGGGGGCGGCGGACACGGAGGCGGTGGGGGCGGCGGATGGAAGTCCGGAGGCGGAGGAGGTAACAACCTTCACATCGTCACAGCTATTTTGCCACATTTGCTTAAAACTGCCCACTAAGCAGTTCAACGCCTCTTTACTAAGTCTACCAATATTATTTATACCCAACTAGCTTTCGGCGATTTTGACCGAAAACGCGTTTCGTGGCCCGGATGTTCCCTTACTCAGGATTGCCGAGTTACTTCGGATAAGTTCGTGGATACTCAATAGACGTATATCAATCATTTTTAGACAAAAAGAAACATTAGGTAGTAGGTACATATGTTTATAATAAAAAATTAACCATAGGTCCCCCCTAATAAACTACAAAGTCTGTCCAGCGAGCTCTCTCTTTGCAACATTTGTTATAAATTCCATAAAATGTATTTTTTGGAGGCCACTAGTTTTTAATAGTTTATTTCAGAGATTCTATTTGTACAGATGATCTATTTCAGGATTACTAAAAGGATTGATTTAGGACATTTTTACATTTTTGAGATACATTTAGGCCACCGAACTAAACAGAACACTAACATCTACAGTGATCTACCGATCTGAACAGTGGTAAGGGAGAGCTCGCCAGTCAGACACTTATCTCTTAAACCACTAAGGATAGTCTCCAGTAGAATTTACTTTAAAACCAAGCTGCAGTTCATTCCCTGCCTGTTCAATTTCGCCAACCAGTTTAGAGTTCAAGTGTAGATTGAACAAAAACGGCTAAAAAACACACTGATTTCAGGCCTCAACTTCGACTCCTGATGTCCAACAAATGCCAAACAATGGAAAATTGTCAAAGTCTCATCCCAATGATTTCAATGAATCATACTCAAAGATTTCAGTGATTTTTGTTTCACTTGACCAAATACAATTTAGAACCATGAAAGTTGAAATCGTGTTCAGAAAGTTGTGTGATGCCTCGCATCAATATTTTTCTTTTCAAACATTGCAACGCACTAATCATCATGGTTAGTGTACCGAAATCCCCTCGCATGAAACCAAGATGCAGCATTAATTTCCCCGATTCGCAATTCAAAATCGATTCTATAGCAACCAATCGTTTATTTTTATTATTAATATTGATAATCAATATTACGCCAAGATTTTCCTATCCTCACGAATGCGAAAATTACACATTCAACAGGATCCTAATTCAAACCTCTCTTTTTCTAGGCGGTTGGTGGTAGAAGCGCATGGCAGATGGCACAAATCTCTTCGAAAATCCGCACAATTCCTGCGCATACATTCGCCTGTAAATACCCAACGAATAGACACCTTGTAAATTTGCGACCCTTAAATTAAATTTCGTCCAGTGTACAGAAACATGTCGTCTATGTAAATACCCCGTCACTCGACTTGCGGTGAAAGTGTATCGTGAGGAAACAAAAAATATTGACACTTCTGACTGGATTCGAACTCGTGTCCTTAGTGCTAAGGGGACATTTTCTCTTTAGCTGCAAGACTCTAATGGATTGAGCGATCAGGCCGATTTAACGGCCTCTTCGACTGTGAGGTTGTCAATGAACATAACAAGTGTGTAGTGGGGCTTTGTAATTCATGACAGCGTTCTTGAAGAGTTGACCATCAGTTCAATGCACATTATTTTAAGAGCAAACTTCAATTGTTGGAGTTTTTCCTATCATTACTTCTTAAACTCACGCACATTTGTATGCACTGTTCATAACTTTCAAATTTACGGCACATTCAGTTACAAAATTGATGTTTTGCAACGATAACACTTCTACTCTAACATCTAATCACTGATTCAGCCATTTCTCGAAGATTGTGGAAGTTTGTATTCGATTCCCCAGACAGACATCTTTTGGAATGTCATTCATACCCAATATCCAATAAAAATTCTTTAAAGGTGACCTCATGGGTTTATCCTTACCGTCATTTGAAAGCTGATTCAAGTTCCAATGGATTATGGGTGACTAACGTCCTGTTAATGATAATTTATTTGTAAACGTCAAAACGAAATGAGTAACCCGTGAATGGTTCTGCCATTCACAATATTTTAACATTCTGTAAATAAGCGGCGTTGTGGTAGATAAGGGTTACGAACACTCATAGCGTTAAAAATTACTGTAACAAAACTGTTTTCTGAGGGACATTACCGCGGAAGAATAAAAGTTAATATACCGGTGACGTTTTAGAGTCTGTTTGGATCTTAAAATGGGGCATTTCGGCGAGTCAATATCTTAAAATGTCATCGTAAATTGGGCTCTGAGAATTTCTGTACGGGGTTCAGGATAATATTTAGATGAAGTGTTTCATAGTTCATAATGACCTTGTTAAATCTGATGATTTCGCTGATGGCCTAACAGTGAGCAATGCTGGATGAGATGTTATTTGTAAATCAACGATCACTTGAGATGGTTTGAAATTAGGGCACTTTTCCTTAATCGCAGAGGAGAAACGTAAGTATGTGGTTTGCTCTTATGGGGCAGGGGATTGCAGAATCGTGAATAACGACGTGTACATTAACGAGCAGAAGAAAGAATTGACGGAAGCGTTTAAAAGTCCCGACTAAATAAGGACTATCGCTATTGCCGATTTTGATTAAATTATTTTCATATTCAATATTTTTATTTGGATAATAATACAAACATTACAAAGATGGTTTTACAATATTAATAATAGCACCATGTAATGTTTGGTATGGAAGTAGAAGATGTTCTTCATGTTTTAATCATGTTTGTATTATTCCGAAGCTGTGTTATATTGCGCACCACCTACATGCATGATTTGTAGCTGTCGTCTTCAGAATGATCCTTTTAAAGATTGTCTCCTTAAAAACTCCTTCACGAAGAACCATCTGTATTTTGAACATGGCGATGTACAATCAGTTCTGTCTACAAACTGCGTGGATATGGAATGAAAGCCTATCACAGTAACATACATGAGAAACTCAATCCTGCCAATTATATATTAGCAATCGATTGCTCCGAACTATGTTCAACAAAGATACATCCTTCAATACTGATTGACGTAGATGTTACTCATTCTAAGAGTGTTGAGGAGGAAGCGGTGAGTCAACATTAGTGATGGGAAATTCAGTTCAAGTGAAGGGCTGTTACGATCCTGTTAATTCTCCATTAACAACTGCTCCTTAACTATGGTTCTCGTTCCTACTCTCTTTCTTCCTGCATCGACCACTTGTTGGATGACCTCAGCAGATTCGGACTGGTGCGAGATATGCACACTTCCTGAGTGGCAGTTTCAATATTATAAACCTCAATCAGCCCTAAGGAACAGAGGAGTTTTTTCGGTAGGCAGGTGAGGAAATCTTTAAGATCCCGAAAGAAATCTGATCTCGTAAGACACCTAGAAGGGACCGCTCTTCGGGTTATGTAGGATTTAAATCCACTATAACCTCACCTTCCTTTCCCACGTTGGGACTCGGCCTGGCACTGTTTAATACTTAAGGGATGTATTTATCCCTCTCGGTCAATTAGTAGCCTCTTCTGTCTCTTCCGTTCCCTGCTGATCTTTCTATGCAAGACCTTCGACATAGACAACTACAGAGGTCCAATGCTCCTCTCTTTCAAGCATCTTGGCAACTGGATTCTCCAGTGTCATGTCCTTAGATGGCATTTACATATCCTGCAGATTTCTTCTTTGTTTTCCACTGCTTACACACAAAGAATGTGTGTAACACATCATCATATCCTCCATCACAGTTCGGTCAACAATGAGCCTTTTGGGAAATACAACTACGTGTTTTGATTGCTCACAAGAACTGCTCCTCACAGCATCATATCACGGATAAATTGAGGGTGACATTCCTCGAAAAACCATTGCAATAACAGGTTTATTGAGTACCTACTCATTATAACCTCGTTCTCAGTTCCTGCCGATAGGTAAACAACACCAGAACTACCTAGTGAACGATCATACTTAGGTGGGAGCTCTCAGTCGTAGCAGTTCTCAAAAGACACTTTCCAGTTCCAGTTCCTATACACTAAGATAAATTGTCATCTGGGTAGTTTAATTATCTGAAGAGCTGGATCATCAAACCTTGTGTTACCAGAAAACCCATAGTAAACCATTGAGTAGTAGATACTACTTGTAAGATATCTAGTAAGATACTACTTGTAAAGTTTCTGCTACCATAAAAATGTAAATAGATTATGAGCGGACATACAAACGTTTGACCATCAAAATGCTGGATCACATAAGCCACATCAAGTTTTCCGTTGGTGAATCAATGATCTGCAATGTTAGGTGTAGAAATGTTGGACATTCAGCAGGAATATCACATTTTCTTAATATTTTCATTATATCTGTAGTACTCAGTACTCCTCCGTGGTGAGTTTTGTCGCCTATCGCATTTCTACAGTCTTTATTTTCTGAAGAACCACTCTTCATGCTTGTTTTCACCATCTCTCTTATGTACATAGCTATGTGCAATAAATTTTCTTTTTCCGCGTGAGCATCGATTGCAAACCTACCACAGTTACAACCGTACGGAATCCAATCCTGAAAACTAACTATTCGCCTTGCTGAAGATGCGATTGCTTCAAGCCGATTTTCTAGATACACCCTCCAGTGCTTTCTTAGTCCGTTGAAGATGATGGTAGATGACGAAATATGTCGGATGACTTAATTACTTGAAGAAATATTGTGATTTAACTGGATCCCACGTATATTGCCACTCAATTTTGAAATACTAACTCATATGTATTTACACCTAAAAATATGCTAAACGAACATATTTGTAAAATGTAGTAGTGTAATTATGAATGGAACTACTTGATGTTGATGTGAACGAGAATTTCGTCAATTTTCCTGATATAAATTTATATAAATCATGATAAGTTACCTTAATTTTTATTGTAATAATAAAAACAAACTAGTTCCTTGTTATTCTGATCTCGCTCTACAGAAATCGGAAATCGATTGCCTTGTTGTTTCAAGGTTTTTGCGGTAAGCTTTTATTTAAAATAAAGGGAGAGTATTTTTATTCTTGAAGAACTGTCATACTTACTGTTATCTGTTATTTTCATAAAATATCATGAAAATGAAGTCAGGTTTACTAAACTGTACGTAGGCATTTAATGTTAAGAAATGCATTAGTCAATAAATAGCAAACCTCTAATGATTTCGGATGTTTGCACCATCGGGAAAATGATTGCATTTATTTGATTGCTATGTGATAATTTGAAAATAAGGTTTCCCCAACGACCCCATCAAATGTATGTAAAAATTGATTTTGTTATATCTTAATCTCTATGTTTATATTATCTTAATCTATGTATGCTGTATCGGCAAGAGGTATGAAAAAACATTTAAGTAAATCTACCTTTAATGAAAAAAAAAAATGTTTTACTATAAACTACCATTGAACCTAATACATATATAAGATGTTAATGCTGTCCAAATAAGCAAAATTTGCTTGATTTTCACTCAAGATTGACATTTAATGTGATTTCTATCTCTAAACGTTGATGATTCACATAAGTGTTTGCACTAAAATATTGCTTGAGTAAACTACAGTTTAATTCACTTTGTATTCTATGTTATTCTGCTTTCAACCTTCATTAATCACTTGAAAACAACTGGTTTTCTTAATTGAAAAAACTGTGGTGAATTAATGGATTTCGACATTCGAAATTCCTACGACGCAATGATTTTTGACTATGTAGAACTAAGGGTCCAATCCCGTTCTTTTTTTTTTTGTGAGTAGAAATCAGGAGAAAGACTTTTACGCATTGTACAACAATTATTGTTTTTTCGAATCAGAACCTCTATTTTTCCATAGCAGATTCGGTTCCTACACCAAGTTTCATGAAAATTTGACTTTATTTGGCCTTATTTGATTTTTGGTTTTTTATTCAATAATAAACCATTTTAATAGCTCTTGAAAAAAAAATTCTAACCCCCCTTGAAAATTTCATGGTTTACGTTTCAAAGGGTGTAGAATCCGAATCTGGAATAAAAAATTTTCCGTCCGTCCGCCGTACGCCGAACGCACGATATCTCCGAAACGGCTGGAGCAAAAAATCTGAAATTTTCAGGATCCATCTTGGTCCGACGACGCCCCAATTCTCTCACTCAATTTAAAGTGCCCTTTAAGGGCTGTCAAAGTTTTGTAAAATCCCTAAAAACCTTAAAACAAGTCGAATCGGCCTAAATATTTACCTATTTGAAGAACATACCATGTGGAATCGAATGAGACCCTCCCCACGTCCGTAGGTCAAACCATTCCCGATGTATGGCCCGATTTATGGTGCCAACATTTGCGTTTTTTGGTTTATTATTGTTTGTTTGTAACCTAGTGATGCCGATAGCGTCGAGTTGTAGTGAATGTGGATACTGGAGTGATAGCCGATGAGGATACTTGTAGTTTATAGCCGATCCACAGGTTGAAGCATTCTGATATGCATGAAACGCTGATAATATATAGGTAAATATTATTCAATATTATTACTGGGGTTTATTATTCAATATTATTACTGAGGTAAATAAGTATTCTTTCACCTGTGAAACACGCACACTCCAAAGCTTAGTAGAAATTCAAATCCTGAACGCAAGCCAATTGAATGATAAACCCCAGTGAAAGAATTTGCAGCTTTTTTCGGTCGTAACCCAACACACAACGAAGGGATTTAGTGCAACCTAATAAACTAAGAATGCAGAAACTAATACATAAAATAAAACGCTGCAAATTCTTTCACTGGGGTGTTTTATTCCATTGGCTTGCGTTCATGATTTGAATTTCTACTGAGCTTTGGAGTGTGCGTGTTTCACAGGTGATAGAGCGATAATTGAATTTCAGGAGATATGCATAGAGCACGTAAATCTGTTCTCAACCAAAATACCTATTTGGATTGATCAGTTGATCATATTCGTGTGCCTCCTGAAGTTCAATAATCGCTCTATCACCTCTGAAACACGCACACTCCAAAGCTCAGTAGAAATTCAAATCATGAACGCAAGCCAATGGAATAATACACCCCAGTGAAAGAATTTGCAGCGTTTTTTATGGTTATCAGAATACTTCAACCCGTGTAGAAATTGGGTATTTTACAAGCACTTCAGACTCACGCACCCATTTCGTTGTTGAAATGAAATGTCTCAATAAAAGAATTTTTGGCTTTTCCAAAGGTCTGAATCTCGATGATAATGATAATTTTTTGATATATTGACTAATGGATTTCTCTGTTTGTGTAAATTTGTTGACAATACAGGTGGATAAAGAACGATGAACAGGCTTTATGATGGTTAGGAAGGAGATTAAAATGGGAGTTGGTTGCAAATGTCTTTAGGCAAAGCGTCTCTAGCTGCATTTGTCAAAGCCATGTCAGCCTCATGAACAATTCGACCGTACATGTTGTTGGCGACAGTCTCCAAAATTTTGTTCTTAATCTGGCTGAAAAATCCTTCGCCCGACTTGATGGAAATCTTGCCAAGTTCGCGAATCGCAGCGTAGTCGACAGTAGCTTTGCAACCCTCGCCTTCACCTGTCACTGAAATCTCAATGGCGATTTTATTTGAAGCACTTGTAGCACCCACGGGAGTTGATATAGAGCCGACGTGCTTCAAACTGGCTTCACAATTTTTGAAGTGGACGTTGAATGTTCCCAAACTTAAGAAGAGCCGTAGAACTAGTTTCTGGTTTCCAAGCAACAATGTGGTATCTCCATCCCTGCAATCAATAACAGAGAATCCATCAGTTCATCTGATTGCTTGATGGCAGCAATTGCTCAGGCTAGCCCATCAATTGCAACTGCTTTTGCACGTGCTATTTAGAATTAGAAATGTTTGTTGCTACCAATTGTCAACAAGTAATAATTACTACAAAACATAAAAGTCGGGAAGGGGCAATAAAACAAAACATACTGATAAGTGAGTCATGCAGAAACGCCCCTATATTCAGTTTTAATTTGATCAAACTTATAAAAATAATTATTAAGACTTATAGATGTTTTGAAAAACTAGAAAACATTTAAAAAAAAATATATATACACCGTTTGAAATTTCTAGAAAGTATGAATGGTTCGTCCTACTTTTACGGGACCAAAATGGGCTTCCATCTTTTGGTTTACCAATATCGCTCTAGTTGAAGACGATATTCGCCGGAATTTCATATTTCACAAAGAGAAGAAGCCATGCAGATCATCATAGAAGGTAATTTTACTGCGCCAAATAATAACAACTTAGAAGCAAAAGGCTATACGTTGACATAAGTTTTTTGAAGACTTGTGATTAGACTTATCACTTCTTTTCTTACTTCAGATTTGTGGCTTTGCCCTAGTGAGTCACTATCCTCGAAGTTCACTTTAATCCCTTTAGTTAATGCGGTTTTGTTCTTTTCAGTTATCTGAACTCAGTTATCTGAGTAGATCTTTGGCTTCCAGGAGCTGGATGACATCCTCGTTGACACGATCTCTGACGCTCTAATTCTTGTAATTGACGATTTTTTTGCGGATAGCTCAATTGTTAGCAAGCTATGGTTTCTGAAATATCTGTGCGTCGAGGCAAGAGGAGAAAATCATTCACAAGCTTGTGACCTTCTGCTATAACCATCTTCTATAGCTTAAAGTTGCAATTCGCTAGAATTTTTATATTTCACAAGAGGAAGACAGCTGGATGCGAAAGTCTACACATACACTACATACATACAAACACACAACACACACATTACGTACATTGTAAAATTACTTGGAATCTTGACCGAACTGGGAATAGGAACAGAATTCCTGAATAAATGACACATAAGACTGTGCTGATAGACCTAATACCGATGTATACTATTACGGGGATCGGATTTGAGAGGTCCGATTATGTTATCATAAATTCTATCCCATTGAATGTGAAGTTTAAAGACAATATGTTAGAACCAACCTTTTAACGGAGACCAGAGAGCGGAGCTTGCCACCGCTACACTTGAAGGAGCCACTGACCGATATGAAGTGCCACTTCTGTTCCCAGTTTTGGTCTATGTTTGGGATGTCAATCTCATCTTTCTTCTCTTCGAGAATAACTCGCCGAAGAGAAGCAATAACCCGATCGGTCAATTGATTTAATTTGATCGTCGAGGAAGCCATAACGGCGCTCATTAGTGCAGCCAGAACCAATGCTTTGAAAATCGTGCTGACCCCCATTCTGCTCCGCTAGAAGCTGAGACTGATTGATAAACTGACTAAAATTGGATTTTATTGCAGGAAATTGGCCTTTTTTTGGAAATAAAACTGACCGATATGTTTGATAATAGGCTCTCGAGAATTGAGCATCAGAAGAGGTTATTGCTGACAATGAATTCTTCCGGAAATTGAACCTCACTGTTCTACTTAAAAAATAACAACTAGTTTTGGGAGAGGAAAAGTGTTATACGAATCAATTTGTGATGATTGCAAAACAAGGAGGATTAGGGCGCTATGAGTTAGTGGCTATTTCATAATATAAAGAATGCTGAATATTCCAACTTTCCAACATACACCGTGATTGCCACACGTATATACTGCAGGGCCAAATTATTATGTCTCTGAGTCAGATCTACGACGGGATGGTTAATAGGGGCAGGTCCCGCATAATCCGATCAGTCAACCCATAAAAGACAGCTGAGCTCCATTTTTCACACTCAAATGTTTTATCAACGGTTTGACTGTACTGCCGTAATAATTTTTATTTGATGGTAGTCATTTTAAAAATATTGAAACTTTCGATGTAATACGGCAGTTTTTCGTTTTAATTCATAGATATTGGTTTCCTGAATCGAATGACACCACTTCTTTTGCTGCACGATTATTCGTTCCCTCACCAATCATAGGGATGCCTTTAACACGAGAAATGAGAGTGGATGGTGGTAGCCTCAGAGCATGGTGAATACCATACAAATGTACTAACCATAACGCTAATTCCCAAGCTTCAAGTCCGCTGAGTAACAGATAGAGAAGGGCGATCGAATCATCCTTTTCGTCTGCATTTTTATTTTATTTTGTTAAACTTCAGTTGTTGTATTTTCGGTTCCTTTTCTGAGTGTACCTACGATTTATGTTCGCATATTGAAAGATAGTTACCCTTCAATGAATAGAATGATCGCACACAAATTGCTTTACGTTGATTCGTTACCTCCCTCCTTTTTGAAGTAGTTACAAAAGAACGTCAACACGAATGTGAATCTGAACTTCCTTCCATGTACAAGATTTTATAAACCGCCTAGTAAATTTGACAAAAGAATCAGCGGACATAATTCAATTGTTTTCAAGAGTTCCTTATGAAATATGGAATGTAATTACATATTTCATATATTTACGGACGATTGAAGCACTGATATCATACCTGAGGCATGTGATTTATTAAATTTTGATCTCGTTAAATTTCAGTAGGTAATTCATCCGTATCGATGAGCAACGTGCTATGGCGCTAGTAATGTTTTAATGTTTATGGAGCTATATCTGTAACAAAGCAATTCCATTATACTTGGTTAAACTTGAAGTTAATTACAAGTAGGTGACACACTGATCAGCTGAAGGATCCTTGCGGCTAATTTCTTTCCTAATGGATCTACAGAGGTGAAATAAAAATCGATCTCTTTTTACAAGCACAAGATATGGGGGAACCGATATTAGAAAGTCCTCAGACCGCAGACTTCGTCTAATAAATAGATGAGCGATTTATATAGTTGGAAATACATAAATAATTAACCTCTGTTTAATAATTTTCAGTTTTTTCTTCAATTTCACTGATATTTGAACTTCACAAAAGACACATTATGTATTATCTATATTGTTATCTTTTCTAATTGTGGAAATCTATGAAGGAGTATGTATGAAGGGTATCCATGTACCAATAAAATGAAGAGGCTGAACTGTCGTAATCAATTAGGAATTTGAGTTAGGAAGATACTGGGGATGAAATACCAGGTAGCAGCAACTTGAAAGCAGATTAGGAAATCCATTTTTTTCTGTTCTCGTTCATTTATTGATCATAAAAATGGCTAATCAATACATAGCCTGGAATAGTTTAATGGATAAGTAATGTTGGAAGTGCAATTAATGTGGGATCTTGTTGCAGAGATCAGCTTTAGGCAAAGCTTTCCTGGCCGTATCAGCCAACTCATCGTTGGCTTTGTTAACAACCTGACCGTGCATGCTCTTGGCGACTGCGTCCAAAATCCTGTTCTCGATCCTGTGGAAAAGTCCGCCGCCGGTGTGGATGGAAATCCTTCCGAGCTGGTCGAGCGCGATGTGGTCAACAGCTGCGACGCATGACGCGCCCTGTCCTGTCAACGAGATCTGAGCGTCGATGGAGTTCGATTCAACGGAAATGTCGACTTTAGAAGACATGGAGCCGATGCGGTGGATCTTGACTTGGCAGCGACCGAAGTTGGCGTCGAGGGTTCCCAAACCAAGGCGGACTCTCAGGATGACTTTGTTGCCTTCAGTAGACATAGTGGTATCACCAGTCCTGTAATCAAAGACAGAGACTATATCAATCAAATCAGATCGTCACATATCGAACTTCACTTTCTTGGTGGCAGCAACTGGCCAGTTTGCCCTAGGCAGCAACTGCTTCAGCACCAGGCAATTAATGACTATTCTCCAGTTTTATTTGAATCATCAACTTTTTTTTTCAAATAATTAACGAGAAATTACACCTGCCTACAGACTGGTCATATTAATGTTTTATTCCTCAGACATTTCCTAATGTTTACACTAGTAATCAACCATGTCAAACGTTTTTCTATAACTTTTATCAACAAATACACAAGGCATCACTGTCTAAACGAGACGGGCAGATAGTATGAGCCTGATTTTTTAGGTCAATTTCAGCTCATTGTCTGACAAATTTTCAATATCCAACATTTTTTCATGGCATAATTGATGGAATGATGTAGGTACTCTAAAGTGGTCTCTAAAGTACTGAATCGGTTAATGTGCAAGAGCGTGGGATATCCCTGGAGCTAATAAGGTTCAACTTTGTGCTCATTGGTGGTAGTTTGTGAGGGTGATGGAATGGTATAATTGCCCCTTCCGAGGAGGTGGAAGCATTATTAAGCTCCGCCACGCTCAGAGGATGACCCAGACGCTTGCAGGCGTCCGGTTCATCTCCCAAGGCGACAGGTTCTAAAATCGGGAATGGGCCAACTAACCATATCCATCACATGTTTTAAGAAATGGGATTTGTGAGGTGTCCAAATTCATGTTATAGTTGACTTCAGATGCTCAGGTTTATCTGTATAAGATTCTCAGTAGAGTTGAATCATTAATGCTAGGGCTCACCTTCTGATGGATGCCAGGGAGCGGAACCTGCCATCGTGGCAATTGAAGTTACCGCTGACCTTGATGAAATGATGCAACCTCTCGTGCCAGTCCTGGCTGATATCGGGGATGACGAGTTCGTCTTTGCCTTCTTGCCGAATCACCTGCTGCAGAGATGCGATCAACTGATCGGCCAACTGGTTCAAGTTGACCGTGTCAGCGGTCGCCACACTCACCAACGCCACTAGAAGCAAAGCTTTGAAAATCATCTTGACTATGTCTCTCTAACAACTAAATCTGATTTATATACTACCATGCCCTCTTATCTCGTTCTGAAATACCGACACTTCAAGATAGTGCAACGTACATTATTATTTTTGTTTTCTTCTTTAACAGGAAATAGAAGCGGAAAATATATTTTCAACAAGCTCTTAAAAGCTGAATTTTTAGATAGGTCCTTTTTGACATTGAATTTCTACTTGAGTTAAATTAATACTTGACTCGTACTCTTGAAAATAAATTAGTTTTTCGTTAAGTAATCGGAAATCTTGAAGTTAATGCGTTTGATTTTTTGTTTCTGAAACCGTAATAAGGAAAAACTCTCGATATTTGGCAAGTTACGGCAGAATAATTTCTTGTTCGAAACGTTTATAGTATTATTCTTTTAGTCGATGAATTGTCTGAATCAGATGACCGAAGTTGGGTTGTTTAAAAGTTCTGAGAGTAATTAGGGACGTACTTGGGTTGAGATATCACGTTGGTATTGTGTTCTGCCGGTGGTTTTAGTATCAGCGAAAAATTTCGGTTCATCATTGTCGAAATAATTAAATTGTTATAAAAATATAGTATTGGCCTAACAAACCATCAGAGTCATGAAATATGTGCATAACCTCGTTGCTAATGTGCTAGCATTTACTTCCTGAGGTAATTCAAATAGTCGTTGACAAGTTGGTTAGAAAATAGCTATATCTACCTAAAGGAACTGTGAAGAAATGGTTGAACAACAATTAAAATAGGCAATTTTTATTGTATTGGAATTGTACATATGTTGCCACATGTTATTTACAGGATTAACTTCCAACATTAACACGTTAGTCCAGTCATCTGGTGGTTTGGGCTTGCGAAAATTCCCAACTTTCCGCCAATTTGCTGGGTTGTTTCTACCGCCTCAGGTGTGCTACACCTCATTTTGCAGACAAATTAACCTTGTGCTAACTTTAGGGGGACCGAAAAACCGCGATTTTTTCGGACTTTTTTCAGTTTTTCCGCTATTACTTGAAAACTACGCATCCTATCGAGAAAACCACTCTATTATAAAATAAAGTAGACAAAATTTTCTACAAAATAATTTGCTCACACATAGTTTTTTACCAAGCTATCATCAAGATATAGAGGCTCAAAGATTGGCAAATTTTCCAAATATGGCAAAAATTGGCCGAAATCACCCTTTTCCGCCAAGTTTATTGTTATTTACGTACTTATTATTTATTTTCCTATTTTGTGTTGTTATGCTACATCTCCTTCCCTTCATAGCCTAGCTTCGTCAACCCCCCCCCCCCCCCCCGCACCACAACCACAACCAGTAAAAACAGCCAGAAATGTAGAAATTAAGAATATGCTTTCTTAATTAAAAAATCTTTTAAATTGCTTTCTTAGAAAATCTTTTTAATTGCTTAAAACTCGAGTTTAATTCGTTAAAACTCGTGTTAATTGGTTAAAACTCGAGTTTGATTGGTTAAAACTCGAGTTTAATTGGTTAAAACTCGAGTTTAAATCGTTGAAACTCGAGTTTAATTGGTTAAAACTCGAGTTTAAATCGTTAAAACTCGAGTTTAAATCGTTAAAACTCGAGTTTAAATCGTTAAAACTCGGGTTTGATTGGGAGAAACTCGAGTTTAATTGGTTAAAACGCGAGTTTAAATCGTTATTTCATGCTGTTTTTGCTGGTTGGGGTTGTAGGTGGGGGGGGGGGGGGGCGGCGAAGGTAGGCTTTGAAGGTGGAGGAGATGTAGCATAACAACGCAAAGTATGAAAATAAATTATAATATCATCATCAAGTACGTTAATAACAAAAAACTTGGCGGAAAAGAGTGATTTCTGCTAATTTTTGCAATATTTGGAAAATTTGCCAATCTTTGAGCCTCTATATATCGATGATAGCTTGATAAAATATTGTTTATGAGTGGATCATTTTGTAGAAAATTTTGTAATAGAGTGGTTTTCTCGCTGGGATCCGTAGTTTTCAAGTTATCGCGGAAAAACTGATAAAGGTCCGAAGAAATCGCTTTTTTTCGGCCCTCCTGAAGTGAGCACAAGGTTAATTTGTCCGCAAAATGAGGTGTAGCACCCCTGGAGGGGGGGTGGGGGGTGTAAACAACCTAACAAATTTGCGGAAAGTTGGAAATTTTTGCAAGCTCCCCCCCGATTTTGGCACCAGATGGACAAATAACTTCGGAAAATAAATTAATCTCCATTACGTTGTTCGGATAGAAAATTAAAATAAAATCTAAATCATGGATTCCGGGTGTTGAAAAAATCAAAAATTTATTGGTATACATTTATATCCCAATGATAAACATTTATTGAAATTACTTAGCTAACCGTGATGATTGAACGGGTGAATTAGGCTAGGGGTGACGCTTTTGAATAGGGTTTTTCGTTCTTCCCTGTATATTTCTCATGCAGGTAGTCCTTACGTGCTTCAGAGTTCAGTCTGCTTCCTCACACACCTGGCACAATGGAGTGTGTAGAACATTCTACGTTCAAAAACTAAACATATTCCATGATTTGAACGAAGTCTACAATTAAATAATCAATGCTCTGCTCGAGATGTCATTAAACCAGGGCTCCAAGGGAGGTGAAGGGCCGATACGTTTATAAAAGGATCGTTTTTCTTAGAATTTATACAAATTTTCCATCTACTTCGGTTAAATGACTTGATATAGAAATTTAAATCTTCTTCAGGTGTCTACAGAATCACCAGTAATCCCCTCTTTTAGCTAAACTGTCCACCTATAGGTAATTAAAATGTTTTCAAAATTAAAAATATAATGTTTCATTATTGAAAATAATAAACAAACAATTGTTCATTCTAAAATGTTGCTGTTGTTGGTTTGAGAACATTATAAACCAATTGCTAAATCACTATTACTACTGTTACTAGTAGTAACAAAAACCCCTACCAGTTTGCTTTACGGCTTAGAGGCTACGGCTGACGGTAGAGTGAGATTTTTGTTCACAATCTACTGAATAAATACATCGTCGACAAGCGACAAAAACGTTAAAAGTAGCCCTCTTTTCAAGGTCACTAGCCCCTCATTAAAATGTGATTTCAACTAGATAAGTAGGCACCCATTCAATAGAACAAACCACTAGTAGATGGCTCAATATCGAAGGACATGTCCACAGTAAACTTATGGTGGAGAAACCCAACACCAAAATTAATGACTGGCTACTAGGCAAAAATCGTAGGGAACTAAAAACAATGGTCGGCCTCATAACCGGCTTTGTACCCCTAAGGTTCCACCTACACCGCATCGGGGTAACACAAAGTACAACCCTGTGCAGGCTATGTGAGGAGGCTGACTAAACGGCATCCCACATAATATTTGAGTGCCCTGCACTCGCATCTCGTAGATTTGAACTCTTTGGGGCTCAAACCCCAATGAGGTCTATTCAGAGCGAACAATTGATCAAGGGCCTCAAACCCCTCACTAAGGGGCTGAATCTCCTTGATTAAAAGTAAAACTCCCAGGAAAGCACAATAAGCCAGCAGGCTTCCGTGCTGGGGGCTCCCAAACCCCCACCCTGAGAGTTTTAATACCACATCTACATCTACATCTACCCATTCAATATTCTCTCAACTTTGGAAATGTATTCATTGGTTTTCTTGTAAAACAAAATGTAGGCCACTTATGCGATACATGATTGATGCAGAGTTGAAACTGTCTGCAGGGGGTGAGCGTTGATCGCCACTAAAATTTATCAGAGTTCCAAGTTTAACAACACCCGTAGATACGCACATTCGAGAAATAAAATGTATTTTTCCAACATATTTGGCAGTATATAGTTGGCTCTAACTGACACATACTACCGAGTACTTCAGTCTTACTTATCCAGTTGCACCTTCACAGTAAAATGCCAAGAAGCGGTCTCTCAAGTGAGGCATATCGATCTCTTCCCGTGCAATGCGTGCTTTGGGATTCGTGAAAAGGAATACGAGGGAGTTCGCCCAGGTCCCTGCTATAACTGCTCTTTATGTTTCCCTAGTTGCCCCTATAATGGAATTCGCTTCTGTGATTTGGAGCCCATTCTATAAGGGCCACATTGACCAGCTGGAAAGAGTTCATCGACGTTTCCTACGTTACGTGGCATTCAAGCTTCATATGCCAATGGCTATTGACAGGCAGTGCGGAACTGTACCCCCTCTAGTCAGAAGATACCAATGCGACATTTCATTTTTATACAATGTCGTCAATAATCGAGTCGATTCTCCCCATCTTCTGGATATGGTAAATTTCTTGGTGCCTCGTCCCGCCTCACGATCGAGCAATCTATTTTGGACATCCTTCTCGCCGACAAACTACATGTACCACCGCCCTCTGTCTAGACTGCCACATGAGGCCAACTGCTTGCTAAATGAATGCCCAGAAATTGATTTCTTCAGCACCTCATTGCACTCTCTCCGCCTGAAGGTGAAGCAATTATGCGAAATTGTGCCCAACTTTGGACTATAAACAGTGGATTGTTCTTTTTTTTCTAAACCAAGTTAAGTGAATTTGATTTATTTTTCTTCCCGCCTCGGTGATTTATTCATGTATTGTGATATTTCTAATGTATTGGGCTTGCCCGTTTTATTGAAATAAATAAATAAATATACAAGCCGGAGTTCCGCAGGGGAGCGTCCTGGGTCCACTGTTGTATCTTGTAGACGCAGGTGACATCCCCATATCTCCCGAAGCGACTGCTGCCCAATTCGTAGATGATGTAGCTTTTCTATGCAGCTCTTCGCGAGGAGAAAGAGCAGGAGTGGAACTGGAGGAGCTTGTTTTTGATTTAAATGAATGGGCTGCTAAATGGAAAATAAAGCTGAATCGCCTGAAATCGTGCTCTGTGACATTCACCTACCTTCACAATTACGTAGAACCAGGACTGGGAATTGGGGAAGACGCCATTCCGTCCAAAACAACAATACGCTACTTAGGAGTAACCTTCGTCAAAAGACTAACATTCCATACACATATTTCATCCACATTTACAAAATGCCGACATCGCCTAAGAACCCTCAAACCACTCATAGCTAACCACCCCCCCCCCCCTCTATCACTCGCTACGAAACGGCTGATATACATCATGCCAATCCGTCTCAATACGCCTCACCGACTTCGAGATGTAATAAAAAGTACCGCTAGAGTACTGGTTATTAATGATTATTAACGAAATCACTCGTCCTTCGACGAAAAAGCGTCCTTCATGCTATCTACGTGTCTCTATAACTTGGAATTGAATTTTAGATGATCCAAAGACAGAGTCTTCTCAATATACCTCCATGTAAACCAACCTCCGAACGGGGGGCGCCTTACAGAGCACACTGAGGCGAACGCGAAAAAATCCCAATTTTTCGTACGATTGAATTATAATCATTTAACCCACACGTTTCTAATAGTCAATTAGTCGTAGGTATATTCAATACTTGACAACCACTCATCTCGTAAAATTTTATAGAACATCAACTTCAACCTTCAAAGTTCACATTTAATGACTATCCGTGAAAAAGTGGCTACATGTACAACTTCCTTACATATTCTACAGGATTTCGCTCACATTTTGAATTATTATTCAATAACGAACCATTGTAATAGCTGTTGAAAAAAAAATGTTAACACCCCATGAAAATTTCATGGGGTGTAGAATCCAAATCTGCAATAAAAATTTTTCCGTCCGTCCGCCGTACTCCGTAAGCACGATTTCTCCCAAACGGATGGAGCGAAAAATCTGATATTTTCAGGAAAAACTAATATTGGTCCGAAAAAGCCCCAATTATTTAGCCAGCAGTCTCACTTAATTTAAAGTGCCCTTTAAGGGTTGTGAAAGTTTTGTAAAATCCCTAAAAACCTCAAAAAAAGTCGAGATGGCCTAAATTTGGAATTATTTTGAAGAACTTTCCATGAGGAATCGAATGAGCCCTTCCCCAGGTCCGCAGCTTAAACCATTCCCGATGTATGACCCGATTTATGGTGCCAACATGTGCGTTATTTTGGTTTATTATTGTTTTTGTTTTGATTGCAGTAACCTAGTGATGTAGTGAACGTGGATACTGGAGTAAACTCCTAAAAGGGGTTATAGCCGATACACGGGTTGAAGTATTCTGATAACCATAAAAATGCTGCAAATTCTTTCACTGGGGTTTATTATTGATTTGGCTTGCATTCATGATTTTAATTTCTACCAAGCTTTGGAGTGTGCGTGTTTCACAGGTGGTAGAGCGATTATTGAATTTCAGGAGTCACACAAATATGATCAACTGAACAATCCAAGTAGGTATTTTGGTTGAGAACAGATTTACGTGCTCTATGCATATCTCCTGAAATTCGATAATCGCTCTATCACCTGTGAGACACGCACATTCCAAAGCTTAGTAGAAATTCAAATCATGAATGCAAGCCAAATGAATAATAAACCCCAGTGAAAGAATTTGCAGGGTTTTTTAAATACCAATCGCAGAATTTTTCAATTCTAATTAGTTTGGAAATTTCGGAACTTGGATCGGAAAATTCTGAATTGCATTTATAAAAGCTATTCAGCGCAGAAATTGATTGTCAACAACTTCTCCGGGTCAGAAAATTGGCTTTTTTTTTAACTGCCCGTATAGAATTAACCAGTATCAAAAAATTAAATAAAAACGTGTATTTTAATGTTTTGTTTTTTGCAAAAAAAAAAAAAAAAAATGTTGTAAAGAACCGCCATAGTTTTTATGGTAGTCTTTCTGGTATAAACTTCTCGTAAGGACAAAGGTTTTTTTGGCTTTTCCAAACGCAGACCGCGGATAGACTGATTTTTTTAATTCAAAATTTTCTTTTAAATTTGATTTTTTTATTTTACACATCTGTAAGATAATACAATAAATTTGAGTGGGGGGGGGGAGGGGATTCAAAATTGTTTTCTTTTAGTCGGTTTTAAAGGTTCATTATTGACAATAAGGAAACGATAAGATGGAGAAAGACTTTTTTTTAAAGATTTAAGTCAAAGAATTAATTGAGACCTCTTGGAACGCTACAGGTTCTCATGAACACTTGAGGAAACTCTCAAGGACACCGGGAAAATAAAAAGCATTTCAGTCGAAGAGTGAATGATAACAATTTCAATTAGCCTTACAAATACAAAAAATCTCTATTAAACTTCGATGGTCAACCAGCTTATACAATTTCGATGGGATTCCTCTTATAAAAATCGACATTATTAAAAAATTTGGTAACCTATACATAGATTCCATTTTATCGAAGAGGTATTTTTTCAGGTTGATCTTTGGTAGGTAAACTCCAAAGATTATTCAAAAATAAAAACAATCAGCATTTCAGTACCAATCCATCGATTCTGCGATGCAACATTAAACGTTTGTAGGTACGACTTCGTACATTTCCTCGTACATCAATTATTTATGCCATATATAGGAGGCACACATATATGATCAACTGATCAATCCAAATAGGTACTTTGGTTGAGAACAGATTTACGTGCTCTATGCATATCTCCTGAAATTCAATAATCGCTCTATCACCTGTAAAACACGCACACTCCGAAGCTTAGTAAGATTCAAATCATGAACGCAAGCCAATTGAAAGATAAACCCCAGTGGAAGAATACTTATTTACCCCAGTAATAATATTGAATAATAAACCCCAGTAATAATATTGAATAATATTTACCTATATATTATCAGAATGCTTCAACCCGTGTATCGGCTACAAACTACACTACAAGTATTCACATCGGCTATCACTCCAGTATCCACATTCACTGCAACTCGACGCTATCGGCGTCACTATGTTACAAACAAACAATAATAAACGAAAAACGCAAATGTTGGCACCATAAATCGGGCCATACATCGGGAATGGTTTGATCTACGGACGTGGGGAAGGGCTCATTCGATTCCTCATGGTATGTTCTTCAAATAGGTATACATTTAGGCCGATTCGACTTGTTTTAAGGTTTTTAGGGACTTTACAAAACTTTGACAGCCCTTAAAGGGCACTTTAAATTCAGTGGGAGAGCTGGCTCAAGAATTGGGACGTCGTCGGACCAAGATGGATTTTTCCTGAAAATCTCAAATCTTTTGCTCCAGCCGTTTCGGAGACATCGTCCGTACGGCGGACGGACGGAAAATTTTTAATTGCAGATTCGGATTCTACACCCTTTGAAACGTAAACCATGAAATTTTCATGGGGGGTTAGAATTTTTTTTTCCAGAGCGATTACAAAGGTTTATTATTGAATAATAATTCAAAATACAAGCGGAACGCGCCCTAATGTTTAGCGAGGAATTCAAATATCACATTTTTGAGCACCGTGCACCGGCGCCAATGCGTGAAACGAGCATCAACTTCGTTATTTCCAACTAGAACATCTTTGTTTGGTTTATTATGTTCAATAATAATCCTTCTTAATCAAATAGCAATAGCTTTTCCACTTTACGTTTCAAATTGAGTAGATTTGAAATCATCGATGTCCGTCCACCATACGGGCTTAAAGAGCCTTCGGGACCAACTCATGGTCCTGCAGCGAGAAACGGGGAATGCAACGAATTTCCCTTTCGTTAGTTACCTGCCCTAAAACACAAAATTTCAAGGAGGTCATAAGTTCTATAGGTGTGAAATCATAATCGTTTATGAGTTTATCATCAATCTAAGTTTGCTGCGAGGCATGTTTTCTGATTCGATGAAGGTGGTTGATACCTTTATTCAACGAAGACCATGCTGAACTCACGAATTACCACCCAATACCGCTGCTCTCCACCATTTCGTAGCTTATCGAAAGTGGATCAAGCATCTGTTTTACGATCATCTTGAATCTCATAAACTCGTGTCTGATGTGCGATTTGGCTTCCGAAGGGGTGTAGGTGAGGGGTTGTAAATGTTTGTAGGGGTTGTGTGGGATTGTACATGGGTACCAAAGATGTAGCATCGCTTCTTGACCGTTGAAAAAAACGATCCTATTCTATCGATAGGTAACTGTTAATAGAGATGCTGCCACAGTATGGTCAGGACGACCTGGAGCTGACATCGGTTAAAAGTTATTTTCGAAGCAGGAAACAAATTGTCAGCATCGACGGTGAGGATAGCGTTGAAACTGCGATTGAGTTCGGGGTGATCCAGGGGGGAACTGTGGCCCAAGTTTTCTTCCTGATCTTTATAAATCAAATTGGCAATTTGAACCTTTTGGACAAAGCTCACCTGTTGGCTGACGACACTGCTATTCTGTGTGAGGGCGATCCATGGGAAGACGTGTTTATGACGGCCGACAGGGAGTAGAATACCACGTTTCAATGGATGTGCAATAACTCCTCAAGTCTGAACATATAGAAGACTAAATTCTTAGTCCTTTCCAAGTCACTCGCAAAGCAAAATCTGAGAACTTTTTCAATTAGTCTCAACTGCTGTGGAATCTACGGCCCAATAGTTTGTCCTGCTGTCAATGCCCTTCGATACAACGAGTACGGACAGTGAAATACCTTGGTGCCTCATTAGATGAGGATCTCAAAAGAGATCAACAGGTACGTTTGACCGTGAATAAAATCCAAAAATTAGTATTACTCTTCTTTAAATATGAAAAGATGCCTTAACACAGTTATAATGGTGTACAAAGCTCTTTTGCAGCGTGCTCTTAGTTTTGGCATTTTGACGTGAGTGGTGCTTCACCCACCTTACTCAACGCTCTAAACGTGGTACAAAAATCAATTTTTAAAGTGATAGCGGACAAATCTCGCAGGTTCTCTTCCCATGATCTATTCAGCATTGTCCGCGTCTTCACCATTCAACAATTATACACAAAAGCAGCTACTTGTTGGTTGATAGGGTGGGGAAAGCCATACAGATTCGGATTCCGAGTCAAACTTTATAAAAATCCAGGAGTGAATCCAAAGATCCTGAAGGAGTGAAAACTCCTAGGTCGATTTTGGTTTATTATTTTCAATAATGAAAATTTGCAATTCACCAAGAACAATTTTTTAACCCCCCCCCCCCCCTCCACCAATTTGGCGTTTTATATGAAGACGTGTGTTCTAACCAGGGCTTTCAACCTGGTTAATATTCCTTATTTTCCCCTCTTTGTTAAGTTTTAAATACTAAGTAGCGTGAGAACTGTTACCGGCAATTCCTCATTTTTCTCCATTACCAGGTCAACGTTATATTAACCATTTTGCCACTTATAACAATTCCTTTTCATTTTCTTACACATAGGTAACAATACAACTTGAAAATTCCCAGCATCCAGTCAAGGCCACTCCTTTTTCATTCATTCCTTGGGATCAAAAGTTGTAACGTGAAAAAAGTCCTGTACTGCTGCAAATTTGAATTGCGGTTTCGGGTCACCCAATCAGGACGCCCGATGTTCTAAAAGCATCATTATTCATTTATTTATTTATTTTGCACCATCATAATATATTCGTCATTCTCCAATGGCCCAGCAATATTAATTTGCTACTTTTAGAATCCTCATCATCGCCGTACAACAGAATTTTCAATACCAACTACCGTATGGAAAAATCTCGTCGTTGAAAGCGGCCCATCGGAAAACGTCTTTTCTCACTTTCATCCCTGCTTCGCTCGAAAATGTATTATATTCCGAATGTTCAGGAATTATTTCCTAAATCTATTTTGTCTCGCCTCTTTATTGAAGTTTCCTGCTCCTGGATTGCTCAGAGGGAGACGTCGAATCTCTCAGTTCATCGCCAAAAAGTCCTCTTAGGAAATCAAGCCGATTGAGCTGAGGAAGGCTGCCGTACCTTTTCCGTTGCTGTTCGATTCTCCTGCGAAAAATCGGTCGTCTCCGGAGTTATAGCCCTCCCAGACTTCTATCGAAAACAACATTCCGTACCGGTATGCAAGTTTCCCTATAAAATTAGGCCACCTATCTCCTTCCCTTGTCATCCTTTTAGTAAATTTCTCCTAAACAATTCCTCAAATCTCCGTTATTTTGTTCAGTTTTAGTTTGGAGCTGAAACCTTGGAGGGAGGACTGCCTAACTTCCCACGTGCCGTTCAGCCATTTAAAATAAGTTCTTATAATAAGAATAGGTCCTATGGCCGTAGGGCGTTGTACGCACGTTCTTTTTGGGTTAGTACTTACCGCAATTTTATAACTGTGACAACCCCTGAGGAAACTTTATTTTTTTTTTATATATTGAAGATTTAATTTTGTCGAGTAATCCTGCTCTAGAGAAATAGAAACTTATATTCTCGTTAATCTTTAGGGGTTCGTCCCCGCCTTCTATTTAATTTTGCTTCCGAGTCTACCAAGGTAGCGAAAGCATTGTTTTAACTTTCGGAATGTGAATTTTTTTTTGTCTCCAAAATCAAAAATTCCACTCGCATTTTGCGTTTTAGACCTGTTTGTGTGTCTGTCTGTCTGTCAGCAAATCCTTGTTACGGGCAAAACTACACGAAGTTGTAGTCCGATTTTAATGAAAAATCCTTGTTACACGCATAACTCCGGGAGTTCTTGACCAATTTCGATGAAATTTTCAGGGATTGTGCGGGTTGGGGTGCAGATGGTTCCCTATAAGTTTCATGACCCCCGGATCTATATTAGTCTCTGCGCATGCGCAAACGAAATCCTTGTTACGCGCTTAACTCCGGGAGTTCTTGACCAATTTCGATGAAATCTTCAGGGATTGTTCGGTTTGATGTGCAGATGGTCCCCTATGAGTTTCATGACTCCTGGATCAATATTAGCCTATGCGCATGCGCAAACGTGAAATCCTTGCCACAAGCATAACTCCGGGAGTTCTTGACCGATTTCGATGAAATTTTCAGGGATTGTTCCCTTCAATGAATCAAATGAGGCCAGCGTTCATCTGTTGACTCTCTCTGAGGAGAGAACTTTTGACCGAAGATAAAACGTCAACACGAATGTGAATGTGCTTAGACGTAGTAATAATTGCCTAGGATCACGCGAGAATAGAATCGCCTGATATAATTACAACGGAATTTTGTTTCATGTTCTCTACTTGAAATCGAGTTTTCAACACTCAAGTTATAAATATATGGGCAATGAAACGTATTATTTTATCTCATTCAATTCAAGTTGCTCTATTCATGGATCCTACGTCTTGTCCATACACAGTAAATTGCACCATTGTAGATATTTTGATATCAGCTTTCGTTTTGTTAAAGAACCGTTACAGCTACTAATAAAGGTTAGTGTTCACGGAGATACATACAAGACGGAGAAATTCAACAGTTGGCTTTGGGACATGTAGACGTCAATTTTAAGGAATATAAACTCACTGATCAGCTGAAGGGCCTGTAGCTAATTTTGAGTATTAAAATTGTTTATTGTTCCATGAATAAGGAAAGGTATGAACACAGAACACGATCAAAATTAATCAATCTGCAATAAATTACAGAAATTCCGAGGCAGTAGGGAAGAACGAAATTCAGTGAAACGAATTACAGAATCTTACATTTGAAATTTGTCACAAATGTCACGTCTAGCAAGGCCGCTAGTGGCGGCATCACGCAACTTCGAGCTAACAACGTCGGAGATCTTTTCGTGATACTTGTTGGCCAAGAACTGAGCGACGAAGCTGTAGATCCAGTCGGCATCGCGACCCAGTCCCGTCATGTCGACGTGGAAACCGTCCAACGACTGAACTTCGAGTTTGTCGATGGTCGTTTTGCAGGGAGCGTTCTCTGGGAAGACCATCGTCAGGTGGCCGTAGATGGAGTTCTTGGCGATGGACGCGTACAATTTCCCGTGGACGCCGATGTGGAACACTTCGATGCTGTACGTCTGAAATCAGAGGAAATAGTAGTATTGGAAACCATTTCAAATCTAAGCCCTTCAGTCTTTGTGCTCAGAGCTTACCTCTAAAATCCAAACATGGATCGTGCTTTATCTGATCTTTCATCTATTTGAAGACGTCGAAGAAAGATGTTGTGAATTAAAGGGAACATCAAATTTGAACGGATAAAAACTTGGCGTTGAGTTGTGAAATTTTGAACATGTGAAATTGGAACGGGTAAGCTAATTTTGAACAGTTAAAATGAGATAATAAATAGGTATTTGAACATCATATTGATGTACGTATTTCCCCGAAGGGGTCACGAAGGGGCTGTGGAGCAAGATCACCCTAGTTAATTAATTACCCGAATTAATTAACACGTTGAGGAGCAAGGAGTTCCGTGAGGGGGAATACAGCGACAACTCTTTTGTACAGGATCAGAGGTTTTGAGAAACCCAGCTGAACTGTAAATAGAGGGAGCAAGCAGAACAGCCACGGCACCTGTGAATTTAGGGCTACATTTTGAAGGAGCACAGTAGTTTTAAGACAGAGAGACTCTTGTGAACCCCCTTGGGCTGGTCCGGGCTTATTTATACGGGTACTCTGAACCCCGTACAGGATTTCCCAAGATCACCCTAGTTAATTAATTGCCCGAATTAATTTCAGATGTCAGCTACGACAGGTCGAGGAGCATTCCCTGAGGGGGAATATCTTTTGTAGAGGATCGAGGATTTTGAGAAACCCAGCTGAACTGTAAATATGACGGAGCAAGCCAGAACAGCTACGACACCTGTGAATTTAGGGCTACATTTTAAAGGAGCAGAGTGGTTTCAAGACAGAGAGACTCTTGTGAACCCCCTTGGGCTGGTCCGGGCTTATTTATACGGGTATTCTGAACCCCGAACAGGATTTCCCACCCCTTCCAACATAATCCTCAGCTCTTGGGTTGTCCTTCGTGGGTTCATTGTTAACCACAATGTTGGGGCTTCTCCTTGAACGATCTGGTTCTCCTCGGCTGAAGGATCAAGAAATATATTTTAATGAAATTGATAGACGGAATTAATGCTCTAATGTTCATAAACTCTATGTTCATGAACCATCCCATTTTTCCCGAGAGAACGTTTGGATTGCAATTTAATGCTCCATGTTGGGGATGTAAAATCGGCTAAACGGTAAAGAAATATAAATAATTGAAATTTGGCACTACTGGACTCTACGTCCATAATCAGTCTCAATGTTCACCTTATTCAGCTCATGAATGAACACTACTTTCCAGTTTGTTAAAAAATGTTTGTTGAAAGATGTTTCGTGAAAGTTAAAGTGTGTCCTCTGTGGGGGAAGTAAAATCCGCTAAAATAACAAGGTGTCAACACGATGTAATTAAAATGTCGTCACTCTTTACTTTTAGGTCGCAATGCTAAGGTTTTTTGGTAGATGACTAAAGCATTTTCCAAGCTAACATGCTTAAATACTAAGAGATAGGGGGGGGACCTCCAGTACTGTATATGACAAGGAAGAGATGGAACAGAGTTAACCCCTTCCAAGGGTTCAAGCGATTACACAGCAATACTCGGACAATACCTGGAAGTTTAAAAATCCCGGATATAGACTCAATGGCAGCACTTTCAAGTTGGGAAGTCTTGAAGTAACGCCTGATTGCTGACATAAAAAATTGTGCATTCAAGTAATATCCGCTTTTTTATTGCTTTCTATAGCCTAATTTCTTGACTGATCAGGGATCTGAACACAATCTTCATCACAAGTTCGACATTGATACGCGTACATTTATGGAAGACCAGAGAGCAACGTTTCAATATGCCTCAAACTTTATGGAGGCCTGAAGTAATGTGTCAAACAGTTCCAGGCTGAGTTTCGTCGTGGGAAATGGAAGGTGAGGTTTTAGTGGGTTTGAATCCCACATAACCCAAAGTGCGGTCCCTTTTGGGTATTTAAAGATTTCCTCACCTGCCACCGAAAAAAAAAAAACTTTATGGAGAGGTGAACTTTTTCCTGACACAGTTCATCTCAGGCCATGGACTCTTCTACGCCTACTTGCATAGGATGGGGAAAGTGGATGACCCAGCATGCCCGTACTGCAAGGAAGAGGATGATGATGTATTCCATACTTTTTTCAAATGTGAATACTGGACTGCCAACAGGGCTTCAGAGACACTATATCATAGGACATGATTATATAAACATGAAGGCTAATATTGTACACAAACAGTATACCGAACGCCAGGAAGGTGAGGTTTTAGATCCTAAAGTGCGGTCCCTTTTGGATATCTCTCAAAGATTTCCTCTCCTGCCACCGAAAAAAAAAACTTTATGGAAAACTACACGAGATGTACACTATATATATTATACATGGTTTACACAAAACGTGTATACCGAACGCCAGGAGTCGATCCTAGAACTAACTTACAACAACCTTTACGTTTTAAAATTGTTTAAAATCAATCGAGAAACTTTCACTCCACTCAGCCGCCATTGTGAACAACTGAAACTAGAGAAAGCAATTTGCGAACTTGCTTACAGGAGAACAGTGCTTCCTGGATTCGTTGGGTCGTGTTGTTTCCTGTCTGTTTGGAGCTTAGTGCAAGTTTTGCTGGCAACATCTATTTGGTTTGAATTATTCAGTAATTGTACAAAGAACTTTAACTGACTTACATCAAAACCGAATTCCATGTCTTCGAGCCCCAAGCTGATCCCCAGTTGCATGGTGGAGTTTCCTTGCACCATTTCCAGTGGTCCAGTTCTCTTGATGGTGCTGGCGTTTTTGAACCAACCGCCGTCGCCCTTGAACTCGCCGCGGACCTTGAAAAACGACACTTTCTTCTCGAAATTTTCATCAATCGCTGGAAGTTGCATCTGCCACAGACAAACCGAACAAAACGAAATTAGTCAATGAAATTTAATTCAGATGATTCATACTTTTTTAAGAAACACTATTTACTGTGCATTGATTAGGAAAAACACTGCCAATTCTTTCACTGGGGTTTATTATTCTATTGATGATTTGAATTTCCACTAAGCTTTGGAGTGTGAGTGTTTCACAGGTGATAGAGTGATTATTGAATTTCAGGAGGCACACGAACATGATCAACTGAACAATCCAAATAGTTATTTTGGTTGAGAACAGATTTACGTGCTCTATGCATACCTCCTGAAATTCAATAACCGCTCTATCACCTGTGAAACACGCACACTCCAAGCTTAGTATAAGTCCAAATCATGAACGCAAGCCAATTGAATAATAAACCCCAGTGGAAAAATTTAAAGCGTTTTTTATGGTTATCAGAATGCTTCAACCCGTGTGTCGGCTACAAATCCTTTTAGGAGTTCACTCCAGTATCCACATTACTACATCACTACGTCACTAGGTTACTGATAGTAACACAAAAACAATAATAAACCAAAATAACGCGAATGTTGGTACCATAAATCGGGCCATAGATTGGGAATGGTTTGACCTACGGACCTGGGGAGGAGCTCATTCGATTCCTCGTGGAGTTTTCTTCAAAAAGAGTACAAATTTAGGCCGCCTTGACTTTTTTTTTTTAGGTTTTTAGGGATTTTACAAAACTTTGACAACCCGTAAAGGGCACTTTAAATTAGGTGAGAGAACTGGCTCAAGAATTGGGGCGTCGCCGGACCAACATGGATTTTTCCTGAAAATTTCAGCTCTTTTGCTTCAGCCGTTTGGGAGAAATCGTGCGTACGACGGACGGACGGAAAACGTTTTATTGCAGATTTGGATTCTTCAACCTTTGAAACGTAAACCATGAAATTTTAAGGGGGGTTAGAATTTTTTTTTTCAAGAGCGATTACAATGGTTTATTATTGAATAATAAACCAAAAGGAAATCTTTAAATGAAATTTGATTATTAAACTGCTCTAACTCTAAAACAACTGTACTTTGTGCAGAAGTTGCTATTAGTCATCACCCATTATTACTGTTAATATCTATTGTCCATACTGCCATACCTGGTCCTGATGCTTAGAAATCAAATCCTGGTTGAGTTCGTAGATCATTTCGTCGATCAGATCTTCGGCGGGAGACGCCTGAAGCCCCGTGAAGGCGCAGGAGGCGAGAAGTGCGATCAACCACAACATAGTGTTAAATATTATCACAGTGAACCGCACCGGGAGAGTCTTCCCACTTTTATACTCCAAACTATTCGAGCTCTGTTATCTCAAAATCGTCAGTCTCGAGTGGGACACTCATGATGTCAACCAACAACGAGTTGTTGATATGATGTGAATCAGAAAAGATCGGCAATTAACTTCAAAGAAACAATATACGGAACGTTTTAATCGAACATCGACTCCGATTCATAAAATACTTAGTACTTCTACTTAGTAGAAAATTAGTCTTAAAAGATGAAATGAAAGAACTGAACTATCGAAAATCTTGATATCGAACACTTTCGAAATAACTCTGTTCAGATGTATCTGAAATAGTTTTGGATCACGAAGAGTTTTTCGGTGTTTGGGTCATTACCTCTTGAAAACCACACTTGACTCCTATTGAAGGCCCGCAGGTAACGGTGACCATACTTGCCGCTTTTGGTACCTCCTTGTTTGATAATCCCGTTTGTATGTGAACATATTTAAAGCCTTTAATGGACTCTAAATTCCCCAAGCTGCTTTGTGCCGTAGGTTTTTCCCAAGCCCTTTTTCTGGCAAACGGTCAGTTACCTGTAGTCTCCCCCCGAGAACCCTGGGGTTTCCCGGGGTAGTTGTAACCCCTTCCCTGATTGGTTTCTACTATCCCCCTCTCTCTGCTCCCCACGATTCCCCACTCTAAATTCTCTTCACTTCCCCTTCAAACAAAATTTTCCCGTTTTTTGGTTAACAGAATCCGGAGTCAGTTCTCTCCTTCGTTTTTAGCTTGCTCTTACACCCTTGTCAACTCGACTGAATTCATAACATAGTTATCAAAGTGACTTCGTTTTCCTAACTAAGTAGTGGCAAAGCAGCATATTTTGAGATATTGTTGACTACCCGCGAAACCTCAACTTCGGCAGAAGTGCCCTAAGATTATTCAACAACACCTTTATTTATTTTATTGATTCACTATACCGACGAATACGAATTGAATGATAAATTTCCACAATCGTTCATTGAGCATGTATGCATTGATTTGAAATGCAGCCTCCATCAGTTAACTGCATAACCGTTTATATCTTCTTTTGGTTCACCTTAACAAACTCTACTGTTTTTATGTCCATTATTGATAGACTTGCCGCCAAACAATCGAATGAGCTCGCCTGGTGTTCATCAATTCACTCATCTTTGACATAAGAAAGGACTTAAACACGAATGTGATTTAATTGTTTATCACTGATACAAATCCAATTTGGAAAAAAATATTCCATTCTCAGTTAGATTTCCAATAAAAAATGGGAAGGGTTGGTTCCTCCTTGTCATTGATAGGAATGTAATTGCATTATTGGTTCCGAAAAGAAAAATTTGTTTCATCTAAAATCGAAATCCCCACACGCATTTTGCATTTTAGACCATTATTATTATTATTTTTTTTTTTTATCTTATGCCTCGACGATTTGCGGCAACTTCGGCCATTCGTCTTCTCGCAGCCCAATATAACGCCGAGTTTCTTGTGTAGATACAATTTTCGGCCTCCAAGGATGCACGGACGTCTTCAAGCTCTGGACAGTTACCCAGATGCTGACCATCCATGAACCCGCCTCCACAGAGCACACAATCCGGGCTCTGAAATACACCTATTCTGTGCAGGTGGCCTTGGAGGTAGTCATGGCCTGTGGTTAGCCTAAAACAGGCTACACCTACTTGTCGAGGAAGGTTATGTGGAATCCGTCCGTTTTGTATTGTCAGTGATTGCCACTTCCTACCTTCAGCCTCCCGCTGCTGCCTTACTTCCAAAGATTTCATAATACAGGTCTTAATAGCTCTTTTGGAAGTGTGGTACGTGATGCTATTCTCAAATTGTAGCATTATGAACCATGATTTTAGACCATTATGAACAACTTTCATTTCTTATCTGTCTGCCCATATGTCTGGAGATCCTTGTAACAAGTCAATACCTACAGTTTTCTTCTGAGTTTGATGGAATTTTAAGGGAGTTTGCGAGTTAGATTCTGGGTGATCCCCTTCTAATTTTGATGCGCAGAATTCAATTTACCTGTTTAGTCGGAGAAAAACGATTAAATAATCTGGAATCAATTTCAAACCGATAGCACCATTAATGGCTACTGCGCTTGTTGAACGAGAACTCCACGTAGCAAGCCCAATTCTTACAGTTTCCTTCTGATTTGAGGAAATGTGTGGGTTAGGCGGTGGATATTTTCTTGTGACTTACGAATGATAGAATGAATACAAACTTTATTCCAGAAAAACAATATAAAAACGATATGAAGATTAAATACATACATAGACCGTTGGAATACAAAGAATGTATCCCATAACACTAGGAAAATCCTGTGTTAAAATTGAGTAATTACCTTCTTTTTTTATTCCTTGGGAATCCACCTACTTGTTCAGTGACTGGCGCAGCTTATGGTTTTACAGGGTAAGCAGAATGGGGAGATCAAGAATTTCAGAAGAGCAGAGATTAAGAAGAAAACGTCCCTTCCAGGTTTATTTTTCTTAATAGTTTCATATTTTGGTGAATGTACTAAGTTACATGGGGCTTTGGAACCTCCATGAAGTCAGAAATGAGAAAATCACATCTCTCCTGTTTGATTCAACACAAATTTTCATTTTCTTAGAGTGGTTGGTTATCGTGATTTCACTTTTACTTCGAGTAGGAGTTATTATTCAATAATAAACCATTGTAATCGCTCTTGAAAAAAAAAAAAAAAAAAAAAATTCTAGACCCCCCCCCCCCCCCCTTATGAAAATTTCATGGTTTACGTTTCAAAGGGTGTAGAATCCGAATCTGCAATACAAATTTTTCCGTCCGTCCGCCGTACGCACGATTTCTCCCAAAACCGCTGAAGCAAAAAAGCTGAAATTTTCAGGAAAAATCCATGTTGGTCCAGCACTCTCACTAAGTTAAATTAAGTCTTAATTTAAAGTGCCCTTGAAGGGTTGTCAAAGTTTTGTAAAATCCCTAAAAACCTCAAAAAAAGTCAAGGCGGCCAAAATTTGAACTCTTTTTGAAGAACTTTCCACGAGGAATTGAATGAGCCCCTCCCCAGGTCCGTAGCTCAAACTATTCCCGATGTATGGCCCGATTTATGGTACCAACCTTTGCGTTATTTTGGTTTATTATCGTTTTTATTTTGATTGCAGTAACCTAGTGATGTAGTGAACGTGGATACTGGAGTGAACTCCTAAAAGGGTTTATAGCCGATACACGGGTTGAAGCATTCTGATAACCATAAAAAACGCAGCAAATTCTTTCACTGGGGTTTATTATTCAATTGGCTTGCGTTCATGATTTGAATTTCTTCTATGCTTTGGAGTGTGCGTGTTTCACAGGCGATAGAGTGATTATTGAATTTCAGGAGGCACACAAATATATTCGGATGAGACCAGATATACGTCAAGCTTTTTTCTCAACGTGATTGGTTATCATGGTTTCACTTTTACTTCGAGTAGGAGTTATTATTCAATAATAAACCATTGTAATCGCTCTTGAAAAAAAAAAAAAAAAAAAAAAAATTCTAGCCCCCCCCCCCCCCCCCCTATGAAAATTTCATGGTTTACGTTTCAAAGGGTGTAGAATCCGAATCTGCAATACAAATTTTTTCGTCCGTCCGCCGTATGCACGATTTCTCCCAAAACGGCTGAAGCAAAAAAGCTGAAATTTTCAGGAAAAATCCATGTTGGTCCAGCACTCTCACTAAGTTAAATTAAGTCTTAATTTAAAGTGCCCTTGAAGGGTTGTCAAAGTTTTGTAAAATCCCTAAAAACCTCAAAAAAAGTTAAGGCGGCCTAAATTTGTACTTTTTTTGAAGAACTTTCCATGAGGAATCGGATGAGCCCCTCCCCAGGTCCGTGGGTCAAACCATCCCCGATCTATGGCCCGATTTATGGTGCCAACATTCGCGTTATTTTGGTTTATTATCGTTCTTGTTTTGATATCAGTAACCTAGTGACGTAGTGATGTAGTGATGTAGTAATGTGAATACTGGAGTGAACTGCTAAAAGGCTTTGTAGCCGATACACGGGTTGAAGCATTCTGATAACCATAAAAAAATAAATAAATAAAAAGCAGTGGAAATTAGCTCGAAATTCAGATAGCAGACTGCTTCTTCTTCTAAGGAACTTCATGTATATTCTGGGCATTCCTGTCCAAATTCACTTGGATTAGTGTCGGGCCAAGCAATCGTAATCGTCGTGCAAAATTTACCGCCTGGTTTGGAGTGTGCGTGTTTCACAGGTGATAGAGCGGTTATTGAATTTCAGGAGGCACAAAAATATGATCAACTGATCAAGCCAAATAGGTATTTTGTTTGAGAACAGATTTACGTGCTCCATGCATATCTCCTGAAACCCCAGTGAAAGAATTTGCAGCGTTTTTGCCTTAGTGGGCATGACTAAAATCTACATAAAAAATTCCAGTAATTTTGACAACTTTTTTCACAAAATTTTTGTCTGATCAAAATTGTCCTTAGTTTAGGTATCACCCTGAAGTTGCCTAAATTATTGAGCTATATGCCACACCCAACTTGGGAGAGTTTTTTATTGTTTCAATTAACGGTTGTTCATTAATTTAACTAATTATCATTGTATGGTGCTATATTCAGGTCATAATTTTGAACAATGGAAAGTTGAAGTGATGTCTAAAGTTCATCTTTTTGGCTTTCAGTAAATGACATAAGTATTCAGAAACTATAATGTTTCGTTATGATTACATTAATAACAATTTCGAACTGCTTAGATTCCTCATTGGAGTAAACGATTTATCAAGCAGTTATCTAGTAGGTGAGGAGGTCACGTTATCAAGAAGAAAGTAATCGCGTCGACTCTGGCGAGACAACGGATGCAAAAATCGCTATAGATAAATCTGAGTCATCGCCCGCATTGGGTGCGACTAGCTCGACCCGGGCGCCGTCCCAGTTGTTCGCTCAAGTTGGACGCTTAAATCGGCGGTTTCTTCGAACTCGGAACTGTGCCGAACAGAGTTCGGAACGGGTTTGAAAACGGTCGGAATCGGATCAGAGGAACGGACCTCCCTCGGGGGAAGCCTCTCCCGCCCTAATCAATATTACTCGCGTTCCAAGGGCGCCAGTTCCCATAGAGGTCTCCAATCCGCTTCGTTTTTCCTCCAGTGTTTTACTCTTCCTTCAAGTGTTTCAAACCGTCTCATGGACTCGGCGGCCCCGGAAATCCGTAAGTCAATCACTTTACCGTTTTATAACGTCTTTTAATTGACGATCGTGCGTTTTTTCATCGACCATAACAGGTGTTCCTCCACTATCTACAGGTGGCATCCTAACCTTACGAAACATAACCTCACTCCATCCGGGCCTCCATTCCAGTACGTTCACCCAACATGATACATCAACCAGATACATTTTTATTTTATTTGTTCCATTTCAAACCACCTAATAGTTGTTTCGGTAATTATGTACACTCAGGATTACTTTTCGACCTGACATACCAAGACTGCACTTATCCACACCAGTAAAAGATATTTTGAAGTTCTCAGTTAACCGTAATAAAATCAAAATTCCGGGTATTCATTATTATTTTCTGAAAAATATCAATTTCAATACGTATTTCTTCAGTCCATTACAACAAGTAAAACTTGAAGAAATCTATAAAGCAGTAAAAAGAGGAACTTAACGCGTCAAAATCTAGTCTCAAATTTGAAAATACATAAAATCTGGGAAATGGAGAACCCCTCTTACAACAGTGTATTGATTTGTGCCGTACGCCAATACCACAGTTCCCTAGGGAATCGTTGAGTGACGGAATAAATCAACAATTTATAGCTGCCGAACACTAAATGCTTGTATTTTGTAAATATTTACATTACTCACAAAAATATTGTTGAGTTCCTTCATAATATTTCTTTATCTAGGTGTATTGTTTTCAATTAGGAACCTTTCAGTGAACCGAGGAACGCAAATATACCCATCCATCCTCCTCAAAGTGTGCCAGTATACGTTTCAAAAATTCGCTCCACGGTACCAAGGAAGTTATGTGAGACAGATTTTATTAGCCGGGCGTTTTTATTAGGCAAACGATATCTTGGATCATTATTTTCAATAATAAGGTTTTGTAATCGTATAGAACGTTTTTTTAATAATTTCAAAACTTAGTCACTTCATGTCGGTCACATTTGGGTATCGACTTTTCTAAAAAATAAAAGTTGAAACTTGATCAATTTTCTTGTCCCTAATCAATAACTGGGGTTTCCTCGGCATATTACCCAAGTGAGCACACACAATCTTGAACCATACTGCTCATAGGCCATTTTGAAAGAAAAAAAAAAAAAAAAACTTTTGTAGGGAGTGAGGTCTATACTACTATTTTTTCCCCTCTCGAGCCTCCAACCTCCATGGGAATCGCGGCTCAAGTCTTTCAAATTAGGTGAGTGGAACAACACAAATTTGCTTAATTTTAGCTACAGTAAATACTGAGGTTCCCTTGTCAAAATCTCACTTGCTACAAGCAGATCTCCCTCCCTACAATTTAAGGGGCTATTGGCTCGATATTGTAGGGAGTGAGGTTATAGCCTTTCGCCGCCTTTACGGGCAACAAATCAATTGAAACTGGTTGAACCAAAATTTTTTCAACCAACAACTACACTAATCGTCAACAAGTGCGATCAAGTTTCACTTGCCTCAGTCAGAATGTTACTGGAGTAGGGAGTGAGAGTTAAAAAAACCTACACTGCTGCCTCCAGGGATGGTTTTCCCGATAGAACTGACTGGGAAGGTCTAAGCAAAATCCAACCCACAGCGTTGGGACCATCTTGAATAAGGGATGTCAACAAAACAGAAGCAACTCCATAAACACCCTTTCCAGCCTTTTGGGGGCTACTCTTCAAAACATTGTAGGGAGTAAGAAAAAAGGACTCCACCTGTGCTCTATTTGGTTCCAACGTTTAGCCAGTCCGATCTCCACAAACGCGTAAATGCCCACAATTTTGAAAAAAAAAGTTGTAAGGGATTTTTACTGACCTAGGAAAGTGGCGTGTCACTGTAAAGTAATTTTAGACGAAAAATCGACTGGGATACATTTTAAATCCGTAGAAATTCACCCTTACCAAGTAATAGAAATTTTTCGACTTAAAATTCAGTGCTCAAACCTCACAATGACACCAGCAAGCACTCATTATAATAAGAATGAATTAATTTAAAAAAAAACCCATGAGTGAGAATCGGCAGTTTTGTATAACGTTCTAATTGTTTGACAATTACCAACCGGAATTTTCTAGTGGGGCAACAGGAGTGAATCACTCCTCAGATATCTCTACCCAATTAGAACTGGCTAAATAAATTCAGAGGCCCTAAACGAAACAACTTCATCTGGTTTAGTAAATGAGTGATATTTTTATATAAAAAGTGTTGTGAATTGAAGGGGACATCAAATTTGGTGTTGAGTTGGGAAATTTTGAATATATGAATTTTGAACGGGTGAGCTAATTTGAAAAAGTTGAATTTGGATGATAAATAGGTATTTGAACATGATGGTGATTGACGTATTTTCCTGAAGGGGTGACGGAGGGAGATCAACCTTATTAATTTCAGGCGTCAGCTACAACATGCTGAGAAGCAAGTAAGGTAACGGTACCGGTAGTGGCCACAGTTAAGAATTTTTTTCTTTAGTTTTGACAATTGTGGGCCAACAGTAGTACTGACTTTCTTCAGGACTCATTTAGAATATAGCCCGACTATTCCCTAACATATCCATTGCCTAAAACTATCAAAAGAACAATTTTTTCTATTTTTTATTAATTTTTTCTCACACCTTTATTTTGATCTAGTAGTGGCCACATCAAATTACGCAATTTCCAGTAGTGGCCACGTGCATGTCTACACTTGACATTTTGCCCTCCTTAGTGTTTAATATCATTAGATTCAATACCAGATTTCAACAGTACAATTGATTCTGAGAAGCAAGTAAGCCCCGAGGAAACTAGGGACGGTGAGGGAAAATACAGCTACAACTCTTTTGTGTAGTGTTCCAAGGAGCCCACCTACATTGTAAATATGAGGGAGCTAGTATGACAGCAACGATACAGGCTAGTTTAGGGCTAAATTTTAAAAGACTAGTAGTAATAGTGGGATTAGGATAGAGTGATGGAATGAAGAGAGAGGATCTAAATGAATCCTTTTGGGCTGGTCCGGGCCTAATTGTACGGGTGTTCTGCCCCCATGTGGGATTTCCCATCGATTCCTCCATGACCGGGAAAACCCGTAATCCTCGACTCTTGGGTCGTCGTTCCTCCGTTTATTGAAAACTACAAGTTATATTACAATGGCCAGGGCTTTTCCTTACAGAGTTCTGACTAGATCAGATAGATCAACGTTACCCAATACCGACTATTCGAATAAAAGATAATCCAAATATCTGGACGATAAGGGGGATTTCCCCGAAAGACTGATTCACTTCGCTTTTTGAACTACTTTAACACATCCTGTACGTTTTCAACATTGGTTCATAATTTCGAAACGAACGGCGTTGACCACGGCATGCACGGAAAAAGAAGGTCCCGTCATGTAGAATGATCGTGTGAACGACTTTTCCTTCATTGAGAAGGTGGCTGATTATATTTCTGGATAAAGAAATAAAACCAAAAAACAAAAAATGCAGCACACAACCAAGAAACACTCGTTCGTAACGCTTGGAGGTTTGGCAACAGATTGGCAACAATACAGGGTGGCCAAATTTAATGGGCCAGGCATTTATCTCCGTAATTTCCGAGCTTAAAAAAAATTTCAAATGATAACTTCACTCGTTTCTAACAAGGAATTCAAATACCACTATTTCGCGCGTTGCGCACGTGCGCAAATTCGAAATTTGCGCATCAACTTTGTTATTTCGAATGGGAACCCCCATTTTTTATTGCAGATTCGGATTTTGCTCAAAATTTCATGAAAATTTGGCCCCTCAACCGATTTTTTTATTGCGCGTAACCGGTTCAGCGAGCACGCAAAGTTGCGCAACCTCGAATTTGTCAAATAGTGGATGATGGTGATCTGTAATGTGTGGCATATGAATTTTCATTGTTTTTTAACGCAGATTCACGTGATGCTATTCGTTTTTTGATTTGACCTAATTTTTGCGGCATAATGACCGAAATTTGTTTATTTCGCTTCCGTTTTTTTATTCTAGGCGCCTGTTTTCAGACTGTTACGCGGATTAATTTTCATGGTCTGGTTAAAAAATGTAAAAATAAGAGATTGAAACCTTCTGAAAAAAACATTGAAAATTCATATGCCACACTTTACAGATCACCATCATCCACTATTTGAAATTCGTGGGATTGCGCGCCTTTGCGTGCTCTCAGAACCGGTTGCGCGCAATCAAAAAAATTGTTTGAGGGGTCAAATTTCTATAAAATTTTAGGTAAAATCCGAATCGACGATAAAAGATGTGGGTTCCCATTTGAAATAACAAAGTTGATACGCAAACCGCGCACGTGCGCAGAGCAAGAAATTGTGATATTTGAATTCCTTGTTAAAAATTAATGAAGTTATCATTTGAAATTTTTTTTTTTAGGCTCGGAAATTACGGAGATAAATGCCTGGTCCATTAAATTTTGGCCACCCTATATAACAGGAGGACAACTCAAAAACGAACTTTGCTTTCTTAAATCTACCCATCCTAGGATGGTTTTCTGGAAGAGAGGGAGAGAAGTTTATTCATGTAAAAGAATATATAATGGTAAACACAGAGAAATATTAAGAATCTGAATAATATTGTTCGGCATTAGGCTGAGAGCCCGCGTCGCCGACACAAGCGTTGTGCTCTCTAAATTCTAATCAAAATAATGAGTTATAAATTCTATTCTACAATCTCTCTATTCAAACAGTACAGCACAGTGTAGGTTATATAGATTCAGTTTAATGTCTATTGATGCTCGTTATAATGGAGTTACAATTTCCCGTGCAATTTTGAATGAGCCAGGTGTAAATTAGTTTCTTGCATACGCATTTGCATACCTCGAACAATTCGTTGTATCTTTCAATCTACCATCGATTTGATTGTACAATAGATATATTATATATGGAGGGCTTCTAGTGGTGAGAAACAAATTTGGTCTAGGACGTATCACATTCCTTTCCAGAGCAAAACGTGTTGGATATGCGTGTTCTCTAGAGTGAGTAATAATGTTAGGGTGTTCGTCAAAGTGGAGTAATACATTAAATGTATATGTAACTACATAAACATTTGTTTTATAAAGCTTACGCTAAATATTTTTGACTCGTCATAAATCAGACTAGAAGGATAGCCTTGCGATTTTCCCAGGATTATTTTAAGTAATCTTCTCTGAATTATGTTAAGCTTGTTTAATGAGCTGTGATAAGCACCCCCCCCTAAGTCGAGATACCATACTGCAATGCAGACTGTACCAGTGAAATATAAATTTGTTTTATTCTATTTGTATGAAGTAAATATCGTACATTGTAAAATATGGCCACAAATTTCCTCAATTTAGAGTGCACATAGCCAATGCGATTTTTCCATGTTAAGTTGTTATCAAGAATGACATCCAAGTGTTTATATGATGATTTTCTTTCAAGTGTGTCGCATGAACAATAAATTTCTGAAAATAATGAGCCAAATGAGTTTATTTTGAGATTTAGACAAGGCGATGTATTTATTTGACTGCCTAGAAGGGAGAGAACGATGACTCGAATGTGCGTCATACCGTTGTTTTATCGAGGACACGTTGACGCGAATTTGCGTCATGCTCACATGTTGAATGTGCTAAATCGTTTCATTAACTCGACTCTCAGGCAGCGCCAGCTAATTGTTAATTAGAGTTTCCTGACTTCACTGTTTATAATTTTAAAGTGGATGGATACATTTACATAACTGAGAGTAAACATTCTTGTGAAAAGTTTGAGTAGGGTACGGTAGCGAAACATCTAAGGATCGAAGGGACCTGTTAATTGGATTTATCTATTTCGCATACATCACCAGTTATTGTCTGATTCAAGTAAGTCCCACTTTACTCAGATGTGTGTTTTTGTGCTCCTTTAAGGCTTAAACAAATAAAATTCATTTAACTTCACTTCATACTTAAATACACATTTTATGGCTAAAAAACTTTCTTTATAAATAAAAGACACATTTGAGTATTTTTGTCAACTCGTTAAGTGTTTTTATCGATTTGTAGTTTATTATAATGATGTTTAGAACAATTTACCGTACGATTTTGGATAAGTGGAACTTGGCAGCGGGAGAGGGTCATTGGTGGAGACTTTGATCGACTGATCGAAAAACCACTTGATGAGACATAAGGGTATTTATTTACTTATATGCGGGCAAGCCTTTAATTATTAATTAATTAATCAACAATACATTCATACGAGCGGAAAACCACAGAAATTAAGAAAATACAATGTGCTGGGGGAGGGTTACAAAAACTTGCAGCACCCCCTGCAAAACCTGGAAAAATGGAAAACTAATTTCAATTAACTGAATTTACCGCTGATTTTTAAGATGAAAACGCAGCAAATTCTTTCACTGGGGCTTATTATTCAATTTTATTCATTTGGCTCGCATTCAGGATTAGAATTTCTACTAAGCTTTGGAGTGTGCGTGTTTCACAGTTGATAGAGCGATTATTGAATTTCAGGAGATATGCATAGAGACAAATCAATTCTCAACCAAAATACCTATTTGGATTGATCAGTTGATCATATTGGTGTGCTTCCTGAAATTCAATAATCGCTCTATCACCTGTGAAACACGCACACTCCAAAGTTTAGTAGAAATTCAAATCATGAATGCGCAAGCAAAATGAATAAAATTGAATAATAAACCCCAGTGAGAATTTGCAGCTTTTTTTATGGTTTTATGATTTTATGGCACTTGTGACACGTGCAATGCATACAGCGTTTTGTTTTGTCTTGGGCCTAGGTGTGTCTGCGGGGCAAAACGTTTCTCTTGTGTCCAAGTGTGTATACCAAAGTCATGTGGGGCAAAAATTGTCTTGCCGAACCTGGGAAACGAACCCCAGAACTTGTGAGTACCGCGCGAAACCCTTACGCTACGGGTTTGTTTTACTTAGTTCGCTTAGTTTATTTATAAAATTGAATAATAATCCCCAGTGAAAGAATTTGCAGCATTAGATCATGCCATATATCGGGAATGGTTTGAGCTACAGACCTGGGGAGGGGCTCATTCGATTCCCCATGGAAAGTTCTTAAAAAAAGTCCATATTCAGGCCGCCTTGATTTTTTTAAAGGTTTTTAGGGATTTCACAAAACTTTGACAACCCTTAAGAGGCACTTTAAATTAAGTGAGTGAGCTAGCTAAAGAATTGGGGCGTTGGCGGACCAATATGGATTTTTCCTGAAAATTTCAGATTTTTTGCTCCAGCCGTTTAGGAGAAAACGTGCGTACGGCGGACGGACGGAAAAATGTTTATTGCAGATTTAGATTCTACACCCTTTCAAACGTAAACCATGAAATTTTCAGGGGGGTTAGACATTTTTTTTCATGAGCGAATACTATGGTTTATTATTGAATAATAAACCAAAAAGATTTGCACTTCGGGGTAGCCAGTGAAGAGGTGGATGTCGATCATGGTTTGTAGCCGAAACTGGCACAGTGAACAGCACAGATGAACGAGGGGATGCACGAGTGGTTGCAAAATGTATCCTTGATAGCAGCAGGAGGCAGTTTAGGGCGTTGTTCAGGAGCTTGTAGAGAACCATGAGGTCAGCGGAGCTACGTCTTCTCTCAAGGGTGACCGGGTGGCATCTCCGCAACAAAAGATCATATCGATGTCATCGGAAGAAATCCCCATCTTATAAGCAATATAGCGTAAGAACCTTCGATTTACTTGCTCTTGCCGATATCCATGGAATGCATACCGAGGACACCGAACAGTAGAGGCATACTCGAGCAACAGAAGTACGAAGGCATTATAGTGTGACGCGATGGCATCGGTGTTGGAAAACTCCCTCGTATTCCTCTTTATGTTATTCCTTATTCGTTATTCCTCGCGTTGCCCTAGCAGCCAGCCCTTTTGTAAGGTTGGGAAAACACAACCGTTCATCACATAACACTTGAAGATCGTCAATCTGTGTTGTCCTTCGAAGCGGTTTGCCACAAAGAATGTAGTTGAACATGATTGGCCAAGACCGGATAAGACGCCACAGAACATTCAGATGGATTAAGGTAGAGATGGTTCAACACGCACCAATATTTCAAACGAGCAATCGCCCGCTGCAATAACTCTGAACCTTCCAAAGATCTAGAGTGATGAAGAACATTATTGTCGTCGGCGAAGAGTAAAACTCGCACGACATCTGCTTCGACGAAATCGACAACACTATTTATCATCAACTGTAGGGAATTCGTATGAGGGAAAATTCGCCTACTATCACAAATTTTTCTCCAGAAGGGAGATACTAGCTTACGTTTCTTTCTGCTAAATGAACTGAAGGTTTATTTAGCGTGTGGTGTGAGGTTGTTGCTCACAAACTCGGCAATATCGGTCGCGGAGCGACCGAAGCACCTTATTTGCTTGCGGTGTTAGTGTACAAAGATTGGCGATACCGGCCGCGGACGGCCGAAGCACCAAGCTTGGTAGCTGGAGAGGAAAGCGATAGGAGATAGCGAACAAGATCGGTATTCCCAGCCTCTCGAGGCTGCAGCACCAATTTGAAGCTATGTAGGAGAGTGTAAGAGGTTGAGGTGATACCAGTCTCGCAAGACCGCGGCACCGCAACGGAAGGAAGGCAGATAGGTGAACCTAACGGACCGACTGTGTATAAACTCAAAGGCGAAGTTAGGGAGTAGAAATCAAATGCAGGGAGTCAAATTAAAGCTGCCAGGGCTTCCACAGACTAAACTATATCCTTAAGGCCTGCAGGTCGGGTTTTTATATGGTTAGTGAACCCCTTCTACCCTGCTCCCTTGAGTAGGGTGGAGGGGGCGACGCTACCTGGTCGGTTTGGCCCCTCTTTATTAGGGAATAATTCTATTATGTACATGAGTGAATTCTTCACATCAACAAAAAACGTAAGGGGCCCAAATGGCCCTCGTGTGGGATTTCAAATGTGACAGTGAATAGGGCAGAAAGAGAGCCTTTCACCCAAACAACAATCATGTATAGAGACTTTCTTGTGATACCACACAATCTAAAGGTAATTCGTAACGATTTCAGAAAAATGTGATACGTAAATTCTGACCAGGGGCAGCTGCTGACAGGAGTGAAGGCGCACCTGCAACCTCTGGCCAAAATGAAAAAGATACCTGAAATAATAATATTATAAATGTAATATTAGCATACTGTTTTCCAATTTTTTCGCATGAATTCTCACTAAAGAGCAGAATAGTTTCAAACCCATGCACCAAACATGGAATTAGGACGGGTGAGAGGATGGTGGAGTCATGAGTTTGGTGAGGGGGGTTAGGAGTTTGCAGTCTGGGAGCCTGATCCATCTGTGCTCCAAATGGAAGGAAAACACAGCGTTTGACGCTATCCGGGTCCAAAAGATGAACCAACGAGAGAGAGCCCGAAATACAGCGCCCGAAGTTTCAGGGAGTGCACCTAGTTGTCCGCTCACTGGTTAGAACGTGTGCTTTAGCACTAGAGTAAGCTAGAATCACCAAAACACACTCTTATCCCATTATCAGTTGATTGTCCCGAACCCTTGTGACTCTTAGCTGTAAATACACGATGAACATAGTTCTAGATGAATATAGTTCTTATAGATAAGTTCTATAAAACGTGAGTTCTGTAAATTGTTTTTGGAGCAAAGATTGATTATTCGCGATGCAGGACGCCAAATGCCACTATTGACAGGACTGCAACGAACCTCAAAACCAAGCAGAGACAGTTCAACGAATATCAAGTTCAACCCCCATTATGACGAAAAGGTAGATTGGCTCTGCGGATGTGAGGTAAGTAATAAACTTTTCAGCTTGTCTTCTTTGCTGGAATAATAGGAATGAAGCTTGGGTTACAGATGGAATTGGGCTTTCACCTCCACGATGCTTCTTGCTGGGTAGATATGCATTTCAGCTGTTACAAAACATGGTTTTTGAATTCCGAGATTCATTTTAAAATGTTCATTATCATTAGGTAAAAGTAAGGTAGACAAGGAATTTCACCTTGGATTTTCGTCCGACTACCCGGATGTGTCGCGGACGTCGCCAGCCGTCCTGTACAGAGGATCGGAACTAGGTCTAACGATTTTGCTCGTGGTTTCCCATTGCCTCACTCCCCTGGGTTGGGAGCGATTTCGATTCACGTGATATCGAGATCAGAAATGACCTGTCTAACGACAGGACAGATATACAACACTGGATAGGATTTTGGCCCTAATCATTGGTGCCTGCCGAATTCGAACCGGGCTAATCAGTACTCCCACTGTAAGTAAACAGCCAAAGGACTGATGCCTTAGCTCGCTCGGACAACCTGTCCCCTTTCATTTTTTATAGGTATTAACGTACCTACTGATGATTTTTTTTAAAAATGTTATTTGGTATTGGTATAAAACCATTCAACCATACATATTATATAAATTACAGTATCAATGTAAATATTTACAAATTAGTACGTTACTTCTATTATAGGTTAACATTTATATTCATAACAAAATCATATAAAGCGTCATAAATGTTCTCGTTATTTAAGATGATGATATGTCTCATGTCAAAGGGCTGTTGAACTTGGCTTTACATGGAAATTTTGGAGAAGAGGGTTATTCTTGGTGTGTTGTAGCGTGGGCAGATGAAGAGGATATGTTCGAGGGTTTCCACCTCTTCGGAACAGGCCCTGCAGCCAGGGCTTTGCAGCCTTCCTGTCATATGGAGGTACTTATTAGAGAGGCAATGTCCTGTACGGATTCTTCCTATTGTTTTGTAATATTTCCTGGGTTCATTGCTGTTAACTTTAGTAAACCATGTGTGTTTTTGGACAGTGCTGAACATGTTAATGTAATTTCTTCCTTTGTGGTACGTTGAGTGAAAATACTGCCATTTTTGGGTGTATCGCTTTCTGATACTCCAGTGTAAGTCGGTGGGTGGAAATATCTGAATAGGCTCGCTCAGGGGTAGATCAGCAGCCCGTTTTGCGGCTGAGTCCGCAATTTCATTGCCAGGTATACCAATGTGTGCCTTGATCCATACGAAGTGAACCTGCGTTCCTCTCAAACTTAGCTCGTCAACTTGTTTTAATATTTCAGCTTCGATTTTGATTATTTTGGACATTGTGTTAATGTTTTTAAGTTTGACGAGAGCACTCTGCGAATCGGAGATGATGATTGCATGTGTCGTGCTGTCAGCATTCTCCCCAGCGTACAAAAGTCCTTGTAGGATGGCATACAGTTCCGCCTAATGAACCGAACTCTTGTCCCAAAGTCGGAAGCCTTTCTGGACGTTTGCTGTTGAGTCGTAAAAGGCACAGCCCTACATAGAGTTAATCCTCGAACCGTCAGTGTAAATATACCGGCCATCCGGCCATTTCTCCCGGAGGGCAGTCAAGACTTGGGGTCTCGCATTGGGGTCTGATGAACTTCTTTCAAAGGTAGAATTGAGTCGTGCGGTTCACGATTTGAAGCCGGATAAGATTGATATCCTTTGCATATTGGTAGTTGAACTTGGTATTTCAATGGTAGTTAAAATTTGTATTTCAAGAATGTAATATAATGATGAGGCATAAATTATGAATAAACACAAGACCGATTCATAATGTGTGGTATTATCACACTAATATATTATATTGTATTGGATTGCCGAATGGCGGTGGTTCATGAATTATAACTGAAAGACAAATGATGACTACGATACAAAACAGCTGATTATTATGAGGTTAGAGAAGAGTCTGGGTAAGTCGCGTCTTACCTAGCAATCGTTACTATTACAAAGAAAAGCTCATTCTCTCGGTGCACCCCCCGGGTTTCAGACCAGGAGCCGCCACTGGTAGAGATAGTTTACCACGCACCAATCCTCCAAACGATCAATCGCCCCCTCCAATAACTCAAAATCCTCCAAAGATCTAGAGTGAAGAAGAAGCTTCAGGTCGTCGGCAAAGACTCGCAGGCCATTTGACTCTAAGAAGTCGATAAAACTATTTATCAGCAACAAAAACCATAATGGGGAAAGGAGAAGAAGGAGCACCTCAAGAAAACAACAATTGGAACTATTGTAGTATATACATTCTTGTAGTACCAAACAATCTGGAGGAAATTTGAAACGATTTCAGAAAAATATGACAATGATTCATAAATCTGCCTAAGTTTTGACTGAAACTGTTTGTTCTAAACAACACATCGAGGTAACCCTCGTATAAATGTTATACATAGTGTGATCTTCTGCATTGAATTAAAGAAGTGACATAAAAATAAATCGCATATATTAACACTTCACAACTTGTTATTGTTTTATTTGATTTTCCGAAAAAATATTGACGATGAGTGTTATTTTAAATTAAACGGTTGTTTTGTCTCTTCAGTATCTCTTCTCGGGAAACTAGTCGCTTTAAATCATCTCAAACGTTATCTTGAGTACAACAAATATCGCGGCGAAATTGTAAGGTGAGCAGTTCGTACTTACATTAGGAATCGAGTTTTCCGCGATTTTCAACAGCAGTGTCAATAATAGAACTAATTAAAGCTCCTATCGGCGTCGTACTGATTGGCTCGGCCACTCGTTTTAATTGATTGTTCGGGGAATAAATTTCATATTGCGGTGATTCTTCGTACAGCATCGAGATGAACGCGTGCCTGCTTGTGGGAATCGCCTTGTGCGCCTTGGCCTCTGCGGATGTGGCAGTCATCAATCAGGTGAGTGTGGAAAACAAAACCTGAGAAAAACACTATAAGCTTTCGAGTTATTCATTTTCTTCCTACAGTCTCTCTAAAAACAGCTATGAATTCAATGTTTAATAGGAAATACGTCGTATTGATTAAGAAAAAAGGTTGCAATAGATGAGAAAACACTATAAATACTTGAATGGGTCAATTAGGTATTTCAACTTGTTCCTTTCAACTAAATATTCCTAATCGATTCCATGCGCCTCTACGTTACGAGTTTCTTTTCATGAGTTGTGATTTCAAATTCACAATTCCTCTATTACTCTCATTTCTTTAACCTTCTGGCGCTCACTATGCTAAACCTATGATGATCGGGTTGACCGATTAAAAATGCAATGCTTGTGAGATTCCACGGAAAATGCAGTGTTGAATTGGAAAATTGGGATTTCTTTATATACTAAAGTGTATTGGTGTTTTTATCACATTCCCAAATTGTTTAATAAATTATAATAGAATATGTGGACAAAAACGCTGCAAATTCTTTCACTGGGGTTTATTATTCAATTGGCTTGCGTTCATGATTTGAATTTCTACTAAGGTTTGGAGTGTGCGTGTTTCACAGGTGATAGAGTGATTATTGAATTTCAGGAGGCACACGAACATGATCAACTGATCAATCCAAATAGCTATTTTGGTTGAGAACAGATTTACGTGCCCTATGCATATCTCCTGAAATTCAATAATCGCTCTATCACCTGTGAAACACGTACACTCCAAAGCGTAGGAGAAATTCAAATCATGAACGCAGCCAATTAAATAATAAACCCCAGTGAAAGAATTTGCAGCGTTTTCCTGAAAATTTCAGATTTTCTGATTTTTCCTGAAAATTATCAGAATGCTTCAACCTGTGTATTGGCTACAAAGCCTTTTAGGAGTTCACTCCAGTATCCACATAACTACATCACTACGTCACTAGGTTACTGATATCAACACAAATACATTAATAAACCAGAATAACGCGAATGTTGGCACCATAAATCGGGCCATAGATAGAGAAGGGTTTGACCTACGGACCTGGGGAGGGGCTGATTCGATTCCTTCTGGAGTGTAACACAATCATGTGCGCATTTCATTTTATGGAGTAAATTAATTTCGATATTGCTGAATTATTGGGAGGAATATTTCTGTACTTGATAGTAAATGTAAACAAAAGAAGAATGTCGGATAAAAATTTGATTAGAAAAAGAACCTAATTTATCAGGCCCAAAACATTTGAAAGATCAATACAAACCTCACGAAAACCAGGGGTGTACTAAAGAATGAAGTAATGGCGTTACTGACTGGGTGGTGGAAAGACACGAAGCTACTGAGGTATTTGCGTGTTGAATCCAAAATTACAACTGTTGAGAAGCTAAACACAGATGGCTCAAGAGCTGAAGGTCCCAGGGAGGGCAAACTATTATTCAAATTTCCAACAAGGGCAAACTCTTTATAAATCTTTAGATTTGGTTGATTGGGGGTTGGTAGCACAATGTCCGGTTTATACGCTGTTTCCTGAAATACAGTCGGTGACAATAATAATTATTTTTAAAACAATAAAAGGATTAACTGTTGATCCTGTTTATAAATTCCCTTCATAACTGCACTGCTACGGATATTAGGAGTGGTGATTCATTTCTACCGTTAATGACGTCGAATTTCACGATTTGTGCCCAATCGACTAGGTACCTCATCAAACTTTGCCAAAGCTCACAATGTGTAAGCTCATATTGACATGAATTTTAGGGAAATTAAATTGAAACGCAATGAAAGCGGAATGCCCCATTATTGAACAAACGCATATCGATGCATCACAAAATACTAGGGTATTCAAATTGAATTAATTTGGAGGAAATAATAATTTTTTAAAATGTACTCTTGAAACATTGATTTTATCGAAATCCGTTCCTAAGATTTTTAAAGATATTAAATGAACGAAGTGAAAACGATTGAACATTGATTCATGCAACTTGACAGACTACATCCTATTGAACATTGGGTCTACATGTTTGAGGGACACATAGGACATACTCGAGGATATACTTGAGGGAATTTCACAATTGGTTCCTCCATGTGAAACTCCTTAACGTTGTTCTTGAAACGATGACTACTTATCGAGTAGTTACTCCTCTTAGCTACGTTTGCAGTACACTTTTTTGCTCATGGCTTTCTGTATTAATTTCCTACTCAAATGTTCGCCACGTCGATCAGGCGGTCGACGAGCTTTTGGACTCGGGAAGGGATGTTCTGAGGGCCCGCGGTCAAGACAAAATTCCCATCCCCAACCTGGACAAGACGTTCGACAAGAAGATCTGGACGACTGTCATCCACGGAGAATTCCATGCCAGCGGTGGCCTCTTCCAAGACACCACGTCCATCAAGCGGACTGGAGATGTCAGCATGAAAACGGAAGGTATGTTTTAAACGTGTCAACCAAAGCCTAGGCTAACTTTGCCATTTGCTAGGCTAACTTTGAGGGAGAAGTTAGACCACTCACAAATATCAAAAGAGTCCACTGCTATGTCGAGGCATTCTGAAGCAATTTCCAACGCCTAGAAGAGAATGTGGCGCTCTGATGAGAAAGGGTGGTGAAATTGGGGGAGCCAATTGTGAGGGAAAAAGAACAGCTCGGGTAAGAAAAATGGACAAAATTCTTTAAGAATTTGATTACATAACAAGTTTCTTCTGCATACTTTAACACCGTAACACACATTTTATTTTAAAATCAAGTCAAAGTCAAGGCAAAGTATTGCGGGACAGCAAATGGTGAATAAAAGGCCAGTGGTCATAACCACGCTCTGCTACCGTGTAAAACGCGGAGGATGTCCATGTACTTCCGTCCTGCAACACTCGGAGATTTTCCCAGACACTGGAATGCGTCTGGTATACCTCCAGAGGTAGCGGATGCAAGAATCGGGAAGTAAAAATGAACCATTTCCCTTACCATTACCTTCAGCACATCTTTCTTGTACATGATTTCATCTTGGGTTTTGGGCCATATCCAATGCTTCTTCATCCTTGTCATGATCTTCACCTTGGCATCATTTACTTCAATTTCATTGATTTGACACGGGTATGTTATATCAACGCTTCTCACGGCCATCTAATCATCCACTCTGAATCCTTCAACAAAATAGTTACGGGATTCTCTCATCTAATTGCCTTGTCTTCTGTGAATTTCAGTGAGCGTTTGCTAACAACCATACTAATGTGAATCACCGTCAGGTAGACTCGGGAGCAATATTTAATTAGGAGCATTCCTTAATATTCAGAGACTTGAATAACATGAGGGGCCAGTTGGCATCCATGTGAGGTATTAGTTGGGATAACAAGAACCAATCCCTTGAAGAAGGAGGCCGCTTCGACCACTCTTCCTTGATAAGGAGCGAGCAACTCTTCAAGAGAGAGGCCGCTTCGACTTATCGAGGAATGATTAGGCAGGATTTTAGGTTTTTAAATAGAGGATAAATAAATTTGGTTTAGGTAAGGGAAAAGTCAGGATCCCTCTGGTTGACACCCTTCTGGAGCCTGGAGCTTAAATAGCCCCTGAGGTGTCCCCTCCTCTGGAGTTGGGGTTTTCCAGGGGGATTGACCTCTCGTCGGTCCTTGACTTTTGCCGTCTACGTTTATTTCGGAGATTATAACAAAGTTTTAACATTCGAAAAACTAACCCCTGCAAGAAACATGAAACAAACATGCCCACCAAAACCATGTACAACGAAAAAAGATAAAAACTGCATTAAGCTATGTGAACATATTCATTAGAAAAGCGGTAGGAAAGCACCCACATCTCAACACAATTAGAAGCTGGGAGAAAACCAAAATGATGTGAACATTTTACTTACCACACAAAAAAGACAAACACTAGCTCCCTGCTTCACGAATTTCTAGAATCATATCGACGGTGAAGTGGTGAACCCTCAAGTCTCCAAAAACATGTTTGTTACTGATGATGACCTAACCGTCGAAATCGATTTAACAGTGTTTACTCTTTACTTTCGTGGAAATATAGACAACGTTCTATCTTACTCCGTTTTTACCCGTTGGGGTATTTATCGTAACTGGAGTGACAACTAACCCCTTATGCCTACTAGGCATGTTCTCCCCTACTTTAATAAAGTGCTTTAAGTACCCACTGAAGTTGGGTTTCCCAACTGTGATTATTAATCGATTATTTCCTCTCTTCACAGGCAACAGGTTGACTCTCTCGGCGTCCATGGGACTCGGGCTCCTGGAAGCCGACTTCAGCCACTACTCCTTCCAGCTGCTCGCGATCCACTCTGAGGGCTCCATCCACGCCGTCTGCACTCGCAATTCCATCAACGCCGTTATCACCATCGTCCGTAACGGAAACCAATGCAACGTCGAGCTCGAAAGCGCTCAGATCGTCGATCTCGGCAACTTCGACGTCCAGATGAGCGGCCCCGGCGACATCAACAAGTTGGGGACGATGCTCTTCACTTGGGTCCTCAACCAGTTCAACGAGCTCATCCGCGGCCAGATCAACCTCCACATCCAAGACGCTTTGAGGGAAGCTATGAAGAAAGTCGACCTCTGCAAGAAGATTCCTTTTTAAATGTTGTATTTTTGAACATTCAAAATGTTTAGCTTCCTGGACACAAAACACATTTTCCTAATCTATGTAAAACTCCTTCATATTCAGACACAATGTTTACCACCCTTAGTAAATAAATTAATTAAACTTGCAATTCTGAATTATTGTCTCCAGCCACGCCTTTTGTGCCGATAGTCCAATGTTCTCTTCCAGGGATATGACGAAACTGATGACAGTGACAATTCATGAAACCGATCAAACTGATGAACTATTACAGTGTAATAACAACTGATTTCAAAGTTTCACGAACACCGTTTAAAGGTGAAAGTGGGAGAGAAGAGTGAAAGGAGGTGCTGTTATGGATACCTGTTAAAGTTAAGGAAAGGGCAACTCATAAGTGGACGGGTGGTGAAACCACGAAACACTCTTGCCGAGAGGCCCAAATCCAGTAACCCGACTGCACTTTCCTCACACCATCCCGTGTCACGATCGTGTACACCTGGGTTAATTATTTCTGGATTACATGGTCCTTCAACGACGACTTCTCTGTAGATATTTAGTTATTAAACGATATGTATCATACATTGTCTGCTTCTGGTAAATAAAACAGATTAGACACACAATTTAAGCATTTTATCACATAAGAACGAATGAGATAAAATGAAACTCCTTATGCTTCCCATGCTTGTCATTATGCTACAAAATTTATAATGAACGCAACTCATAAAACTCCATTGACATTAAGTCAGCTGATTCAAATGTCGAAATATATAAGGTGATTTATGTTCATATCGCAAAGGCAAAAAAGTGTTCGTACAGTCCAAAGACACCAAAAAATCAAGCTCAGAAAATGAATTAATAGCCAGTCCTGACTTCCAACAAATAGGACTTCGTCTAATCGACGAGTTTCTGAGTCATACTGAGCCATAACAATACAATACACGAACAATAACGATAATAAATCATGAAAATTGTTAAGAATTCGGTACTACCAAATGTGATATTGCTATCATTGAAATTAATTAGATTCGGGGTTGTTGCAAAAGACACGGGAGATAGTTTGACGACGCTTGACGAACTGTCCGTATTATTCGTTCACCTTAAATTTGGCGCATATGCCTCCCCAGCCAGTTATACACAATTGTCCCCTGCCTCTTGAACTGTCACATCTACACACACCAAAAAGCATACACCCACCAGTACCTATACAATTTGGGGAAGTAATTGAAAAAATGAAATCACTACCAACTCGAAGTAATCAGTTACCTTTTTAACTACTAGTCTGGTTATGATATGGATGGATTGAGCTACCTTAGGACAGAGGTTTGGGCTGAATGCCTTGAACGGAGCCTCAAAGTTGATTTCCACTTAATTTAAAAAAAAAAGAAAAAAAGTGGTACAGGAGATTTTGAGGGGGTTTGAATGAAAATTATGAAAATCTGTTGTGACGTCAGTGCTGGACCGAGTGTTTGCGAATTCGGATAGCAACTTCTGTATTGCGTCATCCGACCAGAGTGTACGGATTGGTACTAGCATATTCAAGCACCCTCAAAATCTTCGGTACCACAAGAATTGTTTTTTTTGGGGGGGGGGGGGGGGGGAGGGTCTTGAATACGATTGTACATCAAGAAATATCTCTGAATGACCTCGATTGACCCTGCGCAAGTAAAGGTACCACAAGAAATATCTCTGAATGACCTCGATTGACGCTGCGCAAGTAGAGGTACAGGTTCACCCAACTAATAGCTACTTTTCTTTTTGAAATTATTGATTCCATCCAAAGGGATTTGCAGATTACTAGTGAGGAGCAAATCTTCCGGATCGAATGTTCAACCCCTGCTCAAAACCAATACTGAAATGCAACCAGACCCGCACAACAGGCGAGCTTTGCGGATTGCATCCTCCAATCGAAGGTTATTGCGGCGGGCGTTAATGTAATAATAATAATAGATGAACTTCTAAACCTCTTCCTGATTACGCCACTGATTTCGCCTATATCTAGCCAACAATTGTTTTATTTCTCACACTTTTATAAGTTCAAACAGTTTCAATAACTTGGTAAATGTATTTTCATAAAGAAGATCAAACTCATGTTTGGTTTTTAAAATGTATTTTCCTCCTGTAAAATACCGATAAAAGCCGTTAATGCTCATACTAATGCTACACTGCTCTATGGAAAAACTTGATTTTTAGTACATTTTCGAGGGCATTATCTCTGTTTTGTAATATTGCCCGCAACACTCAGCAGATGAATTATTTTAGAAAAAAACGCTTTTTTCCGATTATATTCAACATTTTTTAGATTTTTTGAAACTAGCATCGAATTTCCTATCAACAGAAGCCAGTTTCTATCATCAACAACCATCATCAGAAGATTGACATTTCGATTGTTGCATCAAAGGGTAGTAAATAATTAGTGCACAAACAAATTTTACTACTCAAGTTTTATTGGCACTTTTTATTCTACTAAAATTACCCACGTTTCAAATAGACCCCCTTGCTTCTGTAAACGGATTGCGAGTCGATCTCTCACCGAATAAGAAGAATTCTAGAATCAGCAAAACAACAGTTTCTTGATACTAATTGTTCACTCCGAACTCTGCTCCTTATTACCAAGTCAACCTAGACTAGTCCACAAGGCGGCGCGGAGTTTCAAATGTTTTTCAAGGTATGGTTTAATTAAAAATAAGTATGGTCGCATTGAATAATGATCACTAATTTTCGAAAGCTGTTAAATGAGTAAGAGACTGAATCATTCAAGCGCTATTAATTTTTTCTGTTTTAAAACATTTTTTCTACAACTAAAAGTTTAGGAAAACTTCATTTTTCAAATCGTAAGCGCTTCAACTGTTATGCCAGTCTTCTGATGATGATTGTTGATTACGGAAACTGGCTTCTGTTGATAGGGAATTCGATGCTGATTCAAAAATGTGGTCAAAATCTAAAAAAAATATTGAAGATAATTAGAGAAATTGGGTTTTTTTTTCTAAAGGATATCGTCGATTTTTGTTGTTCGCAAAAAGATAAATAACTTTAAAACGAAGTCTTTAAAAAGAATTTCAACGATGGATTTTCTCTTCCAAATTTAACGAGGAATCGAAAACTAAAATAAAAAAGGGGGTCAAGAGGTTGAACTCGGTTCAATCGAAGATTTGAGGCACTAAAACATCAAAAAATTTAAAATGGGTTCCACCGCATTTTTTAAAATTTTATTTCATTTTTTTACTCGGCATTAGTAAGGAAAAATATACAGCCATGACATTTTGAAGTGATAACAATAGTAAAATCAAATTAGGCAATTTCATAGGTATACAATAAATCAATTAATATCATTGCAATAAATCGAGCTAATAATACTTAGGTTCTAAGAAATTAAAGTTTTTAATAATATTCAGCTTAGATACTCCTATCGGTATTTTGGAGAAATATATACGAATATTCATAAATTTCTAGATTATTCAAAGCTATGAGGTGACATAGGTTGAAGGGAGAATTTACTTTAGGGGTTAGCTTGGAGAAAAGCTCTGTTCTCTCGCAATCATAGGCATTACATGACAAAATGATATGCTCGATTGTTTCGACTCCTTCACAGTGGTTAAAAGTGGCAGTTTTTCGCTTTCCAATTCTAAGATATTCTAGAGTTAATTCTAGTTAATCTAGAGATATTCATTAGTGACAGCATGACCATTACGCAATCTCGTGATTGTTTAAAAAAGCATTTGGATCTTTCTTTCACTGAATTAAATCACGGCAATCCCCTAATCAAAGGAAAGATCGATCGATACCAACAACCAGATGGATACATGTCAAATATTTTTTGCCACTCTGTGATCATATTCAGTCTAAATTCTCTTTTTAGATCAGTACATGGGAATCGGAAGGGTGTAGAGCTACAATGATTCAATTGTGAGCCCCTCTTGGCTAAAATATCCACATACTCATTAGAGCGTATGCCTTCATGAGCCTTGACCCATACTAAATACGTCAATTTATTTGATAAACGTACGTTGTGTATCAAACGTATCATATGTGCCTCAACTGAGGACAGCTTCGAGAGTGGACTGATCTGACTGTGGACTGACTCAACTGAGAGTGGTCTTCAAGCCGAGTGAAAATACCATAGAAAAGGTCAAGTTAAATTTTAGGTTAGCTAGCACCGTATGGCTGTAATTCCTTAATGGGCCCATATAGATGGGACACCCTGTATAATGGCAGAGGAGTCGATCATCCATAACCTACTCTAAAGTTGGGTAAATTTATTACACGTTGTCCATGAAAAGAATCCTAGTTGGTATTCGTTTAACAAATATTTTTTCTCTGTTGACAGTGTCGCTGCTGTGTAGAGTTAACTCCAGCGAGCCCATCGACGCGAACGGAGTGGTAGACAAACTCTTGGATTCCATAAGGCAGCTGGCCATCGACCACGAGATGGACGAAATGTACGTCCCTGAAGTCCACGAAGAGTGGGAAGAGACGAGAGGCATCCTTCGGTTGAGAGGCTGCATCAACTGCACTAACGGGCGCTTGCGTTCTTTAACGTCCATACAAAGGTAAGAAGGACACAAACTTACATCTTTTTCTGCAGCTAGAACTATTAGATTGGACAACCATAAGTCTCCCATAGCTGATCTGAGTATGTTTTTGATAATTTTAACTCGACTCATCGCTCTTTCCGCTGAACAACTAGTAATTGCGAGCACTCATTGTATTTATACATTCTCAGATAGAAGTTGGTAAATTATTCCTGCCCTAGCTGGGAGTGTGATGGATATGGATTGTTCCCCGTTCCAGTTTTTTGAAATTCCTAAGCCTGAGTAAAAGCCTGAAGCTTTTTAACTTCCTTGTTATACAGGGTGTCCCAGTAACTACGCTCCCCCCCCCCCCCCCCGTTATTTTCTCACATTGTGGAAGAAGAAAAAATCGGACCAACGCTATTCTTCATAATTTTTTGCGTAGAGTTCAAAAATGACTACCAACATTGTTTTTTTCAAATGGAAACCCCCTTTTCTATTGCTGATTCGAATTCTACGGAAAATTTCATGAACGTTTAGATCCTCAATCGATTTTTTTGATCGCGCAACCCGCTCAGCGAGCGCTCAAAGATGCGATGGGCCAAAATTGAGATGAAGGTAATCCTCAAGTGTGGCACACGAATTTCAATTTTTTTTCGACGCTGATTTACTTGGTGTTATCCATTTTGTGCTATCCATTCTTTTCGAATAGGAAATCATCGATTTTCTTATGAAGGAAAATGAATCAATCCCGATAAAGTGTTAAAAAAATAGTAAAGTAACAGGTAACTTTTACACATCACAAAATTTCACAAAGAATTTTCAGTCTTCTAAAAACATCTTTAAAATAATTAATAATAAATTGATGAATTGTCCCGAACATTGATGATAACTCACAAAATATCGGCTAAAGGAAGCAATAGTACCTATGCTTCATCTGTTGAACATCGCAAGGGTAAAAAATGATTGATACAATTAAGCGATAAATTGTTCGATTTGAGGTCCTCCTGCAGTAACGCACGCCCCTGCTCTGAGTATAAATTTTGTCATTTTCGTCGTTCTCATCGCAAATTACCTTTAATTATTATATTATTATTATTATAGTTAGGGAGTGAAATTTCATAACTTTTTGAGTCACCTCTGAAAGGATACTCACTTTTGACCTTAATATTTTTCTGTGCAGGACTGGAGATGCGAATCTCTCCAAAAGAGGGGACCACCTTATTCTCAGAGTCCTCCTCGGTTTTTGCGAGCTGGAGCTCGAATACGAGAAATGTCAGGCGACCTTCCACCGCCTCTCGGTCACGTCGGGGCTCCGAGCGTCCGTCCAGAGCAATTCGATAGACGCCGAAATAAAAATCCGGATCTCCGCCGGTGAGCTCAAAGCCACCATAAATCACATCTTCCTAGCGGAGTTCGGCAAAATCCGAGTGCACATGGGAGGAGGGATTTTCTCCAAAATCAAAAGCCGACTCCTCGAAATCGTGGCGAGACATTTCCGCACTAAGATACGGCAACTGCTGAACGAGCGGCTGGAGGCCTACGCTAAGAGGGCCATCACTCAAGTCAACTTCGCTGCACTATTTCGATAACAAACATGAATTCAGACCAAATTACATATGTACCTAAAGCCGGCTGTTTTGTAAAAGATGTTTACATGACTCACAGAATACGTCAATATTATCTTTTACTATTAAGTACCCAATTGATATTAAACCGACGTACTGCAAACAGAACAGGACTGTGAATTGTGAACAGGAATACAAATCAAATTAAATCAAAAATAAATTAAAATTTGTATTAATTAAATCAATATTGTTCTTCGGAATTTGTTTGTCTGCTTATCACGTGTTTCCTCTTTTATTCCTATTTTATTAAAGTAAATGTTCAAATTTATTATTCAGTGTCTCTATTCTTAAGTATTTTGCTTCCATAAAGTATTCCGGCATTGGCAGATAGAGACACTGAATAGAAACAGCTGGAAAGTAGTTTATCTTAGTAGTTCATTTTCAAAAATGAAAAACTAGCGAGCAGAAAGCAAATATCTTGACATTTTCATGTCTTTGCTTTGGCACATAATCTGAAAAATCGTCACAAGAACTTGCTCACGCGATACCAAAAATGAGACATTTTGTTTTGGTTTATTAGTTTCAACCATTTCCGTACTTCCTCCACTTCAAAACGATCAGTCATAAAAGCTTGTCGCGAGATTTAGGCTTGTGTAAATTAACTAGTTTTTAGGTACCTTCCCTATTTCATTGATCAACTTATTCCGATAAATTTGTTTTTTTTTTCAGTTTAATTAGGTAAATACTTACAGATACCTATCTAGTACCTACTAACGCAAACGTCGCGACAAGCTTTTACGATTTTATGAATTGTGTATATAAGCTATAAGTAAAGAGTTACAATTTCTAAGTAAACATTTATTTCCTTCTTTTTAGGGCATTTAAAAAAAAGCTTTCTTAGAATCTGATGGCAATGAAAAAAAAAAAAACGCTGCAAATTCATTCACTGGGGTTTATTATTCAATTACATTCATTCGGCTTGCATTTATGATTTGAATTCCTACTTAGCCTCCTTTTTGAATTTCTCCTAATTTCAGGAGGCACCCAAATATGATCACCTGATCAATCCAAATAGCTATTTTGGTTGAGAACTGATTTAAGTGCTCCATGCATATCTCCTGAAATTCAATAATCGCTCTATCACCTGTGAAACACCCACACTCCAAAGCTTAGTAGAATATGGTGTCATGTCAAACCCAAATGTGTTACATGAATTTCCGTTGTTTTTCAACGCTGATTCACGTGGTGCTGTCAGTTTTGAGATTTAATAATAATTAATAATCAATATTTTGAAATATATTGAGGAGTCAAAAGTGAATGAAATTTTGCGTAGAATCCGGATCTGCAAAAAAAAAAGTGGGTTCCCATTTGAAATAAGAAAGTTGGTGTCAGTTGCGCATAGTTGCGCAATTGCGCGCAGCAAATTTTTTTCATTTTTGAGAATCCTTTTCATAGTTTTTATGAACCGTTTTATGATGCCTCTCTAAGTTACCACGCTTAGGTATTGCAACTGACGCACGACAAATGCACTTATCCGTCACCATCCATAAGAAAAATTTGACCTCCCAATCGTTATTAAAATGATTCGTTTTATATTTCTTCACTGCACTCAATTCGCACTATTTAATAAAAAACTTTGTATCGACGTAGTATCGCCTTCAAGTTACAATTCAGAATGACTCCAATTCCTGCAGGCGCAACATTTATATCGTCGTGAACGAAAGTCTCGAAGATCTAATCAAAAAGCACTTGCAATCGACCGTTTGAGCGCCCCTGTTCTACTGTAAGTTCTAAATAATGACACAAAATACCAAAAGCGTTTTTCGAAGTTTTCCTGGCGCGACTCAAACGATAGTTGTAGTGACGTTTTCGATCATCTAAATTATTCCCTGGATATATTCCCCATATTATGGTCGCATCAAGTGCATCAGCTGAAAACCCCATGGCCACTCTACGTCACTGCCACGGCACGTTTGAAACACTAACCACTATGAATTGCGATCACAGCCAGTGAAATTACCTGCAGGTCACGGCACTGTTACGGTACTGTCACGTCACAGATTTGTGTAGAACGACCTCAAGAGTTAACTCCAGCTCCGGACTAACGAACTTTAGGAGTACGACGAAAAAGTAGTTTCTACCGCATGGGCCTACAGTTGATCGTCTAAATGGGTCAAACAAAATTGAAACGCGATCAAATGTACAAAACCATTTTATTCAACTAAAGAACACAGGCCCGGCCCAGCGACCACACCGGCGAACGTGGGTAACCCTTCAGTCACCAGAGTCTGGTTAAGATAAAAATCCAAGTCGGGTTTGGCCAAAGGGAACAACTTCAACGGCAAATCGGTAACTGTAGAGTTGAAGATGGCAGCTGGGGCGCTGAGTTTGGTGGGAATGAATGACTGTACGGAGCTCGTGCAGGTCGTCGAATCTCGTTTAATCGAAATCGTAGTGTAGATTTCAGCATTTCGATAAGAGACTGACATTTGTCCTTTTGCGATCTCTCCAGATGTTAAATTTTCGGCAGTGAAGTTTTCGTACGTTATCGATAAACCTGGAAATCAAGCAGAAATAATTTTAGTTACTGCATTTATTAACTAAGGGCCCTGTTGACTTGGCCTGCAACCCCCTGCTATCGCGAAGTGACAGGATTAAGCCGGTTTCAACAATGTTTTCAATCAATAATCCCCTATTATTTCACGACTGCTCATGCCTCGCAAATGGGGGAGTTACGCTTGCATCAGGCAGATTTTAGCGATCTTCCGTGCAATGTATGCCCATATATTGGAAGAAAATACTCGAAGAAGTATTAAGTGTTAACTCTAGATGCACATTTGAAATGGGAAATCCATATGTACAGTCTGGCGTCAAATCTGAGAACCATGTATTGGGCGCTTGCTCAATCTCTGCTGCTCGATGGCCTCCGTTTTTTTTTTTAGATATTTTGCTCCATTCGTTTGGGAGAAATCGTGCATACGGCGTACGACGTACGGACGGAAACATTTTTATTGCACATTCGGATTCTACACCCTTTGAAACGTAAACCATAAAATTTTCAGGGGGGGGTTAGAATTTTTTTTTTTTCAAGAGCGATTACAATGGTTTATTATTGAATAATAAACCAAAATCAATCATCAATCCAATGATTAGATGGGTGTAATGAGAATATGGAGTTTGTGAGCCTGCCTTTTCTTAAGAAATAGCAGTGATCTTAAACACCGTGGTTTATCTCTAAAAGCCATTTAGAGGTTAGCCACATAAATTGAAAACATGCGTACATGTTAATATTTGGATGCCAAACTAAGGTGGAAGTCCCACGTCAAGAAAAAAAAGCTGAGCTTGTGATCAAATTCAGAAAAATGTACTGGCTGATTGGCCGACGGTCAAAACTGTTAGTCCACAATAAGTTGATAGTGTACAAGCAAGTCCTGAAGCCTGTCTGGGCTTATGGCTTTCAACTGTAGGGGTGCAAGGCCCAGATCAACCGTGACATTATTCAGCGCTTACTGAATAATGTCCTTCGAAGTAGCGTAGGTTCATACACATATTTTAGAAATGACAGACTTCACTACGAGCTGCACATCGAATCTGTCAATGAGGTCATTCGAAGCCAAGCCATGCATCACCTCTTGAGGATCCAAGATCATGTAAATGAGGATGTCGTACTCTCAACGCAGAGGATCTGCTTAGAAGACTGAAGAGAACCAAGCCTCACGATTTAATTCACTTAGTGCGAGCATCATAAAGTGCAAATATCAGGACAATAAGGACTAAGTGATGTATCTTAGATTTCTTAATGTACCTACGCCAAATATATATAAGAATATTGTTGCTTATAAGTTTATAACTTGGTGCAATAAAACAAATTAAAAAAAAAGTTTCAATATTGAAAATTGATAAGAGTTGTGGCAATGAGACCTGCAAGTGTACGCAACTGAATGATAGACTCTCTTCATGCTTGCTAGCAACCCACTTCCGAAACCGTCTGTCTTTCGAAAATCCCTTGTTTGCTTCCCTTGAAAGAGCAAAACGTACACGGCCCACGTTCTAAAAGACGATGTAATGAATGGAAATGAGGTCGTTACAGGTGGTGGTAATGATAAATTGAGCTTTACTTGTCAAATAAAAAATGGTTTATGAACGGAAACATACCTATTTGACCATGATTATTGTGCACATTGGTATTTAAAATATTTTGAAAGAAGAAATGAAAAATATGATCCCATGTACCCGAAGGAATCCTAAAGTAACATACCATTGACGCTTTCTTTGAGAAACACCCTTATGCTGCCTTTTTATTCTTTTACTTTACCCAAGTTAGTTTTTGAAATTACTCCACAACTTCAACTTTGGGGATATTAAGAAGGCCTTACGGATCACTTACCGATTGAGAATGTGGTTGCCAATGTTATAGTGTCGTCGGTGCCCCAAACCCTCGGATTGCCAAGTCGCCTGAAACCATCGAGTTTCAATTGCCCGTTGACTCCGTCGAGGCGTGCGGTGACGTCGAACTCCTCGCCGGTGGCGTCCCACGACTTCTGCAGGTAGTGCAACTGGGTGAAACTGACGCTCGCCGGGATCTTGGAGCTCGTCTCTTCGAGGATTTTATCGATGATGACTCCGTAATCGTCACTACTCCTGTAGACGACGGCCGACGTCACGACTGACGCCAAACCCAGCAAAACGTGTAATATGAACATTTCGGTGACGACCCAACAAATGAACATAAACCAAACTCTTCACTCTTCATATATACACATCTTTCTATATTTAAATCCACCACCTCTCTCCATCATTCGAAGAAAAAAAATATATATATTTCCTACACATGAATTTTTCTTTTTCAATTCTTTTATTTTCCCGAATCTAAAGTTATTGTCATTGTAATCCCTAGTCAAAACACTCGTCGAAAACTGTATTGTTTCGTACTATTTTTAACGCATTCGGCGGAAGATTGGATTTAATCTGTATTAATCAATTACTCACGCAGACAACGTAAATCGCGGGAACCGGATCGTATTTACCGAGGATTATTTTCAGGTTTATGTGATTATTGTCGTCTGCAACAAGGTTTTGGAATCGACAAAATGTTTTCTACATTTTCTGTATTGAATTTTAGTAGTTACATGTACCTAGGAGGATCGACGTAGATAATGTTTGATAGTACACACGGTGTCTACAAAACAGGTATCATTCCTTCAAGGTTCCGAACCAATGACTAATTTGCAAAAAAAAAAAAAAAAAAAAAAAACCGTTCTCTTTCAAACGGTTGTATTCAGAATTATGCACTATTTAAGACTATTTTCGTGGTATCGAGCTTTCTTCATTAAAACGGACATAGTTTCTGGAGTAATCTCAAATTTGAAGAGGCCGTTAAATAGAGAGTAAAATTTCCCATCTTAATAATACCAAATACAATTTTTTTAGTTAAATTTAACAGGGAACAAAGCAACCTAAAAAACGCTGCAAATTCTTTCACTGGGGTTTGTCATTCAATTGGCTTGCGTTCATGATTTGAATTTCTACTAAGCTTTGGGGTGTGCGCGTTTCACAGGTGATAAAGCGATTATTGAATTTTAGGAGATATGCATAGACCACGTAAATCTGTTCTCAACCAAAATACCTATTTCGATTGATCAGTTGATCATGTTTGTGTGCCTCCTGAAATTCAATAATCGCTCTATCCTGTGACACGCACACTCCAATGAACGCAAGCCAATTGAATGATAAACCCCAGTGAAAGAATTTGCAGCGTTTTTTTATTGAACTTCAATCCCCCCCCCCCACCCCCACAATAAAAACATCCATAATTTATCAAGTCCTTTAGCGCTCGTATTGCGTTAAAACTTCCCCGAACCCAAATTTAAACGATGTAGCCTAAGGTAGACTGATGTAGAGGAGGCACACAAATATGATCAACTGATCAATCCAAATAGTGCTCTATGCATATCTCCTGAAATTCAATAATCGCTCTATCACCTGTGAAACACGCACACTCCGAAGCTTAGTACAGATTCAAATCATGAACGCAAGCCAATTGAATAACAAACCCGAGCGAAAGAATACTTATTTACCCTAGTAATAATACTGAATAATAAACCCCACTAATAATATTTACCTATATATTATCAGCGTTTCATACATATCAGAATGCTTCAACCCGTGTATCGGCTATAACTAACTACAAGTATCCACATCGGCTATCACTCCAGTTACCACATTCACTACAACTCGACGCTATCGGCATCCCTAGGCTACAAACAAACAACAATAAACCAAAAAAACGCAAATGTTGACACCATAAATCGGTCCATACATCAGGAATGGTTTGACCTACGGAACTGGGGAGGGACTCATTCGATTCCTAGAGGTATGTTCTTCAAATAGGTATAAATTTAGGCCGCTTCGACTTGTTTTGAGGTTTTTAGGGATTTTACAAAACTTTGACAGCCCTTAAAGGGCACTTTAAATTGAGTGAGAGAGCTGGCTCAAGAATTGGGGCGTCGACGGGCCAACATGGATTTTTCCTGAAAATTTAAGATTTTTTGCTCCAGCCGTTTCGGAGATATCGTGCGTACGGCGGACAGACGGAAAAATTTGTATTGCAGATTTTGATTCTTGGTAGGTACACCCTATAAAACGTGAACTATGAAATTTTCAGGGGGGGTTAGAATTTTGTTTTCCAGAGCGTTTTACAATGGTTTATTATTGAATAATAAACCAAAAATTACAATCGCAGAACATTTATAGGTGCATGAAAATCAACTGCTGAATCGAGTATTTAACTTTCAGACCAACCACGACAATGTGAGTAGGTAGGTAAATTACCTATCTACTTTTCTTCAAAAACCAAATGGCCATATTGTTGCCAAAGGGTATTGAAGAGCTCGTCAGAACCTGTAGTTAAGAACAAAAACGAAGAACGTAGGCCTAATGAGTGAAATATCACAGGTGGTAGATAGAATTTGCCCTCAGTTTAGGATTCACCCATAAAGGTGTATTTATTATAAGATTTCGCTATAGGGTTTAAACATATTTCAAAACTTTCACTTTCTATTTCACTTTTAATGGAGGTTTAATTATGATATACGTTTTCATCTTCAATATTTTCACCTGTTTTTATTGACTTTTTTTCTACCCCAATTTTAATCTAGTTGTTCTTCAAAACTCGAAAATTTTGAATATTTTCGATAACGAATGAAACAGTTTGAGTAGAAGATATCTAGTGGAGAAACAATAAACCTTTGAGAAATAGTTCGCGTGGTTTTAAAATCCTTCGGACAAAATGAAAAACAAGAGATGGTTTGAGTGGTTCGAGGTATTCGGAAGGGGGCCAATGGAGAGTCCTGAAAAACTCATTCTCAGGTATAAAGTAACAAAGATTGAGTGCAATTCATAAAATATTAGAGTTCCCAATAAAATTATTCGAAAAACCATTCCGAAAATAACATTACCGTTTCTCGTTACGCACAATATCCTCGGTAATCACAGAGGTAACAACTATGCAGATTTAGTTAGAAACATGTTCTATTTCAAAAACGAACTAATATGTAGCCATTTGGATAAATTCTCAGGCAACCTGGGGAAATAACAGCGAGGAAGACGGTGAATACAAGAACGATATCAAGGATGATGGGACAAGCACGTGATGAGAGACTACTGTTGTCACTTAAATGGAGAAGACGGTAACATGAAACATCAAACAAAATCGATCAGCGCCTTATCAATCTGAATCCCACTGATACCTTTTTACATAAACCATTAAATTTGTATAAATGGCAAGTTGACCTGCTCCAAAAAATGTACTCGTATTCAACTATTCGTTATTGCAAATTGAAATTGTTTGCAGCGGTTTGGAATTGCTTGGAGAAATTGAAAAACAACACTGAATATGTTAAGAGGAGGATTAAATGGTTAGGGGTGGTTGGGGTGTTTCGAGATGTTCAAAGGGTAGTTGCGAGAAGCCAGCATGATTGTGGATGTATGTAAATTTGATTCTCCAATGAACCGTTCTGAAAAACCTCTCCTAGTGTATTGAATAACAACGATTGAAGTGAAACAGTTAAAATATTAGAAATTCCAATAAAACCAGGCAATATAACCGTTCCTTAGGTGAAATTACGGTACGGTGGAGCCGCGGGAGGCCTCTAAAAGCCCCTAAACAAGGCGGAAAAAATGACTGAGGGTGTTAAAGGGGTGGGTGAGGCGGTTAGGGGATGCTGGGGGGTGGGTGAGGCGGTTAAGGGATGCTGGGGGTGGGAGAGGGTGGTCCGCGAGGGTGGAAGAGGGTGACTATGGGGTGGGTTGAGGGTGGCTGGAGGTTGCCATGGCGCATGTGTGCGCATCTCCTAACTCGCCGAGAGCCGACACTCAGTGTTAGTGCGTGTCCCTGGCAAGATGCACACCACCCCAGCCATCATCGCACTGATCGGTAAGTTGTTAAAAAAATAAAATAAAATAAAAATAAAGTAAAATAAAAACATAAAAAATTAAAACACCAAATTGAAATTCTAAACATCGCGTTTTCCACAAAATCATCAAATTTATTGTTATAAAAGCGATCAGTTATAACATCGAAAAATTACGTTGTAAACAAGTGAACATCGTAAAAACTTCTACTTCAATTACTATTGTTTAATTCTATCCCAAAACCACATACAGTACACCATAAATAAACCGTCAATATTTGAAAAGATTTCTTCAAAATTTCTGTTTTTTATTTTCCTAAAATTTAACAAATTCAAACAGCTATACCTAACCCAACTTCTACAAAGATGTACCAACTGTTGAAAAAACATATCTATCATCACTGATTAGCGTTTAAAAAATAGATTGATTTAGCTCTTTTATCGGTAAAATATTTATTCGAAATCGATGTACAACAATATATTTTATTGTACATCAATGTAATTATTGACATAACCTGGTTGTGCTCAAAAGGAGAGATCTTAGAGGAGAATGCATTTTGAAAAAACAGAATTATAGCCGCATGGCAAATATTATTGGAAAACAAATGTTTCGTAGTGGAGTTCTATCAACGATTCAAGCCTCTAGAGGCAACGTGCAATCGCTGCACGTCATGAATCGAGTTCGTCATGTTTCCAAACTTCAAACGCTGTCCTTTTTACCCATAAGATCTATTCTATCCGTCACAATCACTATATTGCCTAATTGAACGGTAATTGTGAGTTATTGTACTGTTTAAAGTATTCAATTATCGACATGGTTTGTTAATAATTATACTCAAAGTTTTGACAACTCTTCAGCATCGACTTTCCAAGAATTTGATATTTTGATTTATTTCAAATAATAAACCTTCGTGATCGACCAACTCCACCTCTCAAAATTTGTTACTTCACGCTTCAGAATACACAGCTGTCAAAATTAGGATGAATAAAATAAATCCGTACTACAACCGCACGCTGTCCTGAGCTTTTTCCAAAAATCACCAAAACTTACTAGATTTGGCTCGAAAATAATTCGCCAACTGTGGGTGGGCATCTTGGCATCACTTTTAATGAATAGTTAAGGGGTAATATTTAACAATTAATATGTGAAGGAGAAATCAATATTTTTTAAATAAAATGTTTTTGGCTGAATTTTTTTACTTTGAATTAAATGATACCACTCGGATTGCAGCTCGTTCATTCATTCGCCTCTCATATGAAAGTATTTTATAATATTAAAAAAATCTGTTCCTCAAAAACGACCGGAATAAATAGAAACTTTTTGTGCTCATTTTAAAGTTCATATTAAATTTTCTAATTGAATTTTTCAATTTTTTTCGAAGCGGAAAGGTCTTCTTCCGTTGTCTCGCGAAGGGTGGTTTTTCTCTCCGGTTCTATATACCTGTTGGTAGCGAAAGCTTTGTTTCTGGTTGTACAGCCAGTTCTAGTATCCCAGTGGTTATCTAATGATGATATAATAAATCTTTATGTGATAAACCTTATTCATCGACTTCACAATGGTTCACAGAACAATATTGCGATATGATCAGTTAACTGAAGGTAAAATTGATGTTTTCTTGACAAAAACCTCTTGAAATGTTGTTTCGAAACCACTTAGGTGATTGGTAAAAAAAAAAGCTTTTTCGTGATAATTTTGGTTTAATATTTGCAATTATTTATTTTATTTTATTTTATTTTATTTTTATAATTAATTTATAATAACGTTACATTTGTGTGCATAGCACTATTTAGTGTAATAACGTGATATAGATATAAAATGTATATCTATATTATGTATTCTATATAATATTTATATCTATATTGTATTTAATATAATAAAAATAACGTGGGTAATGAATAAGTACTAGATATAGTTCATTAACTTTCCTAGTATTGAATAAATTAACGAGTACATAACTTGACCTTTTGAACCTTTGTAATAGACAGGAAAAATACATCCCCTCCACCCTCAAAATTCGCTGTTTAACGTTTCAAAAGAAAAGATTCCGAAAATCGAATTTAAAAAAAATATCAATCCATCCGCCGTACGTGTCTGCGAGTTTTCTCTGAAATTACTGAACCAACGTTAATGAAATTTCGGTAAAAATCACATTTGGGATGTAGTTGAGATTGAATTGTCGTCATTCATTCTTATTCAATCTTGAAGAGAAAAATCACTGGGAATGTTCTTTCCTCGTTAGCAAAAATAAGGAGACAATATTTGAAGAAAAGCACAAACTGTATACATTATGTGTGTCATCACTATTAGGAGATTTTGAATTTAAATGTTGATTGTATGGGACTTGCTTTATATTAATTCTAATAAAATATTTACTGCTTATTAGTACTTACCTAGTAACCTACATATTATCACGATAAAGTGGCATCTCGAAACATGACAATTTTGGTTAGTTATGTCATTCCAAAGCAAGTTTCGAACCGAAATTTCGAAATCTTGTTGTTGTACTACACGAGCACTCCTGGTATCCTGGACAGATTTAAAGCTATGAGACCTAATAAATTGATGGATATTTTCATATCGAGCTAGCATATTATTAATCGCTTTTGTTGTTTTTATTGCAACTGAAAATAATGTACATTTCATCCAGAAATATTTCATTTCATAATACGTTGATACAAAAACAGGTGGGGTCTACAATGAAATAAACCTTCTCTTTAGTTGGCACACTTGCAGAACAGTGGTTATTATACTGCTTTTTGAAAATTCAGAAGAATTCTTACTGAACTGGATCGTTCCATTCTTTTCTACTAAGTCTACTATATCTTGCTGTGTACCTATCTTTCTGTTACTACAATTCGTCTATTACGTACGAAGAATATATTTCGTTGTAGAAAAGCAACTAGCAACTGGAATTATGAACTGGGAGATCTTGAACCAAAAACACATGTTCTTGACTGATCGACAAACGACAGTGGAACTCATCACTATTGGATTGATGTTCATTATTCGTGCACGATTCTTGTACAGGAACTTTATCTTAGCACTTTTGCAGTTGCACGATCAAGTCCAGTGGTTTGTTTCTTTTATGGCATCGAAGTTCCGCAGCGCTATCCTAGAGATTAAGCAAATCCGGATTCTATTATTTATGAATGAGTAGCTCCTACTTCCTTGCATGATTAACAGTTGTTCCATGAACAGTCTCTATCCTCAAGTCTTGACGAATATCATCGTTCCGCATGTATCAGAGGATTCGAACAATATTTTTCAGTTCTTTGTTTTGAAAATTTTGGATTTTGTTGATGTTGGATTTCTTGCAAAGCCCCAGTTTTGAATGTCACAGGTCCAGAAAGATTAAGAATCTACTTGCACAGGTATCTGCAACAGACCAAGTTATACTACCAATTTACAACCAACGTTTTTCTTGCTTAGTTTCCAAGTTATGTCAGCTACAAGATTTTTTCTTGTTTCCTAAAGTAATTCACTGAAATGATAATAACTCCCATAATTGAAAAAATGACTTCAAATTTAATTGTACAGTTGATAAGGAGAGACTCTGGCTCATATTTTCAAACTATAGGCTAAAATTCACCTCTGAATCACAAACACCCAAAAGCAATTAAAATAAAATGAAGATTTTCAAAATTTGTCAGTTTTCCTCTGCAAGTTAATTTTTCATTATTTAAGCTTATTAGCAAAACTTTGGTTTTCCATTAGAGAGATTGGAAACTTGAGGTTTTCCCAATGATGTGATCAAATTTGAAGAGACTCCGTTTAAGGGAGTTACAATAATTTTATTGAGTTATAATCGAAAACACGCTTAAAATTAATAACTGGCATAACTCGGAGACTAAGGCTAAAGAGAAGGGGTCGGGCGATTTCAGCGTTACTGGCGATACCGGCGATTTACGCGAGAGCAAGCGTTTACAGCGGGAAACGCTACTGGTGTCCTACGCCGTGTCCTACGTGTGCGGGATCTAAGCGATACCAGCGGGTCGGGTGGGTTCAGCGTTTTTAGCGGGGCGGGCGATTTTCCGATCAAACTATGATAACAGAGTTGTGCGTCCTGCGTGCACACGTTGTATCGCAAATAGCCAACACGCACATGCTACACGCGGCTTGAAATCAAATCGGTTTGATTTTTTCTCGCTACTCCCGCTGCAATCGCGCGATTATTTACATTTGTTGTAAAGGTTATTGGAGTTGTCCAAGTCTGTAGGAGTCAAAATCGTTTCTCGAGGTTCGGCTTGCGAGGTTAGTCAGAACAATGTTGTTGTCACTTATCAACGAACTAAGAAAACAAGAATACGCTGAAGAGTTATAATTTCCCCGAATCAGTTCTTAAATTGATAAATTTCATCAAATGGTTGCCTCTGCTGTAATTGAATTGTAATTGAACAGAGCTGGACTACTTCTGGCCAACGCAAATCGTCTCTCTCTGTAAGAAATTCAGAGAAAACACTCATCGTATTGATTGACAAGGTAGGTACGGTTCTCAATCAAAATACCTATTTGGATTGATCAGTTGATCATAGTTGTGTGCCTCCTGAAATTCAATAATCACCTTGAAACACGCACACTCCAAAGCTTAGTAGAAGTTCAAATCATGAATGTAAGCCAAATGAATGAAATTGAATAATAAACCCCAGTGAAAGAATTTGCAGCGTTTTTTTTTTTTTCAAGAGCGATTACAACAGAAAAATATTCCTTTTGAAAATTTCAAATTTCGTAAGACGGAGCATGCATATCAGAATGCTTCAACCCGTGTATCGGCTATAAACCCTTTTAGGAGTTCACAAAAAAAAAAAAAAAACTACATCACTATGTTTTGATCGCAGTAACCTAGTGATGTACTGAATGTGGATGCAAATGTTGTCACCATAAATCGGGCCATACATCGGGAATGGTTTGAACTACGGACCTGGGGAGGGGCTCATTTGATTCCTAATGGAAATTTCTTCAAAAAAGTCCAAATTTAGGCCGCCTTGACTTTTTTTGAGGTTTTTAGGGATTTTACAAAACTTTGACAACCCTTAAAGGGCACTTTAAATTAAGTGAGAGAGCTGGCTCAAGAATTGGGGTGTCGTCGGACCAACATGGGTTTTTCCTGAAAATTTCAGCTTTTTTGCTTCAGCCGTATGGGAGAAATCGTGCGCACGGCGTACGGCGGACGGACGGAAAAATGTTTATTGCAGATTCGGATTCTACACCCTTTGAAACGTAAACCATGAAATTTTCAGGGGGGTTAGTCATTTTTTTCAAGAGCGATTACATATGGTTTATTATTGAATAATGAACCAAAAGAAATGTTAGTATGAAACGTTTATTGAAAATTAAAGTTTCACAAATATCTTTCCCTTAAACAACCACCCGGAAAAATATTAATAATTTATAGAAGCCAGCCTCGTATCAAACGAACTCTATACTTTTGTTTAAACCAATATTAAACATCTCACTTGCAACGAGAGAAGCGAGTAAATAAAAAAATGCATCGAAGTGAATCATTTATAAAACCAATAAACCAACCCGATCCCAACCTATGCATGGATTCGAATATTTGGAGCGGAACTATTGAATTCAATCTGATGGAAGGGCTCGGGCAAATTCAATATTCGTGTTGCATTTCATGTGTACAACGAATATTGCGGTATTAAATTCTCTTGCTGGCCCCGATTAACTACCTACTAATAGTTCTCTGCTGAGAAATTTATTATCCGTTTCACCGCTCGTTGAGCTGAACCAGACCGAACACTTTTTTCGTTTGTTTACATTTTGCTTGATTTGAAAATGGAAACGGGCTCGAATTGTGGAAGAGGAGGCAATATAATGAATTAGAGGCATCCACGCAAACGTTTTTTCCTCCTAAATTTTTTAGATGTTAATAAAAGCGAATCGATGGATGTATACCGATGTGGGTGAACTCATTCGATTCATTGAAGCGATATCAATCAATTACAAATAGAAAACCCTTCGAATTATTATATAAAAGTGTATTACTTTGGTATTAGAAACTCTACTACATCTACTCCTACTAGTCTTAGACCATGGTAGAACTTAAACTGGATGCCTATGTGCCTTGTGTCCGCAGTCTAATGGCATCAAATAAGCTTAGTTTATATTTCAGCAAATCAAATCGATTAGGGAAGAAATTAGCCGGAATTTCCCCACAGTAGGTCGATTATAACAACTCCCACTTAACCATAACCACTTTTTAAACAACAGCACATATCTAAAAATATGGACAAACACAGAGTTCCCCACTTAAGGGTGGACATCCGGCTAGGGATGGATTCTGCTACAAATTTGTGACAAAAAGTGACTCCTAGAAATATTTTTGTAGGGGCTTCGATTCTGCGTTATTCACGGTTTAAGATTGTTTTCGTGTTTTCGACTTTCCGTCACAAAAACAGCCATAACGTTCTCATTTTCCGATGAATCTCAAATCTGAGGATATCTTTGGAAAGAGCATTAAATCATCTATTTTCCTGATGGCAAACTATTTGTTTAGGTGTAATGGATGAAAATATGGAAAATGACTGGTTTTTTTTTTCAATCAACCGAAAAACTGTAGCTGGCGCAGAAAATCATCGACAGGATGAGTGCGACATGAGCAAAACAAACATTAATGAAAAAGGAGACACGCTTGAAAATGAGGCATAAGCGCATACCCAGTGAGGAACAACCGCTCCGCTCAGAGATAAACACACCTGAACCACTCAGTGAACTAATAGGTGGCGATTAAAGCTGAATGATACCAAGTCAACACATATAAACTTTACCTTCTGACAAGTGAACCCTTCCCCAATCGTAACGTACTGCAATACAGCAAAATATCTGGGTACGACACTAGATGCTAAACTCAAATGGAAAGAGTTTGTGAAGGAGTAGGTAGAAATCAACCTGAAATTCAATAAAACGTACTGGTTTCTGGGAAGAAATTCACAGCTTCCTGTCCACAATAAGATGCTTCCATATGAGGAACTGATTAAACCAATATGGGCCTACGGGGCTGCATCAATAACAGCGACGTCAAAATCATCCAAGCAGTCCAGAACAAAATGTTGAGAAGCATAGTAAATGCCCCATGGTATATTCAAATAAATGATCGGCATCGAGATCTCAAGGTTGAGTTGGTAGACGATGTTATAAGAGAGCTTTGGATAAATCGGCTCCACAATCACATTAACGTCAAAGCCGTTTCACAACGACTGAAGAGGACCAAACCTTTGGGTCTAATTACAAATCGCTAGTAGAAGTGAACTCTTTCGTAGAGGTAGATAGTGATTGTAGTGATTTCCTTATGGGAGATTTCACCACTATTTCTGCTTTCCCTATTCCCTACCAGTCCCTCGAGACTACAGCACCAATTTTGTTGGCTGTGAAGGTAGAGGTTTTTCACGAAGAGGCGTTCCCAGTCCCTCGAGACTGCAGCACCTCAATCGTAAGGAAGGAGAAGGGAGATCTAACTGACCGAACAGGAGTTATTACTCAAAAGCTTTAGGTTAGGTAAAGAGAACGCATATAGGGCATATAGGGCTTCCACCGACTATGTCTCACCGGCTCGCCGGCGGGTTTATGTACTGGTCGGGACAACGCTACCTGTCAGCTTGGCCTTTCTTCATTTGTGAATAATTCTACAACACGTAGGTGAATTCTTCACAGTGATCTATGAACCACCAAAAGTGAACCAAGTGAATTAAAGTAAAGTTGCTAGACGTATTATATTCTTTACAGTTGTAACAATAAAAAACAATTTAAAAAAACCTGAACCACGGTGTTGTCACTATTTAAATTTAAGTAGAAAATTGCGCAGAAAACACCTCCCGTCGTGGGGTAGTAATTTTTCCCTTCAATACACTCCCAGACCCTTAATTTCGAATAAAATACAAGTTTTTCGACGAAGAAACGGAATTTTCTCCCATATTGGCCTGTGTAAATTCAAGTTTGAGGATACCGTTGGGGAGCTTCGCTTTTTGGCCAACTTTTGAAGTCACAAAATGTTTATATAAGAGAATTAGGTTTTATAGGTGGTTAAAAATACCAGCAATTTCTCGGATTTGACACATTTTTCACTTTAAGCTACTTTTTTACATGTTAAACCTAAACAAATCAAAAAATTGTTTTCATAAGAAATATAGGTAATTTAATGTTCTTTCCAACGGTATCCGTAGATTTGAGATTCGTTGGAAAATGAAGAAGTTAAGGCTGTTTTTGTGACGGAAAATCGAAAACACGAAAAATATCGTAAACCGTGAATAACTCGGAAACGAAACCTCAACAAAAATATTTCTAGGAGCCACTTTTTGTCACGAATTAGTTGCAGAATCCATCCCTAGCCCCAGATGTCAACCCTTAAGTGAGACACCCTGTAAATAGGGCCCCAAGAATAGAACAACTGAAGTTAAACGAGATCAAATAAAACAGGTATCTATGCTCCACTTCTCAACAAATATAAAACGAAAATTTGCAAGCATAAAACAAGCATTGCAATTATGAACTAGTTCGATCGTCATTGTTTACTAGTAAATGTTTACTAATTCAAACATATTCACATTCATGTTGACGTTCTTTTGTTCAATTGAAAAGGTTTATGTTCAATTGATGTTCGATTGAAAAGGTTTATTGAGAATAATAAAAAAATCCTGTTCCTTTACGTTGACATTGCCATTTTCAGTTCCTAGGGGAAAAAATATAACTTAGCTATCTATCAAGTTTCAGATTCCACCTTAAGCAAATTTCACTGTTTTATCGTTCTTAACGAGTAGATGAATGATGTCCTCCTTCTAGACCTAAAATATGGACTCTTCGACAATTGTCTACAAATTACTTAACTTCAGGTATCGTTGCAGTATGGTCTGAAATGGTTTTTTTAATGGAATACATAATCAATTTACATATATGTAAATTTCACATGTAAATGAAATACATAACAAATTTAGGCCATTAATAACGATTACTAATCATATTTATTTTGAGAATATTCCTCCTCATAATTAAATGGTCAAAGAAATGACATTGATCGGGATTGTCTCACATTATTAATAAAACGGGTCTAGAATATCTGTAACTGAAAAATCATGATTTTCTCCGGAAATACTTGACAGGTTGAAGTTTCAATCGTTGCAAGCGTCGGTGAAACACTCTTTGCAAACGGGGTCCCCTTTCATTTTTAGAACGAGGTTCTTACACGGGGACTTCCTCGCCAAGCAGATTCTGATTGGGGTGAACTGAGCGGATTTGAACTCGAAGGTGAGGCAGCGGTCAGTCGCCGAACAATTTTGTAAGAATTGCTGTTCAGGTGGTTCTCCGCACTCGGTGAATCCAGAGTCCTCCGCGATCTTCCCCGTGGGCCAAGGACCTCGAGCGTTGTTCTTCCGGATGACTTTTTCTTCCGTCAGGCCACATCTGGGAGGAAAAAATGGAAGCAAGTTGACATTGTCTAAAATCAAGAGTCAAGCACTGTAAGCATTGACACAATAGAGAATGATGCCCAGAAGGATCTTTGGGTAGAATTTGCTATAGCTTTGGAAACCCGAAAACCTATACGCGGGAGGGTCTCACGACGCTGTCACAATGGAGGGTGGGCACTATAAAGTCTCCGGAAGTATGAAGAAGACTGTACAGAGACCACTGTTATGCATTTAAGGGGACATACAATTTGAACGGATGAAAATGTAATGTTAAGTTGCGAAATTTTGAACCTGTGAATTTTGAACGGGTGAACTAATTTGGAAGAGTTAAATTTTAAAAGTTGAAAAGGAGCAAGCAGAGCAGGTAGGACACCTGCGAATTCAGGGCTGAATTTTAAACGAGCAGAATAAGTTTCGGACAGAGTGACGGAATCAAGAGAGAGGATCTGGATGAATCTCCTTGGGCCGGTCCGGGCTTATTTATACGGGTGTTCTGACCCCCCATCCCTTCCTCTCTGACGAGCAGTATACCAGTAATCCTGGACTCTCGATTTATTGTTGACCACATATATTACCATGTTGGGGATTCTCTAACACCAACACCACACCAAGGGGGTGGGCAGTATTTAGTCTCTCAAGGGCTTGAAGGGGACTTTATAAAGATTATGGGCCAACTGCTTGGACAGAACGTTCCTCGTATTTGGGACATCTCGATGAATAAAGCGCATTTGTTTAAGAACGTGAACTATATGATGAGTTATGGAACATCTAAAAGCAGCAAATTGGAAACAACATCGTCGGTACATATTTCAAATTATAAAGCGGAGAATAAAATAGAAAGACATGATGTCGACCGTCAAGATAAAATGTGAACAGGGGCGTAGGTTGAGGGGTATTGCCGGTCCCACTGAAGAAAAGAAGAAGAAAGGGTTGTTAAGTAAAGAACGTAAACAAATATTACAAATCCGAAAACTTGAATTTAGGCGCATTCTGATGGGTTTGATGAAGTCAGTTTCATCGATTCATCGTGTTAGATTCAAATCAGTGATTCATGACTACTTTGTCTAACATTTAGAGTCTAAATCGTACTACGAACCGATCGATAAAGGTGACCAGCATTGTGATGGAGGGGTAATGAGTTGGCGCCAGTTTTAAGGCTTTAAAAAATGATAGCATTTCCAAGTCAAATTCAACCTTTTCACCATTATTAGGGAAATGACGAAAAATAAGCACTTTTATCAACTTTGATCACTTTTTTGCTAACTATTTTATGGGCATGATGCTCCTACTCCCTCAAGCATCAGTTGGACAGCCTCTCCACTGATGACATGTTTTTTGCTAATTTACCACAAGTACCTACTCGTATTTCACGGAAGTACCATTTTTTTTTTTTAAGAACTCAATTGATTCTTTGAATCGATACTCTTGTTGTCGATTTGTATATATATCAATTGTTTAATAACGAATTTTTGAAAAATGGGCGGTTTTTCTCAATAGGAAAATTTATTTTTGGTTCTACATCGTAAAATGGGAAATCGGAGACATCTGTACAGGTGAATGGGTTACCCTAACAAAAATGTTTTTTTTTTCCCTAGAAATAATACCTACATTATATTCAATTATTATATTAATTTTTTTCAAAACAACGAAAAAAATAAATAATCAACTTTATGAAAAATCGAGTTTATTTTTAGAGGAATTAATTTAGGTTTCTATATTGAATATAAAATAATTGAGAAATTAATCGACACATGTACCGATTTCCCATCCTCACAACCTAACTAATTTGAACTTGAACATGCTACTATCATTATCATACGATAAATATTTAAAAAAAGTACTATCTCATTAGAAAAATGTTAACTTTATAAAAACCGATTTTTAAATCGCTTTTATAAAAAACCGATACTTGTGTGACGATTTTTCAGTAAATTGATCTTCTGGATTCGATTTTGAATCGATTAAAAAAATCGATTGTTTTGTATCGATTTCCCATTCTTATTTGTGAGTAAACGGTTAGATGAGCGAAAAACATGCACAGTTCATCAAGTGTCGTCTAACTATATCCCGTGTCTTTTACAACAACCCCAAATCCATTTATTTTAATGATGTAAATAATATAAATATCTCAGTCGGTATGAGAGGGTGAATGTTGACTGTTTCAGAGGGTGAATATGTGTGATTAAGGGATGTTTTGTTGGTTGTATGGGGAGATGGATAGTAACTGTTTTAAGAGGTGAATACGAGTGAATATTTCTGGATCAACATTAAATATTGATGGCGAGTTTTACCGAAATGCTTTCATATACGAGTGAACGAAAAAAGAACCCACTACATGATAACATGGGGAGGTGTATTTGCTTTCGCTTGATTAAAACAAGAAACTTTGGAAATGTGAGGAAATAGTAATTATCAGGCTTTCAAAAGTAATTTTAATATATAAAAATATAATTCTTAGGAGGTGGTGATTTTGGCACCTCCAAAGCAGATAAAAATGGGTAAAAATACCGATTGTCACTTGACCAAGGCTTGTTTGTATGCCAGACTGCATTGTCCAGTGCTTACACTAACTGAAGAATGTCTCCGTACACCCCAGAAATGAATCATTTTTTTTTAATTACTCAGCTACTATATTATTATCATTACGGTTATTATTTAAAGAAATAGTATCTAATTATGAAAATAATATCTTTTCAATACCCGATTAAAAACGCTGCAAATTCTTTCACTGGGGTTTATTATTCAATGGCTTGCGTTCATAATTTGAATTTATACTAAGCTTTGGAGTGTGCGTGTTTAACAGGTGATAGAGCGATTATTGAATTTCAGGAGGCACACGAATATGATCAGCTGAACAATCCAAATAGGTAGGTATTTTGGTTGAGAACAGATTCACGCGCTCTATGCATATCTCCTGAAATTCAATAATCGCTCTATCACCTGTGAAACACGCACACTCGAAAGCTTAGTAGAAATTCAAATCATGAACGCAAGCCAATTGAATAGTAAGCCCCAGTGGAAGAATTTGCAGCGTTTCATGCATGTCAGAATGCTTCAACCCGTGTATCGGATCCAAAGCCTCTTAGGAGTTCACTCCAGTATCCACATTACTACATCACTAGGTTACTGCTATCAAAACAAAAACAATAATAAACCAAAATAATGCAAATGTTGGCACCATAAATCGGGCCATACATCGGGAATGGTTTGACCTACGGACCTGGGGAAGGGCTCAACGATTCCTCATGGAAAGTTCTTCAAAAAGAGTCCAAATTTAGGCCTCCTTGACATTTTTTGAGATTTTTAGGGATTTTACAAAACTTTGACAACCCTTAAAGGGCACTTTAAATTAGGTGAGAGAGCTGGCTCAAGAATTGGGGCGTCTTCGGACTAACATGGATTTTTCCTGAAAATTTCAGATTTTTTACTTCAGCCGTTTGGGAGAAAATCGTGCGTACGGCGGACGGAAGGAAAATTTTTTTATAGCACATGCGGATTCTACACCCTTTGAAACGTAAACCATGAAATTTCCAGGGGGGGTTAGAATTTTTTTTCAAGAGCGATTAAAATGGTTTATTATTGAAAAACAAACCAAAATCGATCTTCTATTGCGATGATTTTTCAGTAAATCGACCTTTTACGAAATAATAATAATAATAAATAATAATAATAATATCATATTTTTAATTTTTTTATTTTGAATCGAAAGAAAAAATCTATTGTTTGTGACGATTTCCCATCCTTGATACCTACCTACTGCGTTTGGAGTATTGTTTTCAACCCAGTCCCCAATCACAGGCAAGCATTTAGGGCTTCGACGTATTTTTGATCTTTTCCCTAATAACGGTGATAAGGTTGAATCTGAGTTGGAAAAGATTGAATTTAGGTTGGGAAAGGTTGGATTTGACCGGAAAATGCTATAAAATCACCGTACTAGGAACCGTGTATTCCTAGGTAACAGATTGACTGAGACTGTGGTTCTCTGTGTTGCACAAAACTAACCAGGAAATTCTGAAAAAGTGGAAAAAGAATAGCAGCTACAGCTGTTAGGTCTAAGTTTGGGATTTACTGTGGAAGATCACGTTTCACTAACATTAAAGCATCTCACCTGTAGCAGAGAATGGCAGACACGGGAGATAGACAAATGGAGTCCAAAACGAGTAGAGTAATCAAGGAGAACAGGCCGAGCATTTCAATAAAGCTTCGTCTCCAGGTGGCTAGAGAGAAAAACAACTCTTCAAACAATAACCATAATAAAAAAAGGTAGTTATTTCACAAATTGACCTGTTGCTTAAGGCTTGAAAGTGATCGATTTTGTTGGCAAATGGCCGTGACTTTCCCCATTTATGTAATTGTATTACTAGTGACAATTATATTAATGCAAAATGTTTGACTTCCTTGTTGAATTTTGAGATCCGCAAAGAGGTTGAAAAAGTTCGAGTAGTACAGCATGATCGGATGAAGAGTTACCTTGAATAATAGTATTAGATTAAGTTTCGTGTTGAAAATTTCTTCTAAACAATTCGAAGATTTTGGATTTTTAGTTTATTCACCTAACATCGATTTTTGAAGCTCTCACGTTTAAAGCCTAGTACAGACAGTGCGAGGCTGCTCGCTTCGAATGCCTCGCTACATCTGCCTCGGGTCGAGGCGAACGCTTTTGACGAAAATTGCAAACACGAATGCTCGGTGCGAGCACGCGAACCCCCAAAAGTACGGAAAGTAGTCAATATGGTGCCGTCATCCCGTATAACCGTTCAAATTGCAGCCGCCGCATTCACTGTGATGGCAACGGTTATTGAGAATCAAGAAAAAAGGCGACGTAAGCGACGTTGGTGGGTTAAAAAAATCTATCAAAATCGATGCGAATATGGAAACAGGCTCGTAGAAGATGTGCAGTTTGAAGAAGATGCACCCAATTTCGCGCGAATGTGCCAGCGAGATTTCCCACAAAACGCGTTTACTTTCGTGAATCGCCTCTCCATCCATCAGTTATTATTCAAATGAAGAATGTATCGTGTAAAATGATGTAAATAATCTATCTATCTATCTATCTATCCTTAGCGTTGCTCGGCTTGGGGCAAATGCAAACAGGTACACACAGTACGAGCATGCGTCCTGAGACATTCGAGGCTAGCAGTCTCGCACTGTCTTTACCCGGCTTTAGAATGTTCTAGTGCATAGGAGATATGCCTTTTTGATTAATAAACTTCAAAACAGAAGTAACTAAAATAATTTTGAGTTGTATTGATCACTTTTTGAAAGTTGACCGTTTTACTGTCCCCCCTGTTTTTGGTGAAAACCCCGATTTCTCGTCTCAAAACCACGGGAGTTAGAAAGGAAGCGTATTATAACAATTTACGGGACAGAAATGCTGCGGTGCATGTTCCCTCAGAGATCAGCCCTCAAAAGGTGAGTCGGCAAGTATTGCGGGTCTTTCGTTCTAATTCTAAAGCGGGTAGAACAGTGAAGCGATCGAGATGAAATTAGAATGAGATGATTAAACTGATTTTCTAAAATCTCCTTCCACATTTTAGGGAGATCGGAACATTAGCTAGTAGGGAGGAGATACAATTATGGTTGATTCAGTACGTTTTAGCATGCGCAGAATGATATGTTGATTCGTGAGCTCTTCACACGTTCTTAAGAAGACATTTACGATCTAACCCACACGTTTTGGACATACAATGGAAGTAATTAGGCTATTAATTATAAACTGTAGTAATTGGGCTTGTTACAAACATTTCACATCATACATAATAGGTAATTATTATCGGCGACAACAATACTGGAAACGAAAGAAATTCACTTACGAATAATTCGTTCTCAATTATTGAGAACTGTCTTGATCGAGAAATCTCTTTCGTGTTGAAAACGTAGCGTTCAAAACTTCCCCCAATGAAGAAATATTTTCAAGTTCAGCTGCACACTCGAGAAAAAGTGCTAGAATGAACAAATTAGGCTTTACGAAAAACCTGGAAACGGATACACCTGAAAATTATCACAAACCTGAACAAAACAAAGTTTTCAACAAGCGCCTATCTACTGGAGGTGGATTACGTTTCGCATTCAGTAACCAAATCCATCTGACACCATTCGGCATTCAAGAGCTAACTGACGTTTAGAAGCTTCGGTGTCGTGAAAGAAGTAGCAAATTTCATCGTCTAATGAAACACAGATTTTCTTATGCTTTCAGTAAATTGGAGCTGTTGGGAAGATTCTCGTTCTCCCGTCACTGAAATCTTTATTACTCATAAGGAGTGATTTCATGTTTTCTTCACCGACGACCAACAGAAGCTGACGTTCAAGTGTAATCGTCAGCTTCCAACAACGATGAGTAGCATCTTGGATGGCATTTATACACAACCGGTGGCCAAATGCAATAATTGTATTTCCGACGGGTCTAAAGATGAAGTTAACGGCGTAGGTTGTGCTTTTCTCAATGTGGCAAATAAAAACGAGGTCATGATTCAGTTTCCTGGTGAGTGCAGTAGCTATTCAGCAAAATTAGCTGGCATAATAAAAGCTATAGAAGAGAATGTGACAGACGAACCTCAGGCTTTGGTTATTTTTACGGGGTCTAAACCCAGTCGAGTCAAACCCCACTTATTGCGCAGGTGCTGAAAATTCAGGAATGAGCAGACCAAGAAAGAGAAGAGGATTCATCTTTTGTGGTTGAAGGCGCATCAAGGCCTCCATTGGAACGAGACTGTAGACCTTCTTGTTAAAAGAAGGCATGGTACATAACTGCCCAGTAACCAGACGGTAATATACCAGCATACTAAACACCAAGTTCATTAGGAAATGGCAAACAAATTACAGTGAAGCAACGACAGAAAACTTTTACAACCGATTTCACCCCTGCGTGAGACGTTGGTTCAACGGTAATAATATCCACAAGGAATTTGCACCACCATATGTCAAATCCATTCACGACGTACAAGCGACAGCTATCTTCACTGCATAGGGAAAAAAGAAGACCCCTCTTGCAGCAAATGTAGCGACGAAAATGGAAGCTCACAACATTGCATTATGGAATGTCCCGCGTACGAGACTGAAAGAAAAGCATGTTTCACGGACTTGGTTCAGATGCTCGACAATCCTTCCAATTATGAACAAATCATTTCGGCAGGGATAAGAGCACTAAAAAGACTACGAATTTGTGAAAACAGGGAACATTATTATTTGTGGAACAATCTCATGTTAGTTTATATGACGAAGTTAACATTACACAATACTCTATAATGTGTAATAATATGAATTAGTGTGGCTGCATAGAATAATCTAATGCCAATAAAAATATCAAATGAAAAAATAGGTTGGCATTTTGTTCGACCGAAATGACAGCTAGACTGATTTTCCAACAAACATTAACTGAATAAAACATATTGGTTTATTATTTCCAATGATAAGTCTCTGTAATCAGGTTGGTATATCTAACAATTGTTATAAGCCCCCTCCCCTCTACAAACAGACACTTTATTGCAAGGTGAGTAGATTCAAAATCTGCAATGTCTGTCCGCCGTCTGGCCACAAAAGGCCTTAAATTTGACGCACAACTTCTGTTCTTCCTCGCGTGTAATCCATTTTCGCTCTAGTTGGTTTTAACTCCAAGCCACCCCGATCACCTCACACTCTTAGACGCTAAATGCCAAAAATGAAATTTTTTAAGGTTTTCACTGACATAGGCAAGTGGAGTGCGGTTTCCCTGCAATGTTTTCAAGCGAATTCGACTGGAATAGGTTCCAGATTCGTAGAAATTCATCCTAAGCAAATAATCGCAATTTCGGCTATTAAAGTGAGTCCCCCTCCCAACCCCACCCACAATAAATCATGCCACGAGCAACCATTTCCAAGTAATTCTGGATGCCATATCCAGATGGGACCCAGTGTAGTCCGATCTCATATGACTAGAAAATCTCTTTTTGAAAAGCGTTAATTTCATTTTTAATCCCAATTTTTTCATTTTTTCGTTTCGACGACTTGACAGTAAAGACAACTTGTGGGGTTGGTGAGAAGTGTTTGAAGACGAGCATGGGGATAGTAAAAAATAATGAACTTTTGTGAAATGATTTGGTTTGCGTGTTTGTTTTTTGCTTTTGTTATCGCGTATATGAATGGAGTTCAAAGACATGAAAATATTGACGTCCATGCGTGTTATTGATAATCCTGTGGGTTGCGGTGTCGAGTTATTCATATCCAATGCAAGCACATTTAAAGTCAGTTGGAAACCGTCCAAAAACTGGAGGATAGCCGCCGACTAACGGACACGGGTCCGGACACACGTACAACCGGAGTGGGCGGGAAACGCGTTCAGCCCTTCGATTCCTCCCCCGAGGGAAATTTGAGACGACAATTAGGGCGTTCGCCGCCTAATGAACCTCGGCCGGCCCACGCGTCATTTCCGCAAACCGATACCCCCAGTCCCGCTCTTCGCCTTGAGGTTCGCTCGTTCGGAATTTGCGAGCAAAGCGCTGAAATTGCCAATATCGCCGTCGTATCGGGCAAACCGAGTATTCATTGAGATTGCTCCATCACAATTTGATTTCCCGCAATGAGGCATGTTCTTAGTCTTAGCGCTGTACACGTGGCGCCGAGGGGATTATATTGACTGATCGATCGAAGGTGGTTTCGTGGACAGACCAAGACGTATCGAGCTAACCAAATCGGCGAAGAAAAATCGCTAGACCATATCAGGGACTAAAATCGTCGTCAATACAATCCATTGAACGCAAATGAAAACATATTGCTAAAGAATGCATGCATAACAGATACGTCCATAAGACCGGGAGTAAGGGGGGGAGGGGTGCCCGGGGACCCGGATTTCTTGAGAAATTTTTTTAGTAAAAAAAGGGGAAGGAGAGGAAAAATGGGGAATGGGATCTGAACGTGTTAAATGCTTTTGGTTCAACGTACCTGGTCAGCGAAATGCATATCGCATTTGCTCGTTTCAAGGTCGTTTGATGTTTTTGAAGCCCCCTCGTTTAATTTTAATTTGATTTGTAAGTGTCAATACATAGTAAATAAATGCACACATACAAAGCTTTAGAACTCGATCATTCTTAATGTTCCACAATCGACATTCCTCCCTTAATTTTTCTCTCTCTCGAAACGCCTTATAATTTATTACGGTAAATGGACAGTTGTTCGTAGACGGGGAGCCCAGATTTTGCCCCCAGGTCCGGATTCTCTCGCCATGGCCTTGCACACTTACAAAAATGATTATGAACACTTATGAATTTATATGAATATTTAATACTACGTTAATGCTTATATTATGTGAATATTTTTTAATAAAAGCCACATTTTCAATCGAATAAAAAAATCACAAAAATTGGCTGGGAGTTTTAAGAGGTATCAGGATCAGTTGTGTGAAGCATATCGATAGTCTGTGATGCTACGGGAAACCTTGCACCTCCACATCTTGTAATTGGAGGTTCTGCAGGGGTCTGTCTTAAGCCACATTTTGTTTTTACTGTATATCGATGATTTTTTTTCTCATTTAAATACAGGACTGTCGCTAATTAGCATTGGAGTGGTTTGTGCAAATCGCGTTGACTGTTGATAAATCAAAAACGTCTTAAATGACGCAGTCCATCACTGAGGTAGGTCAGCCTGACTCGTCTGAGATTCATTCTCATGTTCCATCTCATTGCCGTTCTTGCCCCCCAATCCAACGAGTTGATTGTCATAGATGTTTGAGTGCTCCAGTTGACAAATGTTTGAAATGGGAGTCCCACATTCCTTTGGTTTATTATTCAATAATAAACCATTGTAATCGCTCTAAAAAAAAAAAAAAAAAAAAAAAAATTGTTAACCCCCCCTGAAAATTTTATGGTTTACGTTTCAAAGGGTGTAGAATCCGAAGCTGCAATAAAAGTTTTTCAGTCCGTCCGCCGTGTGCCGTACGCACGATTTCTCCCAAACGGCTTTAGCAAAAGATCTGAAATTTTCAGGAAAAATCCACGTTGGTCCGACAACGCCCCAATTCTTGAGCCAGCTCTCTCACTTAATTTAAAGTGCCCTGTAAGGGTTGTCGACGTTTTGTAAAATCCCTAAAAACCTGAAAAATAGTCAAGGCGGCCTACATTTGTACTCTTTTCGAAGAACGCTCCACGAGCAATCAAATGAGCCTCTCCCCAGGTCCGTAGGTCAAACCATTCCCGATCTATGGCCCGATTTATGATGCCAACATTCGCGTTATTTTGGTTTATTATTGTTTTTGTGTTGATATCAGTAACCTAGTGACGCAGTGATGTAGTAATGTGGATACTGGAGTGAACTCCTAAAAGGCTTTGTAGCCAATACAAGGGTTGAAGCATTCTGATATGCATGAAACGCTGCAAATTCTTTCACTGGGGTTAATTATTCAATTGGCTTGCGTTCATGATTTGAATTCCTACTAAGCTTTGAAGTGTGCGTGTTTCGCAAGTGATAGGAAAATTTTTTATTGGAGATTCGGATTCTACACCCTTTGAAACGTAACCCATGAAATTTTCAGGGGGTTAGAATTTTTTTTTGTCAAGAGTGATTACAATGGTTTATTATTGAATAATAAACCGAAAGAAAATCAGGAGCACTGTAGGTTTTACTGATCGGGTGGTACAATTTCGTAATAATTCAACTGGTATTCCACGGAAAACTTTTGATTTTCAACATTTTTTAATAAATGCCTACGGAGAAAGTGAGTATTGGGTATCGAATGTTACTCACCAGTGTCTTAATTATGAAATTTAGTGTTTTAGGAACTCATTGAAGGATTTCCGAATTTTAGCCAATGTCGTACGTAGCTCGCAACGCGAAGTAGGTATTTTTTCAGGTGAAAGCGGGAACAAGAGGCACTTTTTGTTGAAATCAGTGGAAGAACTGAATCCTTAAATATGGCTGATTGGTTTTGGGACACTCTGTTCACCTGTGTAATTAGTTAGGTACGATATTCAGGTGCCCAGATATTATCGTTCCATTACGAACACATGAACCCCGCTGGCAGAATGTATTCTGGAACGTTGGCCCAGTTCCGCAAGGTTATTACCGGGACAGACGATGTGGGGGCCCCCGCGGTCACCCAGACGTTGCTAATGCATCAGCTCACGCGCAAGTTTACTCGCAGGTTCTCGCTCAATTAACAAGAGGGAAACCCCGCGGCACAAAGCCGAGTGTTATGGACCTGGCCCAGACCCGATGGCCATTGAAGCTTTCGGGGGTCCCCCCATCCACCGCATCTATTGTCAAAGTCATCTCCTGACCTGGGAGGTATACCGAGGTGGAAGGAGGTCATTGTTGTGCTCTCCCTTTGTATCGGGTTCGGGATGAGCTTCATAACTATTTCCAGGCGGGCGAGCAGTATTTAGCGGGTTGACGGTTAAAATTGACTGAAAGGAAGATCAATCAACAGCGATAGTTAGTTGTTGGAACCAACGATTTTTCATTCAACTAAATTGTTATCAATCATACATATTTCATAGCTTTCCACCCATTGGGATTCACCACGGACTGTATGCGGTCTGTTGGACTGCCATTTCGGTTGATTATTTTTCTTAATAGACCTGTGTGATCGCCCAGCGAGAAACCCCCCTTCAACAGGATAGAGCGATTATTGAATTTCAGGAGGCACACAAATATGATCAACTGATCAATCCAAATAGGTATTTTGGTTGAGAACAGATTTACGTGCTCTATGCATATCTCCTGAAATTCAATAATCGCTCTATCACCTGTTAAACACGCACACTCCAAAGCTTAGTAGAAATTCAAATCATGAATGCAACTCAAATGAATAAAATTGAATAATAAACCCCACTGAAAGAATTTGCAGTGTGCGTGTTTCACAGGTGATAGAGCGATTATTGAATTTCAGGAGGCACACAAATATGATCAACTGATCAATCCAAATAGGCATTTTGGTTGAGAACAGATTTACGTGCTCTATGCATATCTCCTGAAACTCAATAATCGCTCTATCACCTGTGAAACACGCACACTCCGAAGCTTAGTAAAGATTCGGGAGGGTCAGCCTCAATACTTACATTGTTATCTGTAGAATGATTCCACTTTCGAGTGTGCACAGTACCTTACTACCTTACTTTTGCGTTTTGAAGTTGAAGAGTCATCATTAGGAATAGTGTCAACAATAGGCGGTTTTATCCTACCTGAATTTAGAAGAAAACAAAAGCACCTTCTTGTATCGAAAGCCTTAGAGATTTCACTTTCTGAGTTTGAAAAGCAGTGCTGTTTGAAGAGAACGACAAAGAGCAGTGATTAAAATTAGAGTTTCTATTGCTGACGCCGGAGCGCATAGTGATTCCATGTGTTACCTGACCATCGAGTTTTAGGTAGGTAGGTGTAGATACGTAGTCGTTGGTACTATTCACTCATATGTTCATTCCATTTCAGGCCTACGTACAATCAAGAACAATGAGTCCAGGATGTCTATTTGGCAGTTTAATAAGCAATATCGAGCTTTTCATTGAAATTTAATGCTTTAATGACTTAGAGACAATGCTAATCAACTCAGGTTACAATAATACCTCGGAAAACAAAACGAAACAGGATGTAGCTTGTACATTCGATTTTCGGATGCGGACGTGCCATTTGACTCCACTGTAAATTGGTCACTTCGGGCTTTCTGGTCTTTAGAAGATCAAAATTGTGTTCTGTATAAATAAAATTATGAAACATGTACCAAGATGCATTCCGGGGTATGATGAATTTTGAGAATTGAATAAAAAAAAACTGCGTTTGAGGCGGAGACAGTGTCTTTTTGCTGAGAGCCCGGGCATCAAATCTTTACTAAGGTTAAAAATTGCCCCTTGCTGTTTTATTTGGGAAAGGGCCATCATGAATATCACGAGAGACAGGTAATGTAGGCACTTATTCCGTGCTAACGGCAGAGGGGGTGAATCGAGAAGGGTTGATTTCACGCGTGAAGGACAGGGGAAAGAATGACGTAACGAGGGTTGGGGGATGCCGTAAGACAATCGGAACCTCGTTGCCATAGAAGATGCGAAGGGGGTAGTGACATGTGGCGCTCTCTGCACGGCTTCCATCTGTCTCCACTCTCGTGGAGCAAGCTGAGCCTTCAGTATTGTTGACGATGTGCCTTCAGTATTGTTGACGGTTTTGTGACGATTCAAAGGGGGTGACGAAATTGTAACGCCCGATTCTAGTAATTGATGAGGCAGTCCTGGTTGAGTTTTGTCGAGTAAGCGGTATTGGGAAACATGTACTCAAATCTACCCAATACAGGTTGAAAACTCGAAAAAAAGTAACTAACATATTGTACTTTAAATAAAATTAGGAAGTACAAGTACTTGTAACGGTATTTTTAAATACCAGTTCTCAAATATTCGCACTTGTCCAAGAGACAAGTACAATTAGGTACTTGAACGTCAAGTACAACGAGCTAATTAGGAATTCATTCTCTCTTTTATCCTAGAGTATTATGGACAATGTTTGGGAGGAATTCTGAACCCTAAAGCAACCAAGTAACGGTACCTGTAACTAAAGTAACAAGTACAAGTTCTCAAGTATTTGTACTTGTTCAGGTGGAAACTACATGTGAGTGCTTACACTTCAAGTTCATTCCCTCGCTTAACCCAAAATACTGTGGAGAACAAGGGAGAGAAATTTCGGACTACTAAGCGTGCAAGTTGGAACACAAATACACGTACATGGAAAAGTGGGATTGCACGTATATGTAATTATACTTGGCTCTGCACGGATTCTAGCTGTCTCCAATCTTGTGGAGCAAGCTGAGCCTTCAGTATTGTTGACGATGCGCCTTCAGCATTGTTGACGGTTTTGTGACGATTCAAAGGGGGTGACGAAATTGTAACGCCCGATTCTAGTAATTGATGAGGCAGTCCTGGATGAGTTTTGTCGAGTAAGCAGTGTTGGGAAACATGTACTCAAATTTACTCAATACAGGTAGAAAACTCGAAACTCGACAAACATATTTGTACTTTAAATAAAATTAGGAAGTACAAGTACTTGTAACGGTATTTTTAAATACCAGCTCTCAAATATTCGCATTTGTCCAGGAGACAAGTACAATTAGGTAGGTACTTGAACGTCAAGTACAACGAGCAAATTAGGAATTCATTCTCTCTTTTATCCTAGAGTATTATGGATCATGTTTCGGAGGAATTCTGAACCCTAAAGCAACCAAGTAACGGTACTTGACAACTAAAGTTGAAAGTACAAGTTTTCAAGTATTTGTACTTGTTCAGTTGGAAACTACATGTACGTGCTTACACTTCAAGTTCAATCTCTCTTTTAACCCAAAATACTGTGGAGAACAAGGGAGAGAAATTTCGGACTACTAAGCGTGCAAGTTGAAACACAAATACACGTATATGGAGAAGCGGAATTGCGTGTACATGTAATTATACTTATACTCGCCTCTGCAAGGATTCTAGAGGTCTCCACTCTTGTGGAGCAAGCTGAGCCTTCAGTATTGTTGACGGTTCTACGACGACTCTTGGAGCGGTGATGAAATTGTAATGCCCGGTTTTAGTAATTGATGAGTGAGCCCTGGTTGAGTTTTGTCGAAGTTGAGAAACCTATACACACAACTACACAGTACAGGTACAATCCTAAAAAAGTATCAAAGATACTTGTACTTTAAATAAAATTAGTAAGCAGGTACAAGTGATTATCTAGTTGAAAATACAAATATCTGTATTCGTCCAGGTGGCAACTGCAAGGAAGTAGTCACACTTCAAGTACAATAAGTATTTTTACCCTAAATTAATGGGGACAATGATGGGGAGGAATTCCGAACCCCTACGCAAGTACAATCATAAGTACTTGTGATTGAATTTCTACGTACAACGGTGTGGCAATTAGTACAACTAGAGGTTTGTTCTTCGAGTTCAACGAAGCAGTTCAGGGTTCAACCCCCGAAATCCGGCTAACTGCTGTGCTAATATTTGTTAGCTGTAATATCTACCTACTTATAAAAAGCATTGATCTATAATCATGATAACGCTGCCAATTTCAACACATGGGTTTTTTTAGGATATTTTTTGAATAATGAGTGATTGCTTGCGTCTGAGTGAGATTCGGGGGGTTCAGTTTTATGTTCACAAATTGCGGTTAATTTGCTTTGGGTGAATGCTGTGGGTGGTCTACGATTCTGAAACCTATCACAGTCAATTTTTCGTCCAAAAGGCAGGAAAATTACATCCCACTAGCCTATGGCAGTAAACATTTAAAAACCAATTTTTTTTTACCAGTTTTGGCCCACAGTCCATAAAATATTGTTATCAGTAAAAGTAAAGTAAACAAGGAATTTCACCTTGGATATTCGTCCGACTACCCGGAGGTGTCGCGGACGTCACCCAGAGAGGATCGGAACTAGGTCTGACGATTGTTATCATATTGTTATTATTTGGTGAACAAATATGCTGGAGCAGAAATCAGCTGAGCAATGGAAAATTCGCCTGATCTACGTTTAATGTAGTTTTTGATATTCAATGTCCAATTATGTCAACCCTTCAGTTTAATCCTTCATTGTTGGCTGATGATAAGTCAGTTCTAATGTGGTCTAATCCACGTTTAGTTATTTCGCGGATTATTGCACCCTCTTCTAATTCCACAGCTGAGCGATGGTGGTCCAACTTTTGCTTGTATAATTTGCCTAATCTTCGTTTAATGTAGTTTTCCATATTCCATTTCCAATTATGTCTCCTTTTCAGTTGAATCCTTCACTGTTGGCTGAATGTGATGTCGTTAAGTCAATTCTAAAGCGGTCTAACCAACGTTTTGTTGTTTAGCGAATTATTCCACCCTCTCCTAATTCCACAGCCGCGAGGAAAAAGGAATGAAAACCAGAATGAAAGCTGTTGCTACACTCCTAATTGGAACTCGGCTAATCCGTCGTCTGTAATTCTCTGCCGGTTATTGATATCTAGGAGGGCCCGGCTAAGATAACACTTAATAAGGGCCCTGAATAAAAGGGCTTCCTTAAAACGAAACTAGTTCCGAGAGAAGGGGCAAGGCCCGTCATCTGATAGCTATCTGTTGGAGATAAGGGGCCGAAAAGAAGACTTTCAACGTAGCGTGGGATTCGGAGGTATTACTGACTGTAACTCCAGCCCTTCCGCGTTCCCTTTTCAACTTCTTCCGTGTTTTGGGATGGAAGTCTTTTTTTTTCGAAAATAGCTTCTCCTTAGCTTTCGGGCCTGTCTTGAGAAAGACTTATCAAAGCCACTGCCCCGCGTTGCCCTACAAGGGAGTGCCAAACGTTGAAATATTGCCCGAAAGTTTCCAGGGAGCGCGAATTCCTTTTGGATCAGGGGAAGATTTCAACTCTTCTTCGAGATCTGCGAAGTCTTCAGATGGGAATCTGGAGCGTCGTGAATAATTCGTCCGTTCCACCCGCGGTCATTCCGAGTAAAACTTTACTGGGCCGTTATCCAGAAACGGGAGAATATTATTTTTTGAGTCTACCAAGGGTACCGAAGCATGGTGCTCACGCTTGGCACGCTAACAGCTTTCTTGTTCAAAATCTAAATTTCCCTTGAAAAATTCTACAAATTTTGATCACTCATCGATATATAAGTCTCCACAAGTTCTACGAAGAGGAAAGATTTGATTTTGCTTGATTATTTTCACTAGTGAACGTCTTCTGTAATCGTCCAAGAAAAAAATGTTAAACCCCTCTCAAAACCTTTTTTATTTTATATTATAAGATGAGAAGAATCCAAGAATAGAGTTTAAATAAAATCAGTCCTTCGACACTACTGGACCAAACCAAACGAAACTTGGTTCAGAAATGACGTTTGGGATCTAGTGGTGACTTAATTCCCGGAATCCTTCTCAGTCATTACTAAATGGGAAATTGAAGGGCTAAAATATTAAAAAATCCGAATGTCAAAAACGCTCGAAATAACATCGATGCTTTTATGTTCATTATTCGTAGACGCCAATGAATCGAATAAGACCACCTGGAACGCTTTACATTTATCCGTTCCCTCTCTCCAAGGCCTAGAATTTTGAAGGAAAACAAAAATATGAACACGAATATGAATGTGTTTAGACACAGTAGGTACATAATACACACAATATTATCTCCATGTATCGTGTGAGGAATAATACAATATAATGTTGTTTTCCAGAGTTCCTTCTGATACAGAGTTTTCAACACTCATGTTCTACAATTGTGGCTAAGCGAAGGCTATGTAGGAGTATTATTGTGTCTAGTTATTTCAATTCTATAAACCTAGATTTCAACTGGTCATGATTTATCATTCCTTAGTACAATGTTTTTGAATCAAAATAATAATTTTCCAATAGATTTTTTTAGATTTGAGTAAGTCCCTTGGCAGCATTGTCAGGATCAGGGATGAAACAAAATTTAAATTTCGCAATTTAGGCTTGAAAATGAGTGTTGACATCTAAAAACTATTCCCCTTATAGTTTTCATCTGAAGATCGATTGTATATACTTGAAAAGATACGTTTTTAGCCCTTGCATTTTTCTGAAAATTGGAAGCTGAAAAATGGTCCCAGTACGAAAATCTAACTCAAGGCTAGTTTATGGGTGATTCCTAAACTAGGAGCAATTTTGATCAGAGAAAATGTTTATAAAAAAAGTTGTCAAAATTTCTGGAATTTTTTTTATATGGATTTTAGTCAGGCACATGAATGCATGACAATGTGAATTAGGGCTCACGACAATGTTAATGTCCATTACGCTGTCGATAAATTTCATTTCGTTGCAGTAATATTTTTTTTTTCTTGGGTTGGTAGGTAAAAGGAAAAAATGGCATTGTATTCGGAAAAGTCGTTTTTATATAATTTAATTAATGTGAAAAAGTCTTTTAACAAGAATCAAAATCTGAATACTTAAGAATCCCCTTTCCGCTGCATGGGGATCTCTTTCAGCCACGACAATGTTTAGAAAAGTTGAAGACAGCTTTTCGTTGATCATAATTGCTGACATGATTTTACAGGAGCATTGCAAAACCCATTTTCAAGGCTTAAGATCATCAACTTGAATGATCCTCATACAAAATTTATAGGTGCATGAAAATCAACTGCTAAGTCGAGTATTTAACTTTTAGACCAACCACGACAATGTGAACAGGTAGGTAAATTACCTATTTACGGTTCTTTAAAAACCAATTGGACTTACTGTTGTCAAAGGCTATTGAAGAACCCATCAAAACCTGTAATTAGGGAAAAAAATCAAGAGCGTAAGCCTAACGAGTGAAATTTCACAGGTGGTAGACTCGAAATTGCCCCTAGTTTAGGAATCACCCTTATATGTTTGTTTTCATCTGACTCATATTTCTTCATACATCTATCTTCCCAATAGACTGTTAAACTTCTAGAGTGATTTTGGCTTTAGCAGTAGTAAAATGATCAGCGAGTTCCAGCACACAACATAGGTAGGTCATAATGTAGGTCAGAACCCTAGGTCTCTGGCTCTGAGAAACCTAGGTTTTCCAAAAAGGTGCATGCGGGACTTATCGTCAATTGAAGCAATTGTGCTGTTGTGCAAGTCTTTGGTTTGCCCGATTTTGGAGTATGGTAGTATGGTTTGTTCTCCCATTTATGCAGAATACAGATATCCGATGAAGAGGGTTCAACAGAAGTTCATGAGTTACCTCGCATTCAAACTGAAAATACCAATGGAGCAGGTTTTATTTCCTGGCGGCCGAGTACGGATTGCCCACTCTCCAAAGCCGTAAAGAGGTGGCAGATACTACATTTTTGTATAAGCTTGAGAATGAACTTTTCCAATCCGCATCGCTCTTCTCTAAAGTAAACATAAATGTGCCTCCCCACAGCTCGGAAAAAACTCTTGTTCCAGGTGCTTTTCGCAAGCCAAAACTACTTTCTAATCGGACAGTTGTGTCGTTCGCATCGTGAGGTCAATGCTTTCGTAGAGTCAAGTGTCTTTGACAAATTAGTAGCTCTTCCTAAACCCTGAGGTTTTCTTTTAGTGATTTGTTCATTTTTACGTTTTTGCATTCTTTCTAGTCTTACTGTTTTCTTTATTAGCTTCTGAGCCTATTGAAATTCATGCTGTAATTGACTAACTCGTTTTGTATTTTATATGCATATTGGCTTTCGCTGTTCATTCAAATAAATAGAAGAAATGAAATAAAAATAGAACCTCCAAAACATTCATCAACTTCATATAGAGCTCTTCGCCACCGATTTGTTTGGTTCTTGAACTTTTGTGGAGTAATAGTGATTGGTATCAGGCAGTTTATTTGAGGCGGAATATAGACACAACTGTAGACATGAAGCTGATGTTGGTGCGAAGCACGTTGTCCGTGCTAATGGTTAAAAACTTGCACTTTATACGTTTGGAAATCGATCTTAGAAAAAAAGATGGAGCATACGCAGAAACTACCGTCCATATTGTAATGATCCCCTCTGACCTTCTCTACTCCCACTTTTTGACTTATTCATTTGGCTTCGTTGGAAATAGTGGAAATACGCCCAAATCGTCCAAACCGAAAAGTGACGCAGACGACCAGCCAAATGCACGCTCGTCGCCAAAAAAAAAAATGTCATTGCCCTCCGTCATTGTGACTCAGGCAAAGAAAGAAGAATAGAAGGCAACGAGTGGACGAGACGGAAGCAGACGCGAAAGATGAAGGAGAAGAGGGCATTGTTTCAAGAGCACCCCCTCCACCATCCCCTATTTCACAATCCTCTGCCCAACCAGCCACCCTCGCGCCCACCTTTTTCTACCCCTTGTAGCTTCAGATCCTAATTGGGAGGGAGCGACTCTCTCCCTGGCTCTCCCGGGGGTTTTTTTTTCGAATGAAAGGCAGAAAATTGCACGGGGAGGGTCCGTATCCCGCAGAAGTTCCACGAGTTTTTCTGAGAATAGTAGTTTTTCAGTGAATAGACTGCACTTCAAAAGTTCCCCCATTCATTCATACCACCCAGCCCCTTCCACCCTTCGCTACGAAGCTGGCATTACATTTAACGGTATAGAAGGCTTAGAAATAGCCGAGCATTTTTTTGTTTGTTAAGGGCAGGTTTTGAAGCAACTAGGATAAAAGGCTGTTGGGAAAGACAAGTTCAGGTTAACCCGTCTACGATTTAAACTCCTAAATTGTAAAACGTTGGATTGGAAAATATCGGACTAGAATTGGCGATTCCTACATACCCTCTAGATCAGGGGTGTTAAACTCGATTTCGCAAAGGGCCATACATTAAATTCAGCATGTGTAGGCGGGCCAGATTCAAATGAAAAAAATTACCAATTATTATAACATTCTATTTATTTAATTATTAACTGAGAAGCAGATGAGGCAACAAGCTCGTGCGTGCGGAAGTCAACTCGGGGCCATTTTGAACAGCTGCCGTAACTTTATCTTCAAGTACCTATTTACAGTTTTAAATTTCATTTGATTGTTGTGCAATACATTTATTCCATAAACTCTATCCTTCCAGTTAGTGCGCTCTTGTCAATGAATTGAAGTCTGAGTATCTTCAAAATAGATAAGAAGAAATTTGAACACGCCGTTTGAAAGCTCATTGAAAGACGAAGTTCTTAAAAGAACAGACATGTAGGTCAAAATTTGAAATCTTGAGAGCAATATGAATTTTTCCAAAAAATCAAATTAGGCGAAATTTTAAATCGTGAACGGTTGTAACAGCAACTACAAATTATCGATTGAACTTGAAAAGAGATGTTTCTTAAAGGAAATTTAATGAGCTTTCCAGTGGTTTTTCCAGTTTCACTGAGAAAACACAACATTTGAAAAAAGGTCACTATGGCTGAGAATCGGACGTAGGTTATTATAGATTTTTTTGTCGGTTTGAGGTCTGGAAACAACTCCCCAATTTCCTGACATCTTTCACCAAACAACCTGCATACGAAAAACTTACTATACGGTTGTTAAAAATCATTTAAAAATTATAGTAGAGGGTAATTGTTTTGAGCTCGAGGATCCAGATAAGCAGCTAACTTCTCTTGTTTTGGACAATTTCATTGATGTCTGGTACCATAATCGTTGTCATTCGTAAGACTTGTGCGATGTTTGTCCATATTTATCTTCATGACGGGAAACACTTGCTCACACAGTTAGGTTGCTATCAAACATGCACAGAGCGTGCTTTTTGCTTTTTTAATTCCGGGTTTTAATTCCAAACTCTTGAAATATTGCGTGAGTAAAATTTAAGAGCGTTAACTTCTTTAAATCCTTCTTCCAAAATACTGTCCGATTGAAGATCTATCAACTCCACTTTCAAATGAACTGGTCTCTTTGAAGCTTCAAAATTAAATGGGTTCTTGAAAATTGGCAATTTTGGAAATTGGCCGAGAGAGGAAGGTTGACATGAGCGCACTAATAACTTGAAGGAAAGAGTTTATGGCAATTGGCAATTTTGTGGAAGCTTCAAATCGATTGTTGAATTCCGTGATCAGATTTTGCAGAATTTATACATGTAGTGGGAGCATTTAAAAACTTCTGTAAAGGAATCGTATGATGTCTAAAAGCTCTAAAAACGTGGTTCTTCTTTTTGTGGCAAATTGCGATCCCGGGTCGTATCTTTGACATTACTGCCCTGTATTGTCTACGCAAAAGCCTGCCAAAAGACACGGAACGAGAGTTTGCATGTGTTTCTCCGCTCCTGGTTGTATTACATTTTGTAATACAATCAGAACAAAATAACCGATTTCCAATTGGGTTAGTTTCAGGGGGAGATTTTTCCAGGCTTTTACCTTCAACATTTGTTGACTACTTAAAGTTTCGAAGAAATGAATAATCCATCATCTTGGAAGCCGTCGTTCTACTCTGGTGTTTGAAACGCAGGAAACCTCATGATTGATGGGAGTAGTGGAGATTGGATTGTGAATGAGTGAGTGGTGCTCTTAAAAGCCCGTTGAGTGGGTGTTATGCCCCTTGGGATCCCAGTTCTCCATAAGATACAAACAAGCTGGAAAATGGTCAGAGATGTGCTACATTACACTTTCTACAGTTCATGCTCTTCCATGAAATCAGCATCATTATCACATGATGAACAAATGTGACGCGTATTGAAGAGTCGTGAGATGTTAATGTTTCACGATAGTTTTCAGTTATCTCTCTTGACCTACAACAGCTTTCGAAATATATTGCCCATCGTTCTTATTCAAGCGTTATTTCTCATCATACAACACTCTCATTCCAGGTACAAAGTTTATTAATTACCCAAAATTGTTGCTAACAAGCTATAAACATACCCCATTAAATACATTTACATCAATGAAAGTATTTCAAATTAAAATTCAATCAAAGAACTTTCCTTTCCTCTCCACAAGGAATCGAATGAGCCCCTCCCCAGGTCCGTGGGTCAAACCATTTCCGATGTATGGCTCGATTTATGGTGCCAACATTTGCGTTTTTTTAAATTTATTATTGTTTTTGTTTGATATCAGTAACCTGGTGATGTAGCGATGTATGTAGTAATGTGGATACTGGAGTGAGGCTTTGTAGCCGATACACGGGTTGAAGCATTCTGATAACCATAAAAAAAACGCTGCAAATTCTTTCACTGGTGTTTATTGTTCAATGATTGATGATTTGAATTTCTACTAAGCTTTGGAGTGTGCGTGATTCACAAGTGATAGAGCGATTGTTGAATTTCAGGAGGCACAGAAATGTGATCAACTGATCAATCCAAATAGGTATTTTGGTTGAGAACAGATTTACGTGTTCTATGCAAACCTCCTGAAATTCAATAATCGCTCTATCACCTGTGAAACACGCACACTCCAAAGCTTAGTAGAAATTCAAATCATGAACGCAAGCCAATTGAATAATAAACCCCACTGAAAGAATTTTCAGCGTTTTTTCATTCTGAATCGAATGAAACCATTCTCAAGTCAAAGCGGTTTTTTACCTGTTTGCCCTGATGTGCGGCATCACATGGGTTGAATTAAATCTAGGATTAGTTGACAATTATCGCTAGATTTCACCTGATTCTTCAAATTAAAGCGTGATCAGCATTACATATACTGTTATATGTTGTGTAGACTTGTCTCTTCATATTGTATTTTCGTTTGAAACTGATCGTATATCAACCTACCGTTTTTCCGAGTAGCTGGATAGAATCCGAAAATACGCGAGGTTCGATACATTCGCGAGGCTCTAGGCGGAGCGTAGGTGTGAAAATGGAACGGCTTAAGGAAGGGATATCGGTAAGCAATATTACGGAAGAAGGAGAGGGGGAAAACCTTCGCTGTACTCCCTAAAGATTTTCCAGGAAAGCTTTCTCGGTGCGACCGTGAAAAGACGAGGGCGGAGGGGAGATCATTAAGAAAGGAGTCGAGGGGAAGGCGGAATGGGGCACGTGTGACTTGCAGGGCACGAAGGGGCGGATGGACTCGCATGAGGTGCTACGCATGAACACGTCGCCTTAATGAGCTCCTGGGAGTGGAGAAGTTGCGAAGTGTGATAGGTGTAATTGCCGTATCCTGAAAGGTTTACATTCTGAGTGGCAGACGACCATTTAGGAGTGTGTGAGACACAGAAGAACGGTGCAAATGAGCATATACAGGTTTAATATTTCAATCAACTGATAATAGGTTAAGAGTGTGTTTTGGTTATTCTAGCGCACTGTACCATTCTTATGGGGTGTGCAGACAACAATTTTTGCACTCAAAAATGTCGCGCGCTTTATTTCCGTATTTGTTTGGAGTCAGATCGAATCAAACAGCGTGAAACGCAGTGTTTCACGTCCAAACTCTGCCCATCGAGCGCAGAGCCTGATTGTTGCTCCCGGATAGCGAACTCCTAACCCCCCCCCCCACCAAACTCACGACTCCACCACCCTCTCACCCATCCCGAGGTTCTGTTTGACTCGTGAAAATGAAACTTTTCTACTCTTCGATGAGGGTTCACGGGGAAAAGTTGGAAAACAGCATGATAGGTAATATTGTACTTTTATTATTATTATTATCAAGTGTCTTTCTCATTTTGGCCAGTGGATGCAAATGCGCCTGTGCTCCTGTCAGTAGCCACCCCTGGAGAATATATTAAAAATATCCGATGAAACCATTGAGAGATTTCAACAGAGGTTCATGCGCTATATTTCATAAGAATCGGACATCCCCCCCCCCCATGATTTGGTAGGTTTCAATGTTCTGAATAAGAAATTTGGTGTGCACCATCCTAAGATTCATCGAAAATTGGCTGTTGTGGCTTACTTTCATCAGTTGGTTTGTGGTTGTTAACTTTTCTCTACTTCTCGCATTGGTCAACTCTGCACTCCCTTATCCCGGATCATCAACTACATTTTTTCTTAATTGTTTAGCTCTCTAACATCTACTAAATTATCCCCACTAGGAACTATACCTACACACCTTCACCAACACTGCACAATTCAAACAATTTTTTACAAAAACGGTCTTCAAGCGATTTTCCCCAAAGGCCGTATCATAATGTGGAGGTAGTGGTGCTGGTGGGCTGATCCCCCAACTGAATGGGGGTCCGGGAAATTTTGAAAATTAGACACTTGAAAACAGTGTTTTTAAGCTCTCCTAGACGAGTTTGACAAATTCAAAATTAGGCCTGATATATTTACAAAAAATTTGTTTTTAGTGATTGTATTTTTAAAATTCCATTATTGTTACTTTTTTGTTGCTCAATAAAAAGTTTCAACAATTGAGTTTTCAGTAATGGAAAATTTTGAAAGGCAGACACTTGGAAACAGGGTTTTCAAGCACTCCTAGACAAATTTGACAAATTCAACATTGAGCCTAATATACGATATGATTTAATATATTTTTTCACTCCATGATTATTAGTTTTTCTTTGTGCAAATAAGGAATAATAACAATACCATTTTCAGGAATCTAAAAACAAGCATTTAAGAGAAATATATTGTGTATTCATTTATAAATTATTACATTCAAAAAAGTATTTTTGGAAAACCAATCTAACGTGATGTGTCCAATTGTTTCTTGCTAACAATGTCTCTCCACTTAGGGTCGAAGAGGAGTAGGTACAGGTAGCTTTCTTTCTGTTCTGGCGGTAGCCTAATGTTTTCCATTGGTGGGCGGGGGCCCGGACCAAATCTTTCAGCGGGCCGTAGTTTATAGACTCCTGGTCTACAAGACAAAATTAATTACCCCAGGAAACCAATTCGGGGTCTTCAGTCCGTCCTCCACCTCCATTATACCCAATACCTTCTTGTTCTGAAGATGTGTAATTTTCATAATATTTCATTGGTAGGGAAAAATTTTCCACCGCCTCCTTTTGGCTGTGTGAAATGATTTCTACTTACCCAGCAATTCAAATTTGTATTTTATTCCTTTTTATGGAATTTTAAAGTAGTTTAGAACTCATCTACCATTCTATAGTAATTTCTTCAGTGAAGGTTGGCTAATGCAATACTGTTGAACGGAAAATGTATCCAAAATTTGGGTAACTTGTAGATGCACAAGTTGACTGACTGACTTTATCATAAAATTAACTATTTATTGTGTTTAATATTAGTTCAGCCGCAAGCTGAATGAAGAACTGACCGATCGACATCTATGATTGTTTCTACGATGCTCTGTGTTTGCCTCGCTCCGTGATCGCTGTTCCGTGCCTCTATCTCCACTCCATGGTGGTTCTCCTTCATTAACGTTTAAAAAAGACCTAATAGCTCATCGATCGACTGTAATTAATTAATTTCAAATTATAAAATAATAATTATGCACTTTGAAGGAATAGGCGCGTACTGACTCATTTGAGTTGATTGTTCTTGGTGGATCGGTACTAAAAAACGTCCTCGCCTTTTTGCTGGTTGGACAATCGCCATTCTTCGCCATTACTGTGCTACTTGTTGCGTTTCCCGTTTATATCAAATCTTATTCGAAAAATATCCCCGTTCATCCGTTCATAAGCGCGATCTAAAACTGTTTATCGGAAGGCTCTAAACTTGATTAAAAAGTGCAAGTTAACGTTCGATAATATGTACAGTTTCGATCTGAATAAATAGATCGTTCTCGTACCTAATGTTTCTACTTGAGCCTACCAAGTACGTTCTTTTAGTTTAGTAGGGCAAGTAGCCGGTCCGTTCTTAAGTACAGTACTAAACAATATTTCCTACACGTAATTTTTACTTCACACCCACTGGACATATAAATTACTTAAGACTCGAAGGCTGTAAATACACCATTTTCAAATGTGAAGAAACATGAAATCTTGTGTAATAATATAAACTACTGATCTATTGTAATGAAGGTGGTAAGCCTGCGTGTTTCTCTCCCCTCACTTGCGGCCTCCTCTCCTTCCACAAAGTTTGTAAAAATGGCTCGTAAGTTGATTGATTAAAAATAAACCGCCTTCCGAATTATTCCGAGAATCGTATTTGAATACACTTCCCCGTCCTGAACAATACATCTTGTTAATATTTTTTTGATGCACTGATGATGCAAAACCAGCCACCTGTTCGGACGAGATATCCAATACAGAAATAATCTACTCTTATGTAATAGTTTGTCTTTTGTAATATTTACGTTGAATTAAACGATTCAAACTTCCAACGAAGTCGTTTGCTATTTGAATGCTAGAAGTGAAGGGCACATGTTTTTCACAACACCCTCACAACTTCAATTAAACGCTTTTCAAACTCTGAGCTCAGCGTAAAATAAGCGAGCGGTAACTGTCTTGGGAAACGGCCCCGTTTATTGTAGTTTTGACCTCAATAAACCCTCCCAGGGCGGAAAAGCGAGTCAAATAAATTGAAAACTACGACTCAACACTTTCTCCCCAAATCCTTTTCAACGGGTTTCGTTCTCTGTGAATGGGGGTCTAATTCAGTTTTGCAGGTCGCGCTAGTTTCTCCAAACAATGCCACCCCTGATTGTGGGTAGGTCTGATGAGGGGGGAGAGAGATCAGAAAGGGAACGGATTCTCCGTGCAAGCAGCCCGTTCTAGTTAAGTGCGATTCACACCGTGAAAGACTTTGACTTTCTGAATGGGGCAGCGCCAACACCAGGTTTTTTCCCCTTTTTCCCAGGCTCCCACGCCAGAGTGTCTAAGGGCGTTTTCTTTTACGGCATCCACCCAGAAGACGGACAATGGTTTCTGAACTACAGGGCGCATTGCTGAATTGATTGGATGTTTTCGTTTTCTCACTGCTGAATGAGAGCACTTGGGAAGCTTTGTGCACGTGCAAGAAGAAGGGAATGTTCCTTCCAAATTTCTACTTTTGAAAGAACTAATGGATCTTTTGGTTTATAATTTTCGATAATTTTCTTTGAGGTGAAAAGCCTTCATGGGCGGTCAGTGGGGGTTGTTTACCATCCACTGCCCTTTGTGTTGTGGTCCTGCCCTAAATGGCCGGTATACTGTGATGGATATGGTTAGTTGGCCCTTCCCGATTCTTGAATCCATCGCCTTGGGAGATAAATCAGATGCCTTCTAGCGTGTGGGTCATCTTCTGAGCGTGGAAGGCATTACATTCAGCTCAATGGAAGGGGCAACTATACCATTACATCACCTCACATTACTGACTAAAACACGCCCCATATCCTACGATGAATGAATTTTATCGCGATTATTTGAGTGAACACTACGTAAAACTAAAAGCGTTTCACACAGAAAATAACGGGCCGCGAATGGTGAAACTTTTATGCATTGTATGGATTGATCTTAAATCATCTACCTTCAAATCAGCAGCACCCTCATGAGATTTCAGAAGCCCAACAGCCATTCAAATTTCTCGGATGAAAGGACTGAAAATATCCGTTACAGTTTTCGTTGACGCACGCGCTTGTATTTTCCAGGGGACATGTTAAGGTTGGAATGTCAATACCTACAACAGTGCAATATACTATATATGGTCAAGGCGTAGAAATCCAAGAGAAGACCACATCCACACCTCGCCTTCCAAAAGTGGTTGCACTGGAGATCGCTCGGGAGAGGATATTTTGGGGCAGAACGCTATGGGACTCTGGCAACCGAGTATGCTCTCCCTGACCCAATGGGCACGTTCGATATCGCACTACTGAATAGCAATGCTTGCAGGATTCTCTTGGGTTTCCAGGAGAAGAAATTCATGACCTTCAGACACAGAGCGAGTGAATCTTCAACATACACGCTATGTAAGGAACTGGATCCCCAAATCAACTGTGCAAGTTTTATACGCCAGGATCAAGGTATAGGATTGTTTGAAGCACGTTGGCTTTTTAAGTTGCGCTGTGAGTTACTTAATGTAAATAGGAGGCCATTCAGTTCTAGCCCACGAGAGAAATGCTCCTTGTGCAACCTCCAGGAAGCCGAGAACGTATTTCACTTCTTCTGTATCTGCCCAGTTCTTGAGGAATTCAGGTGGTCAGCATTTGGCTGCGGCACCATCACTCGTGATGAAGCCATTTTTCTGTTGAATGGGGGAAGAGGTTGGACGTGCATCCTCAACTTTGGTAAATCCGCGTGGAGGTATAGGAAATTTCTGGTTGAACAATTTAATTTTTAAATCAAGTTTGATCATTTAATTTAAATTGCAGTCCATTCCCCATCATTTCAAGATTTTGTTTATACATATGCATATATATTTGTTCCCTTCTTCTTCTTCTTCTTCTTTTGGTATTGTTTCCATTATTAACATAAACATTTTAACATATAACATGCTTATCAGCTCGAACCTCCGGCAGACGGTGAGAAAACCATGCCGTAATGTTTATATTGTTGTAAAATGTAGTTTAATGTCTATGTGAAAATCATAAATGGACGAATTTCTTCTTCTTCTTCCTCATCCACACTTGCAGGGAATATGATTGGAAAGCTCCAGAGGATTCCAAGGTTCTCTTCATCTACGTTGGGCATCAATCGACTCTTTGGGTCATTACGATCAATTCACGGTAAAAGAAAGTTGAACGACCCGGTCTCATATTACTCCTAAAATAGCGCGAACCAACCTCCTCACAAATACCCCTTGACCCCCTTCCCGCAACCCTTTATATCTTATTGAGTCTAAACGTGCAGTAAGTACCTTCTCAGAAGCAGTCGGATGGAAAAGAAGCCCCCAAACCCCTCACCGCCCAACCAACCACTAGAATAGATCTTCACTTGTTGCTCGTTTTTCCAACGAGAAGCGGTCGGCCGTTGGCCAGAGCCGGCGGCCAAGAACTGAAGTGATGTATTATTCAGCGGGTTTGCTTTCGCTTACATCGTTTATAAGGACCTTTTCCTCCGCGCTTAGGCGTCAACTACAACAACATCTCTGGACGTCCGGTGTTTACGTTTCTATTACGACTATTGTGAATGGCTGAAAGAGAATATTTGACTCCGAAATGAGTCTGTAAAAAACTCATTATTGCAAGTGGATGTGAAAGCGGTATTTTCTTGTCACTCTTCTAGCAAATATCAAAAACGAAGCTACTATAGTGCCTCTAAAAAGTGTAGTGCAGCACTTTCATTGACAAGACTTTTTAATAGTACAAGAAAAAATTGTTTTAACCTCTCTTACAATTTTTCATTAAAGCAGTAGCAAATCTGCTCCGTCCATCCACCGAACAGAGGGAGGGATTGCCGATCTAGGTGGAAAAAAGCACTTCCACAATGGTTGAATCCGGTTGTGAATTCATAAACTGAAATAGTTTCTCATCTCATTTATATCAACATTTAATCGAAAAAGTGAGACTAAAGAGACTGAAGTAAAGGGTTATCGCACACAAGTTGTTTTTGTTCAAGTGCGAGCGTTTCCTGCTGTTTCCATGCTCAATTAGTTTCCTTGCCGTGGACGAGAAATCTACATTTTTCATCATCATGGAGCTGCAAGGTAAGAGAATTCCATTAAAGTTATACAAAATCTCAGTGTTAAGGAGTTCAAATGACATAGAAATGGTGATTTTAACCATTATGTTAACATTCATTGGACAAAATGTCCTATGAGATACCAGAACAATATCATTATATGTGGAATGTTGAGTTAGTTGGGATTTGTGAAAAGTATAAATTGATATGCCAAAAGCTCGAAGTGGTATGCCAGAAGTAGAAATTGAGTCGCCGAAAGTTTAAATTGAGATGCCAAAAATATCAAAATTGATTTGTGCCAAAGGTTCAAATTAATTTGCCAAAATTTTCAATTTGATAATATGCCAAAAATGCAAATTGATTTTGCCAAACTAATCTGATTTTCTTACCAGAACAATTCTTCAAAGCTTAGGCAGGTGTTTTCCTTCTCTTTGAGAATATTATTGAGACAATTGGCGATCTTAGGCAATAAAGGTTCATTTTTTTTTTTTTTTTTTTTTACTTTTTCAGAGAAAGAACGCAGTTTTTTTGGGCAGGAATTCGTGAAACTTTGGTTTGTGAACCCTGATGAGGTCACTCAGATAATTTCAAGAGTTTCGGACGGAATGATTTGTGATAGCGCGCCGTACGGACTATAGAAGCCCTTAGAACTGGTGTGAAAAGTCCTTTTTTTCCCACATCAACTCCACTTCATGTCTATTTCGTTTCTTCTAACAAGCCCGAACGATTCATACGCATAAAAGTACGGACCAAACAATCCCCCAAAGTGCGCCAAAATACGGGTTTTTATGAACATAGTAAAGTAGGGTGGAATTTCGAGTCATTTCAAAGTAATTTTGAAAACACCCTTAACTGGGATATGTTTCAGATCAATAGAAATTCACCCTAAGCAAATGAACGAAATTTCCGAACCTAATCGTGATCCCAAAACCTCACTATGACACGAGCAATCACGTATTATTCAAAAAATAATAATAAACCCGTGTATTAGAATTACAACCGTTTTTGAAATCGGATTTCGTTCTGAGGCTATTCTGAGAAAATTCCTGAAGTTTGATATGTAGTCAAATGTACATTTATGGATATTTATTAGGGCTAAAAGATACTCGCATCACCAACGAACCCTAATATTCATTGGTATTTAGGTTAAACGCAGGTCAAATGTTAAGGGCTCAATATTTTTGAGTGCCAGTAATGACGAGATTCAAAGGAATGCATTGCAAAGACCCCAACTAGAAATGTTGATACAGCAGGAACTCTGCATGAAGATAATCGAGGAATGATAAAAATTATAGAATATGAAAAAAAAAATGCAATATTGATATAAAAATCAATTATAGATACTTCAAATGAGGAGCTTCCAATGTTTTTGAACTTTCACAACTAAAAGAATCAATTGAATTCATGCCCAACTCTAGCAAGATAGGTTGATATTGCTGAGAATAGCACGAACATGAAACATAAGAAATGATAAGAAACAAACGAAGTAAATGATTCAAATATATGTGCGTTTACCTCAAAAATACAGATGTCAATGTATTTGAATGTCTGTCATTATGAAAATTGAAGGAATTTTTCGCCATTACCCCAGCAAGAACTGTTGATATTTCTATAACTCTTCTTTACGTAGATCACCATGGAGCTTGAAATTCAGGAATTGATTAAACCGATTAAATATGAAAAAACTCAAATTTAGATGTAGGTTATAGATGTCAGTTATAGTTACGTCAAATAAGGAATTCTCAATGTTTTGAGGAATGTTTTTACAACTATGAGATTCAACTTAATCCATTATCACAGCTCCAGAGAGAAATATGGATATTGCTGAAATTACCACGAACTTGAAATATAAGAAATAAGTACCTCAAAAGTACTGCTCTAAACGTATTTGGATGCCTGTGTTGATGAGAGTTAATGGAATTCAGTGCCACCACTCCAGCAAGAAATGTTGATTTCGCAGGAATTCTTCTTTATGAAGGTTACCGCAGAATTTGAAATATGGGAAATGATGAAACAGAAAAAGATGGAAAAAATGCCCACTCATCTTTACTTGCAGTAGGTTATTAAAACTAGAAAAAAATAGGGAGGGCGCTCCGACGAAAGAAACAAAAAGTGCAGCACGAAATGAGTATAAAAGAGGCAACATGCGCGAAAAGGTTCATTAGAACACTGGAAGGCTTGTTAATTACTGTGTGGAGCATCAGTAACGTCTGAAGTTGAATGCAGCTTATCTCTAGAGATCTTCTAACTAGTCTGGCAGGAGAGGGGGGCTCTTTGCATGCGCCTTTTCTCATCAATAAGGCTTTGATCCTCCGTCGGTCTTGGGAGGGTCGAGGTTTCCGTTTACTTGCAGGAGAGAGAGCATTGTGTGGAAACAATTACTATCGCGAGGCGAAAGTGCAAAACGCCCCTTCCGCCTACGGAGTTTTCAACTGTTTTAGCTGATGTTCGTAGGGGAATGAGGATTGCGATGTTTGTAAAAGGCGGCGGGGAAGTTTATTCCGTTTCCGTTTACTGCCTTGCACCGAATGGTTTTCTCGTTGAAATCTACGTAGTGTTGTAACACGGGCAGGTAATGAAAAGGTGTAGTTGCCCCTTCTATGAGTGAATGCGGATAACACCCGCAACACCCAGAGGATGTCCTAGGTGTTACAAGGCGTCTGGTATATCTCCCGAGAAGGCGGATTCAAATCTGGAAAGGCAAACTTACCATATCCATCACACTTCTAGGGCTCTGAGGAAAGCCCGAAAGGGGGGTTGATTGGAGGAATAGCTGGCAATTATGGGAAGGCTCGCAATATCGCAATAATCAGGGAAAAGGTTACAATCGTTACTCAGAAGGACATATTTAAAGGCATTTAGCCTATGGAGCAATGCGGGAGAGTGGAGGCGTTATGACAGTCAAAATAAAAGGCCAGTGGTCATAACCACGCTCATCCTAACATGCAAAACTTGGAGGTGATGAAGCCCGCAACACTCGGAGGATGTCCCAGGTGCTGGAAGTCGTCTGGTATATTTCCCAAGGCGGCGGATTCAAGAATCGGTCAAGGCAAACTAACCACATCACAGTGTACTGCGTTGATAACATTAAACGTTGCAAATTACCACGCAAAGATTCATTGTTTCTGAATACCAGTACTGCGCAAATCAAATTGATGAAACCAAACAAATCATCAATCATCAGTAAAACAGACAAAATAATTTATACGCTGCATGTCTTGTCTCAAAGTCCTGATTTCTAGTTTTAAATGGACTCTGATGTATTTATAACACAAATATAAGTGTAGTGGGAGCTCCGATGATCCTGCCGATTCTCATCTCCGACAGTAGTTCCTTCTAGTCGCTACCAAACGAAACTCCATCACTTTCCTCTTGAAAGCTTAATCTAAATCGACGCCCTTTTCGACTCTTGCATGTGGCCATCAGCATCCTCTGCAAATACTATCTCCAATCTTGAGGCTATATCGATCATCACCAATATATTGATCAGCTCAGGACAGTCAAACTGAAATATTCATTGGAATCGTTCATCTGAAAAAAGGGGTGCTGACTTTTCCTCATCTTTCCAAGCAGCTTTCAACGATAGGACCTCATTCCATACCCATAAAAAACATTCACGGTCAGAACATTCTTATAAGAAGTAAATAAGATAGAATTAAGAAATATAAATTTGGAAGGAGCTCCTTTATGTTTGATATCATATTGTTTTTTATTTTAAATAATTTTAAACTGAAAGAAAATATATTCAACTTTGGGATAGGTAAATTGGTCTGCAATATTTGAAACCCTTACCTATTGACCAAACATGCATCTACACCAATGATGAATAAGGCTCTAATTGAATGTAATTCGTAAAGTTATTATACATTATATTGCCGGTGTACATAGATGCTGCTCTTTTGCTCCTTGCACGTGGGCTTCTCCTGCAAAAATATATCGAACTGTCAAGTCAAGCACACCATAATAACGAATTCTACTCGTCACTCCTTCATATACAGGGTGTCCAAGGAGTTATGCACAATCCGACTCCTACGTGTTCTACAACTCATTTTCGAACAAAAGTACCTCTTAGTAATTTTTTGCCAGAGGCCTCGTTTCCGAGTTATTCGCGATTTAAGATTTTTTTCATGTTTTCGATCTTATGTCATTAAAACTGTCGTAACTCAGTCAATTTTGGAGATAGCTCAAATTTGATGTCAGAAAACATTTTTATTATTGCATTGAAGATGTGCGATTGCAATCAATCATAAATGAACACAAACAATAGCCGTCTCGCGGCTTTTCGATTATCCTGGACTTTGGCTGGACCTCATTATATGAACTCGATTTAAACCCCAATATCTTGCCATTGTCCTACAACTGGATAACATGTTTGAGTGAACAAACATTCCACTAAAACTGAATTTGGTGAGGAACAACAAATTATCAACATTGCAACACCCAATGCTGCGGCCAAATCAGATTGGGGCCGATGATACACGGCGCACAAAGCAACCCCTCCTTCAAGACCGCTGGGTCGTGCGGGTCATTGCATATCCTCGCTCCTGAGCAAGACAATGCCTCCTCCGTCGCTTTCCTAATTTTCGAACATTAGGTCTTTTTTTAGTTATACAGAGTGTCCCAGGAGTTATGCAGAATCCAACTCCTACGTGTTCTACAACTCATTTCCGAACTGAAATGCCTCCTACCAATTTTTTGCCAGAGGCTTCGTTTCCGAGTTATTTGCGACTTAATAACTGTCATAACTCCCTCAGTTTTGGAGATAGCTCAAACTTGATGACACCGTTGGAAAGAACGTTAAATTTTCTATCTATTTGATGTCAGAAAACATTTTTTTAAATTGCATTGAAGATGTGCGATTGCTGCGCGAAGTGGCAGTTTTGTCAAAATCTTGAAGTCGCCTGTCTTTCATCTCGTCCAGGAACCCCATTAATGCTTGACGGAGAACCGTGCAGGCCTGGTAAAAACAAACGCTCAGCTTGCCAACGGTGTAGTCATTTTGGTTTAAAAAATATTTTTAGTTAACGAAATGGTGTTTACCTGCAGAAAAACGTGTTTTCTGTTAAAATTGAGGTTTTCCAAAAGTCTCAACGAAAGAAGGTTGGATGCGGGATATACGTAACTTTTCTCGCGGAATCGAATGGTGACAAACGCCAGACCTCTCAAGTGACGATTTGAGTTAGTTTTGTCGGATGCATAACCAATTCGTTTGTAAACAGCGTCTACGGCATTTCAAGCTGTCCGACCGAAGTAAAGATAATCGAAGAGCAGAGAGATGGCTGTTGTTTGTGTTAATTTATGATTGATTGCGACGAGTTACATTAATCGTTTTTGCTGATACTATGGACTGACACTATTTTAATGTCAGAGAGGGGTAAACTTTTTTCTTACCCATTGTAAAAGTTCTTCGTTGGGTATTAAAAATAATATTAAAGAAAAACTCGTCAAGTGGAGACACAGCGCTAATAGAAACGCAATCCAATCTAATAAATCTATTTTCACCATTAAATCATGTTCGAGAAATAAAAAGTAGCGAGCAGTCAATATTTTCTACAGGTAATAAAAATAACCGGGACAGTCGAGTTGATCAATTACACTCTCTGTATCAAATATTGTTACGACAAACTGTTAGAGTCCGAAGAGGTTCTGTTACGCCGTGTTCACGGATTTAAAGATCGCTATTCCATACGTCATCGTAGAGCGGAAGTTGAAAGGGCGATAAGAAAGCTAACAATTTGGGATGCTGCCCTTCGGCGAGGGCTGCCAAAGGTAAAGAGAAAAAAACCCTCCGAAGACCTTCCTGCCGGAACGTCAGTATATTGTTTGGATCAGGAGCAGACCGTTCCAAGAGAGGGATCGACGCAGATTATTTATCGATGGGTTATCTTGCAAGGTCAGTAGTTCGTAAATCTCGGAGAAAGAGGGTGGAAACTGGCTTTCTGACCTTCCAGCCTGTATCTTTGCGGCCGCTTTCCTCCTTCTGACCGGCTTTTCCTGAGTCTCGCTTCCTCTTTTCTTTCTTTCTCTTCCACTTCCTCCGGTTACCCAGGAGGGAGAGCTTTCTGGGGAGGGATGGGGAGACTAAGCTCTCTTTCCCTTGAATGAAAACACGGCCGCGCAGGGGCAACTGATTTATATCGCCGTTGTGAACTGAACCAGCAACAAGCCGCGGTGATAACAAATAATATAACGTACTCGCTGTTTTTCTTGCGGTTAAGAAAGGGAACGGGGGAGGAACCGTGCCAGAATGCCAAGTAACGGCCAAGGTGAATCGCACGTTCCGAGTCTGTGTATTGGAAAGAAATGTAACGTTGTTTATCGGTCGTTACTGAGGGAACTTGGCGGTTCTGCAGTGAATTCACTTGTTGGAATGACCCGGCCCCCTAAATGATTCATATAGACCTCAAAGCTGCGCGAGAGAACGAATGGTTTTCCCTTGAATGGATGAACCCTTTTGCTGAAATGGAAAAATGTTATGTTTGGGGAACCTTTTAGGCGGAAAGGGCCTTTTAGAATGACTTGTCTTTGGTTCAATGTTTTAAATAATGAATCGCTTTGTTCAATCATTCACACACTTCGTTTTTTGCACAAAAAGTGTTTAAATTCCAACTGAATTCAAAATTAATTTAATTCAATAATTTTTGGGAATCCACTTATAAAATCACATTGCCTGACTGGAACCTTCTTTTAATGGCCGAATGAAGGTATCTTCTACAGTACAAGAAAAGCGTTGCTTATTGAGTAGTGTTTAAGAAAAGATGACGCTTTTTTTTCCTGGAAAAGTAAGTATTTCCTCCATTTCACAAAAAACTAGCTGGCGGAATCGGCTTGATTGTGTTCATGAGTGCTCCCAGAATAAGAAGAGAAATTACGGTTAGTCATTTGATAGATTCTTTTCCAAACACAGCCCATAATCGTTTATGGAACAATCTTGAACTGGTGTGAATTTGCCAAAAATCGCCTAGAAAGAAGTCAACACTTTTAATCAATATAGGAAGCCTACGAGTTCCGCAGTTAGTCCTGAGATCAACTTCTCACATCAAAAGCGTGTTCCCTGTGTTAATAAAGTTTGCCTCTTATAAAAGGACTTCCTTCAATTGACCAAACTTAGCTTATATGTAAGTTATATATAGGCACATCAATTATTAAAGCGTTTCTTCTCGATCTTTCTTTCACTCACACGAGTCCCACCATCATTCTACATTTTACGAATGTCTTGACACGTTTCGCTTTTTCCTCCAAGAACAACAAAACAGGCCATCCCTTTGTTAGGCTGGCCCCATTCACTTTGTTAGACTCATCGCTCGGAAATCACGTCGCCTTATAAAAGAGATATTTTATATTTCATCGTTCCTTCCTTTTTCCACTTAGCGCAGGATTCTACTATGGTCTAATACATTTATTCCAGCACAGATAGAGTGGCGGCGTTCCAAGACTGGAGTCAAGACCAGCAACAAGTTCCCCCGATTCACGTTCCAGAGGCAAATCAAGCTGCGGTTTTATTGGTGGGATTAGTAACGTTTTATCTCCTTTCTTCTCCTCCTCTTTCTTCGCTTTCTCTTTATCTTCATCTTTCCCTTTTCGATGTTTATCTTCCAATATTTCTACAAGTATATTAGCGCCTCTCTTTCATTTCTCCCAACTTGCTTCCATTCCTTCCAACTGGACGAGGTGATTACATTTATGTTGAAAACTCAGTATAAATTACGGTTCTAATACAGTGTAAGCAAATCGATTGTAGTCTCTATATCGGCCATTTTTTAAATATAAATCCTGTAACTCTCACAGCTCCCTCACTATTTTCATAGCAAGAAAAAATTACTGAATGGATCACGGCTTTAATGATCTAACTCAAATGCAAACATCCATGTATTGCCAACAATAATGAAATTACGAACATAAAATTCACCAAAAATTAAGGAGACAAAGTAATTTTACAATTTGATACGTATTTTACTTACTTACTTACTTACTCCTCGGCGCTACAGCCCATGAAGAGCCCTGGCCTCCTCAACAACATTTTTCCAGTCAGCTCGACCATGAGCTCTCGACCTGCATCCCCCGTCCCTGATTCCGGGTCCCATTGCGATCACATGACGTTAAACTACGACCGTGGCGGAGGACATCAGCAACCACCACTATGGGAGTGAGTCTCAGGTGAAATACTAACTGACAAGATTCCCTCTAGTCAAAGGCGTCTTGTAAATCTAACAAGTAGCGGCTTTGACACTTTGAGGGTAAGTCGGGCTCTCTGGCTTTAAATCAACCGAACTAGGGGGAGGAGTCCCTGATCAAAAATGACCCGGAAAGATTAAAGTGGAAACGAAGAAAATGTTTCAATTTGAACAACAATCATGTCCATGGAACGGACTAGCTTTGCTAATCACTTGTATGGGAGAAAACATAGTTTTAATTACCATTGGTATTAATAGTAACCATGTAAAAAGAAGGATAGTTTTCCCATATTCTTTGTTGACACAGCAATGAATAAGATGCATTCGGGTCATTTCATAATTTCGGTCACATTTATGTCAATGATCAGTATTGCTATACAACTAACCAGAGCTATACAACTTCCATCGTCACTACTCAGCGAAATCTTTATTGGAGCTGTTATATCCACTTACACTATGAAAGAACATGCCATCTACAATGGATATCCGCCTCAGGAAAAAAACATTGGATCAAAGCAGTAGCCTTTTCAGCCCATTATTTTAGTGTCACACGGCTTTTCCTCACTCCCTACAATGTTTTGAAAAGTAGCCTCCAATAGGCAGGAAGGGTGTTTATGAAGTTGCTTCTGTTTTGTTAACATCCCTTACTCAAGATGATCCCAACACCGGTGGTTGGATTTTGCCTAGACCTTCCCAGTCAGTTCTACCGGGAAAACCATCCCTCGAGGCAGCAGTGTAGGTTTTTTAACCCTCACTCCCTACTCTAATAACATTCTGACTGTGGCAAGTGAAACTTGATCGCACTTGTTTGGCATGCAGTGCGGTGATGGATGTCTCAATTCAGTTTAAATTTAAAAGAAGGCGTGGAAAGGCGTTCACTGTAATCAATAACTTTAAGTATACTGAATACTGGACTATGAAAGATGGGTCTCTTTATTGTTCAGGTGCTGCAGCCACAAAACGAACTGTAATTCCGGTGTTTGTACCGATTTAAGCGTAACATGGGTCTTGTCGTTTAAAAGTGAACAAACACGATCCTGTGTTGACCGTAATATCGAGCGTGATTAAGTCAAGTTAAGGTAATAAGAAAAACGGAGGACGATTAATTTTCCACGCTGAATAAATTGATCAGGAAGGAGTAGCTAGTAAGAGAAACCAGTAATTTAGGGTCTAAACATTTAAGAGGATTCGGAAAAAGTGCATATGATGAGAGTTCAGACAAGAACGAACATGTCAGTCATAACTTTTGAGCAGAGCGTAAAATCACTTTTGGTATGATCTAAAAAAGGTAACTGCGCAGTCGAGAGTTTAAAAAAAATCCTTTCTGGCTGCTTTGTTCACCACATTAGGTCATTCAAATCGGAAACCATTTTAAAACAAGGGAAATCGGCTTTTAAGGGTGGAGACGTTTGGTTTTGACCAGATCGCCAGTGACACGGTTTGTTTTTGATCAGACCATATGCAGTGTTGTTTGATATTGATAAAATCTGCTGAAGGTTAAAAAAAAAAAAAAAAAAAAAAAAATTGAATAAAAGCAAGTACCTATTACGACATAAATTTGGATCTAAGCTTGTCCTGTGCATTTATCGTAATGTACTTCAGTTGATCTTCAAGTTTTAATCATGTACGCTGATTGAATTGAATTAACGAAACAACACTTCCCCTATTCTCAGGCTATCTACATCACTGTCAAAAGTGCCAAAAACCAAAATAAATTTTCTCTTTAATTTGGGAAAAGGCAAAAGCTGAAATATAAAAAATAGTTTGAGCTGTCCGTTATTGTTTCTGCCTAAACTTATTGTGATTCTATACATATATATTTATTGTTTTTGCGAGTACTATCCCGAGGAACTTGATAACCTCTACCGGGGCATGTTCGAGCTTCTCAGATTGCCTCCTTTAGCCTCCCGCAGTTTAGGTGTTTGTCACCGATGGCAGAGTCAGACGATCTCCCATCACTCACCCCCAGCCCCCCGGCTACAGCTTCCGGAGTCCGCGGGTTAAATCTAGGGCGGCGGAGAAACAGAGAGAGCGCTGTTTAAACACCGTTGAACATCCACAACTAAACGGGCCGGATTTAACCCTTTCCATCGCTCAACGTCTGCCGTACCCCCCCACGCCCACCTCTTCCCGTCAATTTAATCGCTATAAAACCGCGGTCGTAGGAACTTTAAAATGCGTTCTTTTTTTCCCTCCTCACTCTCATCTTTCTTTCTCTCGGAAAAACTTCCGGCCGAAGAGCCGTTCCCTTTATTTAATTCTTCGGCCTCAAGCTTGGTGCAAAAAAACTTTTTACGGCCCACAATGTTTCTGTAATCTCACAGGAATAACACTTTTGGGCTTGGGTTGAAATTGATTATAAATAAACTATGTTTAAAGGCTTCCACTGCACGAGTTAACATTGCCTTCAACCAATCACCATTGTATGATGATTAGCATTAGACTTTTTACTTGGCTTAACAAATTCGAACTCGGTTCTCATTTTGAATCAATTAACATTTTATTTGCAGGATTTACTTCTTCTGATTATTCGGTCAACCATAATTTCCCTCGGTAATGTGAGTTGTGATATTCCCATGTCAACATAGACATTGACAAGACCTACTGGGGTGTCGATAGCTCCCTTCTTGGCCTGTTGAGAGTAGATATTTCTATCATTTTAAACTGAGGAAGGGAATGGGGTATGTAAGCGCTTTAATAAAAATTGTTCCATGTTAAGTTGGAGTCGAATCAGGACTACCGACCCCATTATTTTGCGAAAATAAAGAGTTTATAAAGATACGATTTTTCTCAAACCCCTTCCCGATATTTTAAGAAGAACTCACCTAAACTAAACAAAAACGCTGCAAATTCTTTCACTGGGGTTTATTATTCAATTGGCTTGCGTTCATGATTTGCATTTCTACTAAGCTTCGGAGTGTGCGTGTTTCACAGGTGATGGAGCGATTATTGAATTTCAGGAGATATGCATAGAGCACGTAAATCTGTTCTCAACCAAAATAAATATTTGGACTGTTCAGTTGATCATATTTGTGTGCCTCCTGAAATTCAATAATCACTCTATCACCTGTGAAACACGCACACTCCAAAGCTTAGTAGAAATTCAAATCATGAACGCAAGCCAATTTTATAATAAACCCCAGTGAAAGAATTCGCGGCGTTTTTTATGGTTATCAGAATGCTTCAACCCGTGTATCGGCTACAAAGCCTTTTAGGAGTTCACTCCAGCATCCACATTACTACATCACAACATCACTATCTCACTAGGTTACTTATATCAAACCAAAAACAATAATAAACCAAAATAACGCGAATGTTGACACCATGAATCGGGCCATACATCGGGAATGGTTTAACCTACGGACTTGGGGAAGGGCTCATTCGATTCCTCGTGGAGTGTTCTTCAAAAAGGAGTACAAACTTATGCCTCCTTGACTTTTTTTTGAGGTTTTTAGGGATTTTACAAAAATTTGACAGCCCTTGAAGGGCACTTTAAATTAACTGAGAGAGCTGGCTCGAGAATTGGGGCGTCGCCGGATTTTTCCTGAAAATTTCAGATCTTTTGCTCCAGCCGTCTGGGAGAAATCGTGCGTACGGCGTACGACGTACGGCGGACGGAAGGAAAAATTTTTATTGCAGATTCGGATTCTACACCCTTTGAAACGCAGTAAACCATGAAATCTCCAGGGGGGGCTAGCATTTTTTTTTTCAAGAGCAATTACAATGGTTTATTATTGAATAATAAACCAAAAAACACTTGTCTTGCAGCAACTACAACTGAAACATGTATTATTCAGCGAAGTACAATTGGCAAATTTGAAAAACAGCTTTCCTAAAAAAAGATGGAACGGTCTAAAGACGATGTTCCACAAATGATATCCTAATCCTAAACAGATAATACATTAGGAGATTTCGGGTTCAGGAAAGGGGATCATAGGATTATAAAGCAACATTTGAATGGTGAAGGGGGTTGGATTAGGTTCCCTGACAATGAAAAATGTTTTTTACCGCGGAGGTCTCTCGGTACCTCTGACTCAAATATGTAAATATTCCGATGGAATATGTGTTATTCATGAGGTATAACTATATTCTACTTGGCTCCTCACCGTGAGAAGATATAAAACGTGATGAAGTCTCTCTAATTCTTCATTTCTTCCTGTTTTTTGATCGGATATCACTACCTACAAATTTATGGTAAGTAAACGGTGATATTATAAACTGCGTTGGCTCATTTAAACTAGATAAAAGGTGACCATATTTTGCTGGGGTGAACCGGTGACAGGAGTAGTAGTAATCATTAGGAGTCCCCAGTGTCGCAGCAATAAACCTTTGTAATCAGAAAACAATAAATAACACCCTACAGAATAACTTTTAAGATACATGAATTACAGAAATATATTTAAAAATAAAAAATCTGTCCGGTAACGAAGCTTTCCTCCGAAAATACTGTTCCAAATTTTACGAAATTCTTCGAAACTTTTGGTAAGAGAGGGTTCTTTCTTTAAGAGCGATTCAGATAGAAATTAATTTCCTGAAACGAATGAGATCTCTCGGGTTTGTGTACGACCAACCTTTCCCATTTCTCATGGCTGTACATACTAAGCATAACCCTCCAAATTTATAGATTATATGTTATACAATGTCCATCGTAGACCATCTCTGGTAAACAAAGGCTCACATTTCCATGTATTCATTCCCTCTACTTTAGGTTTAAACCATTCAGTAATGTATTATACACATTTAAATGAGTAACTAAATCACACGTATTAAAATGAATAAATTTGTTGGTACTTGTGGTTTGTGAAGGTCATTTTCTTAGGATAGTGGTGGAAAATCAAGTCTCTCAATTTTCATTCTTTTTGGTGCGATCAATGAATATTGATTCTGCAGTTTCTGGTTTATTATTCAATAATACACCATTGTAATCGCTCTTGAAAAAAAAAAAAAAAAATTCTAACCCCCCCTGAAAATTTCATGGTTTACATTTCAAAGGGTGTAGAATCCAAATCTGAAATACAAATTTTTCCGTCCGTCCGCCGTCAAATCAAATCAATATTGGTCCGACAACGCCCCAATTCTTTAGCCAGCACTCTCACTTAATTTAAAGTGCCCTTTAAGGATTGTCAAAGTTTTGTAAAATCAATAAAAACCTCAAAAAAAGTCAAGGCGGCCTAAATTTGGACTTTTTTTGAAGAACTTTCCATAAGGAATCGAATGAGCCCCTCCCCAGGTCCGTAGCTCAAACCATTCCCTATGTATGGCCCGATTTATGGTGCCAACATTTGTATCCACATTCACTACTTCATTTTTTTGTTTTGTTTTGTTTTGATCGCAGTAACCTAGTGATGTAGTGAATGTGGATACTGGAGTGAACTCCTAAAAAAGTTTATAACCGATACACGGGTTGAAGCATTCTGATATGCATGCTCCGTCTTACGAACTTTAAAATTTTCAAATAGAATATTTTTCCATTGTAATCGATCTTGAAAAAAAAAAAAAAAAAAAAAAAAAACGCAGCAAATTCTTTCACTGGGGTTTATTATTCAATGATTCACGATTTGAATTTCTACTAAGCTTTGGAGTGTGCGTGTTTCACATCATATTTGCGCGTGGATCATATTTGTGTGCCTCCTGAAATTCAACAATCGCTCTATCCCCCTTGAAACACGCTCACTCCAAAGCTCAGTAGAAATTCAAATCATGAATCATTGAATAATAATTCAATAAACCCCAGTGAAAGAATTTGCAGCGTTTGTATAAATACAACTGACTAAAATAGAGCGTGGATTCGGATTTGGTCGGATGTTTTCGGCACTTTCCGGCTATATTCTTTGCTTCTAGACGCTCCTGAAGAACCTATGTTGCTTCGATCACAAATTTCTGGAGAAGTTTTAGATATTCAAGAAGCTGCCATCAGCAAAACCACTCACCAGAAATAACTTTTTTTGGAAAATAAATAATTTATCTCCGCAACATTATCATAATCATTCAACATTAACACGAACTAAGAAGCCGTTTTCAGACTTTTAGGCAGCCTCACAAAAGGCGTCTCTAGAGTGATTACTTTCAGCAGATTAAATTTCCATAGCTTCATTGGTATTCGCCAAGATTTCCACAATTTCCCATGACGATATCGTTTTTCCCCTCGAATTTCAACCTTGAAGCTAACTAATCTCTACTCATAATTAAACATAACGAGGAGCACGGGTTAGAGAGATGCAGTGGCGATGGGGTATGGGGGAGGGAGAGAGGCGTGAATTATGAAGGGAAATCCCTCAGCTGTGGGCGTAATGTTACAATTATTATTCAAGAGAGGAATTCGCTCCCTGAAGTTGCATGAAAAGGGTTGGTGGGATAATTAATTTATTCGTACATTCATCGCTAACGCTTTTCTTTTTTCGATGTCTACATTGTTATTGAGTGATAAGCCTAACTTTTATCATGCATTGACATCAATTTCGACATCATTTCATATCAGGGAGTAGGGGAATGAGGGGTAATACCGTGCATCGGGTAATGCCGCCCATGGCTGTTTCGGATGTTTGAATCGAAACCAGAAATGTGGGAATGAGCGCCGATCCTAGAGAAATGTCCCGCCAACTAGGTTCTAGCGTTACCCTACCTGCAAAGTTAGCCTTCTTGACGTGAGTGCAGTCAGTATTTTTCCGAATCGTTTGACTTTATTTCTTGTGCATCGGAAATAAGCAATGTAAGTCCCATTTTCAATTCTTTTTTAGATTAGTTTTCATGTATATACACAGAATTTCATCATCTTTCTGAAACACTAACCAAATTTAAGTTTTGATTGTAAATGAAGTCAGCGTGAATGAATTACGAAAAACGTAAACATTGGGGTAATGCCCGCCCATCGTATCGAGGGAATGCCGTGCATTTCTGAAACGTCAAAAAAAGATGGAAAAGAACAACAAATAACCAACAAAGCGTCAAATTCAGCTGGATTTTGATCAACTCACTACTATCAGCAGAGATGGGGTTCAGAAGAAGAAGAAGAAGAGGAAAGGTGGAAATCATGAAAAAAATTGAAAGACCTCAAAAAAAGAAAGAGAAGCGCAAGAGAACCAAAAGTGAGAGCAGTGACAGTGATGACTGGGGAGATATCTCCGAGGGAGCCCTTGTTGTAGACCCAGACGAAGATGTTGAAGAATTCTTGACTTCGTCTTTTGTGGGCAACAAGTGTACAATTTGCCAAGAAGCCGATAATCGCCAAAATGGAATTGCGAGCACTGCAATCACAGCAGCCACTACATGTGTTCCATGGGACGACCTGATCACGGACTATGTGATGTATGCAAGGCTATTTTATAATTTTGTGGAGAAAAAAAAGCTAAATATGAGTGTGGATTCAAAAAAGTTCTACATACAAGACTGTAGTTTACCTATTTCTAAGTCATCGTTCATTTTAACTATAGTTTGTTGACTGTTTTCATGGTTTTTATTGTTATAAATACATTAAACCTTCTAACTTTGGAAAAAATGGGTTGAATGACGGTTGAGAGGGGAACATAATTCAGTTCTCGGGGTTGGGCGTCATTACCCAATAGTAAGGGCGACATTACCCCACAGTGTGGGAAATGCCGCCCAAATCACTTTATTAACATTCACTTCTGTTTTTCCTTTAAAAATCCTTTTATGTAAGGGAAATGCTCAGATATCGAAAATAGAATAAATTCTAGAGCCATTCGTGCGAGAAAAACCTTTTTATAACTTTCTGTCCCTTAACTGTATGGTTCCAAAGTTACGTGCACGGTATTACCCCTCGTTCCGCTAATCATTCAAAATCTATAGAACACTCTACGTGATATAAAGGTAATAGGTATATAATAATTAGTAGAGAGGTTTTGCAGTGTTCCACCTGAGTTGATGTGTGAAAAACGTTTTGATAACGCTATTTCTGTGTTGTCCATCATATTTTAGAGTTATTTTTTTATTACTGGTGTATCATCCATCAAGATTCATCATCATATCTCTGTATTTTTGTGGAAATATACTGCAGTTTTTATCAAAATCAGGCTTTCTCTATTAAAATAAGTTTCCACATTTCGATTGATTTAGGTCCTTCTGTCTCAAATAAATCAGAAGCTAACCAATGATTCGTACTAACTTGACCATATTTTCAATCTTCGTTCCAGCGTTCAGCTCGCTATATTAATTGCATTACATGATTGCATAGATTTTATGTATATATCTATCCATTTATTTCAATAAGCTATTCTGTAAATTTCTGCGATGGAAGACGTGCCTATTGTTATGATTCAATTGAAGAATGTAACATGTAAAATGGTGTAAATAAACAATTTATCTATCGTATCTATCTATCTATTGTATATTCAACAGTTGTGTGGTTAGATTTTTCCATGATTGGTATCTACTATATAGTATCTAATCTACTACCTAGTATCTACTAGAGTAGTATCTAATGTAGTATCTACTAGGAGAGGCACTTGATGTCAAGTTAACATGAGAATCCGCCAGGTGTTCGAATATTCTCATTTGGGTATTTCAACCTTGATAACATCAGCATTTCAACACGTGTATCATGCATTACCTTTCGCAGAAAGGATATTGTGTGACCTAAGAAATTGCTGCGAATTCCTCAAAGCTTACGGATTCTCTTTGAAATAGTCTATTCCATCACCGCCTTGTGATAAAACTGGTTACAGCTGAAACTGGCTAGAACATGAGGGTGTAAAGGATTACCAAAATGACATCAAATACTACAAATGAAATAATAAACTATGTTTATTTTTCTGGGAACATGCAATCATTTCATTAGTCTGCAGAGAGGATGAAGTAATTTCGCTTGTAACGGATATTTTCGCCGTTGTACTGTACTTAAGTTTCTATAATTTATCTTCATCGTTTCTTCCAATAACGCTCTCCGTTTTTTCTGTTTCAGGTAAGTCAACTGACGCACCAAATATTATAAAAAAGGAAAACCGGTAAGACTTCAAAAGTTTACCACATGGATTCCTACAAAAAAATACTAAGAGAAGTTTATTTGAAAAAAAAAAAAAAAAAAAAAATACAGATTCAATAGTCCTTTTATTTAAATTGCTCAAACTGCAGGATCGAATCTGATTTTTAAAAAGTTCCAGTTCCGTGTAGATTCCGATTTTCTGAAGATTGTTATGTATTTTAGCACATTTTAATTACATTTTTTCATCTAAAATTTTCAATGTTCCAGTTTTTTTTCAATAACATTCGACCGAATTGTATAAATTTACATTTTCCCCATTTTTGTCATTTTCAATAATTATTTTGTAATGTACTCGTACATATATATATACCATACATGGTTTTAAAGAATTTTCCCCCGTTTCCTGGACTATAAATATCTGTCTAAAAAGCTCTTCCTTTTTTTTGAAATGGTTGATGCTATGGGGAAAGAACGAAATTTGAATATTGATCGTTAGCGGAGTAGTCGTCTGTTTTGATTGATTTCTGTAATTGTTTGGGAAGGTCTCAAGCCAGACCTCCATCGATGAATTTTTCTATTAATTTCAAATTATTTTGAGCAATAGCAATAGCCTTATATTTTGCACAAAAACTCACAGAGAGTAGGAAAGGTAAAAGCACAGATACGGATGAATGTTTTTGAGGTTCATGGTAGTAATGATGGCCACCAAATCTCACATTCATGAAATTGAAGGTATAGTAATTTTGCGAAATGAAGTGATTGATTGATTGGTAAATGGGATGTGATTAAGGATTGCTCTTTGATGAAGAAAGGGTGCCCTACACGAAATGTGAAAACGTATTCGTTCAATGTTCGCTTGGAAACGGGTGGCAAGGGCGGCACGAGGGTTCGGCTCCCTAATTCTGTAAATTATTGAACTTCGGCACCCCTTGACATCGCTGAATTTGGAAAACGGAGCAAAAGAGAGCGAATCGAATCGGCGGAAGAGGGAGCGGATGAAGTATTCAACGTGTGATGGAGCCGCGCGCTGATCAGTAAATAATTATTGGCCCTACGCTGCCAAGGGGTTTCCTGTATTTTCATGCATTATCCGAGCCGTTTGATTGGGCCGCGGCGTGAGAGTGTTCTGTTCCCGGTAATGAGCTCGTTTGGGGAGGCCATGGAGGATCGTTTCGAAAACGGATGTTGGAACGCGATCGGAGTGGGTCAACGCCTTAATTGTGTGATGTTTGCAAAAGAGGGCTGTAGAATCGTCAATAATATTAATTTTTAATAAAAGTCGCAATTTAATTGTAATACACTAAGTGATAGATGACAAGATTTCCCCCTTGACGATTCTCGAAACTGCTACCCCTAAGCATAACCCAAACTCCATCTACCGTCAGGGATCTGGTTGTTACTGGCATTTATCGGGGCCTTTGAAAGGGCAACTACTCAAATCCATCACCTCGTTTTAAATGGAAGCAAAGCATGGTTATAATCTACGCATCCTCTCATATTGACTGTTCAGACGCCACCTTTCCCTCAAACTGCCTCCATAGGCTAAATATCTCTTTAAATATTGCTCTTTGAATATTAAAATTTACCAATGGCCTGATTATTGTGAACATCCCCTCCGCCACTGCGTTTTAAAGCTCTGAAAGTGTGATAGATATTGAGAGTTTTCCATTCTGGTTTCTTTAAAACGCTATACCTGAGCCTATCCGCAACTCCTAGCATCAGTGATATCCTATGGTTATTGCTTGCGTTGATAGCCTCGGCCCTTGAAGGGGCAACAATACCATTCCATGACCTCTTCGCTAAATGGAAGCAGAGCATGGTTATAATACAATCATCTTTTCAAATTGACTGCTCAGACACCTGCTTTCCCTCGTACTGTCTCTGAAGGCTAAATGCCTCTTTAGATATTGCTCCTTGAATACTAAAATTTACCCCTGTCCTGATTATTGTCGGCATATCCATTCAGCTCTTCCTCCCCAGACTTCTTAAAGCCCCGAGAGTATGATGCTGACGTAAACGGAGAGTTTCCCCTTCTCGTTTCTTGAAACTGCTACACCTGAGCATAAACCTGGCGCCCCCTATCTTCAAGAAGATACTCTGGATGTTTCAGGCATTAATCGCCACAGCCTTGACGGAAATTCGTAATTTCTAAAGTTGGTTGCAGAACTAGACCGCAATTGAGATAGAACTAAAACTTAGTCATGAAAATCGGTTAAGAATTGCCTTTTGAAAAGCGTTGAAGAAATTGGTCAAACATGCGCACACACACAAATGTGCACCTAGTGTTTTTTTCTTCAAAGATTCGGTCTTGGAATGGTTTGAATCTCATTTTCACGCAGCTTTTTTCCCATCATGTTTGTGTAGTTCCAAATCCACTGGATCAATTCTAGTAGGCATCCCTCTACTGACAAAGCCTTGGTTCAGAATGACGTCCCAAACAGAAGGGGGGCTGCAGAAGGGGGTGAGAAAGGAAGCTGAAAAGGCAAGGAGAAGGAGGAATCCAAAAGAAGAGAAGAAAGAATTGTGAAACGAGCGGAAGAAGCCAAACAGCTGGCAGATGAACTATAAAAGGAAAAGAGAGACGTTATGTTCACTACTATAGCGCTCAAAGCGAAGGAAAAGTGAACATTGCTGGGGCGAGGGTTAGGCAATCGTTAACACTGTAACTGAATGTCGGCTTTTTGGAATCGTGTACACTCTTCTTCCACGCATTAACCGAGTTCAAAATATTCTTATTCTGACCATTTGGAGATAGATGAAAGTTGTTTAATTTTCTACATATACTTGCAAACAATACCCCTTTTGAAAAAAGCAGGCACTCCTTTTTTGGACTCGTCTTTTAGATCGTCCTTTTTGAGAGTCTGGCAACACTGCCTTGAATGGCCATTGTGTATTATTTACAATAAAAGTACAGTTGAGAACTTGGGTTCCTCAAAACTTGTATATATCGTTGAAAGATGCCTAGAAGGATATGAGACAATCATAAACAAGCTTCCAGTCCGAAAAAAATGTTTGATCGGAAAAGACTCTCCTGGAAGGATTTCGGTCTTCTAAAGAAATGGGGTTGTACTGTCACTGGCTAGTGATATGAAGGAAGTCCGTGATTTTGTAGTCAGTAGGTGTACATAGGTCAACAACAACAGCTATAGTAATTGTGAAATCGTGTATTTCCTGAAGTAATTACACCAAACTGATGAAACCATAGGTTGTTAATGGCTTCAACTTACTAATAATGGTTATTTGATTCATTGTACAAGTTTATATAAACTTATTTGAGTAGTGGACAGAAGAGAGTTCACTTTTTTATCGTCTTGAATAATTTTTATTGCCTTTTTGTTTCTAAATTAATATTCTACTCTGTTCTAGCTCGTCATTCTTCAATTGGCCATTTTGATTTCATCATTTTCAGTAATCAGGCTCTGTGATCGTATTGCAAAATATTTGTAGTACCCATCACCAAATTTTTCGCTTCACAATCTTGGATTTGAAATCTTTAATATCCATCCGCCATACTGAACACTAAAAGCCTTTGAATTGATATAAATAATCAACTCTTTCGTTCTTGGACTCCACATAGGATCGGGTCGGCCCAAACTTCTAGCCCCATCGCCTAACATCCATAGATGCTATCGGCCTTAAACAGTAAAAAACGAGGTTTTCCGTTTTTGTCAATTGTCATAGGCAAGTGGGGAAAATTTTTCTAGTAATCTTCACTTGCAACAGCATTAATGCTGTTATGATTATAATTGATTGGGATAGGGTTTCATAATTCTTGGAATAGAAGTTCACTCGGAGCAAACAGTTGCAATGTCTGAACCAAAAAGTGACCCAACAAACGTCAGAATGACACAATGAATCTTGCATATTATTAAAAAAATAATAATAACAAACTCTGTTAGAATTGGCAGGCTTATTTGATACCGTAAAATTTGAAGATATAAGAAGATATGATCTTATAAAGATAACTAAAAACAGACTTTATTTGAGACTGTTTATTCGGTATTGGATGAGATCAATAAGAAAAGAATGGATCTCGTTGAAGAAGGGTTGTTTGTTAAAACGATAATGCAATTACTAGCGAAAAATTTTCTGCGTTGTCGTAATAGTATTCCTGATTCATTTTATCGATTGCCAAGCTGTCGATCACGTGGGAGGGCGAAAAAAAAATCCTGTTGATAGAGGTTCGTCCGCTGTATCCGAGTGAGAAAGCAGAAAAAAAGGGGTCTGAAAAGAGGATGGACTGAAGCCTGGAAGTGGAGGTCCAATCATACTAAAGCCAGCTTTACGAGGAGCCCCGAGCCTGATTGTGACCTCACTATCCTCATTCCTAGAGGGAGAGTGGAGGGTAGTGCAAGGAAGGGGATGGGCTTATCTTCTGATTACCGCCTCCGCCACTGAGCCCGATACTGTACCGCTACTTCATTACCGACCCCCGGCGCTCCGGCCATAGGAGGAATGTGCCTTGGTAAAGATGTATATACCACGTCTCTCATCACTGTTTTTATTTTTATTTTTTAATCGGAGTAGCCCCGATGCAATACTTCATTAGACATGATGAAGTCATCAGCTGGAAATTTCTTATATTGCACTCTGTGGGAAATGACGTATGAAGCATGCTGTCCACGTTACCCGTCCGAAGCTTCTCTTCGAAACTGCAGGACCAAGGTTATGAAACTTGGGTCAAAAAGTAATATTCGGGGTCTGATTAGGAATTCTTGGCATCAGAATCCTAAAGGATGAAATCGATTGGCTGAGATTTCAAAATGATATACAAATGGGCTTTCAAAGTATCTATTGTTTTCATGTTCCTATAAGATACCTTTTATGTAAAGTAGCGACTTACCAGAAATAGAACAAAATACAACAGCTACATTTGCTGATGACACTGTAGTGTTGGCAGTTGCAGAAGATACTGTTGAATCAGTTTCTAAGCTCAACAAATCGTTAATAAAAATTCACAGATGGGCGAGGAAGTGGAAAATTAAATTGAACGAGGCAAAATCAATACACGTAGACTTTATCTATGAAAAGGTTAAATACATACCTGTTATACTGGACGGAAAGACCATCCCTTACTCTAACCAAGAAAAGTACCTTGGGATGACGCTTGATGCCTTGAAATGGAAAGAGCACGTCAAGAAAGAGCGGAAGGAGCTTGATATTAGGTATCGAAAAATGTACTGGCTTATGGGCAGACACTCGCAGCTGTCAACGTCTAATAAGCGCATGTTGTACAAGCAGGTCCTAAAACCTGTGTGGACCTATGGTGTGCAGCTGTGGGGCTGCACTGCTAATACCAACATCAAGATTGTACAAACATTCCAGAACCAAGTATTGAGGAACATCGTCGATGCACCTTGGTACATTCGGAACGACAACCTTCATAATGATTTGAAGATCGAGGGCGTCGCTTCCACAATACGAAAATTCGCCGTTAAACACTCTGAACGGCTAAAGGGCCACGTCAACGAAGAGGCCGTCTATCGACTTGACGGTGACCACCTATTTCAAAGACTGAAGTGCGAACAAACTATTATTAGAACAAAAGGAACTCGTGCTATGTACAAGAGGACTGCATGTTAAATTATGATACTAGAAATAAGTTACTAATAAGTTGTTGAAACTGACTTGGTTGTAATTAAAATAAATTTAAAAAAAAGGTCCTATAAGAAAGAAGTGCCTTTGAAGAATCGAATGAACCCGCTTGCTGTACGTTCATCAGTTCGCTCTCCCTAAGGGCTAGAACTTTGACAGATTAGAACATCAATACAACTGTGAATTAGGCCAAGGTCAAAATTACCTGGTAGATGTCTACGTCGTGACCATAACCAGTACTCCTCACCATTATCATTCCTTGGCCTAATTTTCACCTGCCCCGCTGGGAAATTTAAGATCGAAAACTACACCGCTTTTCCGTCCTGAACAACCTAGAAAGTTGAAATTAGATTTTTAACTTCTGTGGCGCCTTGATTATCACAAGAGTCAGTGGAGTGAGCCCAAGGGCTCTTTCGTCTCCTATTCAACCGAGAAAGGTAACATGTGAATGATAGTTCGTGTTGGACATCGAAAATCTAAAGAGGGCGCTCCTGATCAAGTTGGGTTTATTTGCAAGGACAGTGTTCTGTAATTTGTGTTGCGATTGGTTGAGTATCCCTCGACTATAATCATTTGACACACGCAAAACACCGAGAATAGTGGTCCTATGTGAATGAAATTTTAAGGTCTAAGGCAGGTTCGCTATTAAAATTGGTTCGTCGTTGGACCGATAATGTCGTGTGCGCTTGCACAAACGTGAATTATTTGTAACTCCCTATGAATTAAGGGCTATATTTTTAGGGAAGTTGCTCTACGTATTTAGCTGCGAATGGTTCAGCGCTGAAAACTTCCTGCGTTTGGCACAAACTAGAGGACCGATTCTGATGAAAATATCAGAAATTCATGCCGGTTAGCTACCCATTAGTCAAACATAAATGATAACCCTATTTCACATACATTACCATGCATACACGTACCGCACTGTCCTGTTTTGATCTCACCCGTTTTGACTGGAATTGTTAGTACAGGAATAGAAGATCCCTGTGGTACAAGAAGTGAGGTAACTTGGCTTGAAAAACAAGTTGGGTGTGGCACATAGCTTCATCGTCTAGCTGACATGAATATATCGATCATTGAAACGTCTTGAATAATCCTAACAAAAAAATGGATTTGGGGTTTGAATTACATGATGGGTCGTTTTACACTTGTTATCGCTTGTTTTGTGGAACGATTGGATCACTCGAACCTGAAAAATTGATGCTTAGCGGGTGTAGAGTTGACGCATACGCAGATTGATAAATTGGTTTCTGATCAACAAAACCCATTGAAGGGGAACCTAAAGTTTAATCCACAAATGCTCTACAAATGTGATCCAAAATAGATAAAAAGTACAGAAATCAAGCATGTTAGAAAGATCTACGGACAGACTGACAGGCAGACAAAACACAACACACATACAAACACAAGAAACGAAAGTTGTCAGGAAGGTCTAAAACATTGAATGCAGTGAACATTTTGATTTTGGAGAAAACATGACATGACAAAACATTGTTTTATCTCCCTAAAGTGAACACAAAGCTCCATGTTCAAACCAGGGCTCTGAACCCAGTTGAAACTCTTCATCTTTTGCTCATTGTTAGGTTTCCAATACAAAGTAGCGTGAGAACTTCCATTCCTCATTTTTCTCCCCGGTTACCAGGTCAACGTTATTTCAAGACACATACCAACTCCTCATCCTATACTCGCACATAACAAAACTTTGAAATCCCTTGCATGCAGTCAAAGCCACTCCTTTCTCATTCATTCCTCGGGAAACCAGAAGTCCAATAAACTCCGAGTTTTCCCCCGTGAAAATTACCTAGATCTTGCCCTTGTGTATTACGAGTTTCAATTATCTCCCCAACTTACCGTCAACTTAACCTTCTCCGGTGCTTTCTAGCTCTCCTTGTAAACCGAACCAATCAATCTTCTTAAATCAAACCTTCTTATATTCCTAGTTTCAATTAATTAAGTTACGTTAATCTGTGCAAAGCGTAAATATAGTCAAACAGTGTGATAAATCAAACGAAGAATTCTTAAGTGTGTGTTTTCGAAAGTGGTGTTTTCCACTGCAACCTCACCGACAAGGCGTAGACACTTACAATACCTATAGGTAACCTCTAAAGCAATCAATAATGAACATTTTAATAGAACAACTTTTACTTTCGCGGTTTTATGACAGTGCGTTGGATGATCTGGAAATGTTCCTCGCATGAGTAAAAGATGATCTATAGGTCTGAAAGAGTACAACTTACCTTATCATTTCCCTTCTAGATATCATCTTCCAACGTGATCATGGGCCGTGCGATCCATCACTTCCCGCTCCACCGCCTCCCGCGGTTCAATATTTTAATGACCCTCCCAGCTCTAATTAGTGGAAACCCCTAAAGCTTTATTAATATTTGAAGGCGCCTTCATTAATTAGTGGCTGCTTGTTAGAACGGGGTCACGCTCTTGGGACTCGCGTTAAGACGGGGGGTCCGGTGGTCTTCTACCGCTCCGGGGGAAACAAGCTGCATTAATATTGAGCCGTTAGGAAGCGTCTCCCGAAAACTCGTTCACTTTGTCACCGTTGGACGTCAAAACGTCAGATGTGCCCCTAAGCTGTACCCACTAAGCTGCCGTAAAGTGGAGCGGTCTACACAACACCAGGGGCGTTCAATCGTAATGGGTTGAACAATTTTGAAAGTTGGATATAGCCAAAGGCTGGATGAGAACCAGGATTCAGACCTGGAACTGTTCAACACATTATTTCAGGCACAGTCTTAGATATTTCTCTTTAATACTCCAAGTCCATAGCTCCCTCATCTGTCTTTCTAATCAATGAATAATCTTCAACACGTCAGATTGGCAAGTAAGCTGTGCCCACCAAGCAGCCTCCAAGTGAGACAAGCTTCACAACCCATTCAGCAGTAACGGGATGCAAGATTGTGGCAGTTGGACCTAGTCAAAGGCTGGATGAGAACAACGATTCAGGCTTTTCTGTTCATAGATAATCTTTTTTAAGCGTCAATAGGTCTTAAGCTGTGACCACCAAACAGCTTCAAAATGGGACAAGCGTTGCAATCCGAATGAATCCAGCAACTACGAGTTGTTTCTGAAAGTCGGATCTAGCCAACCTGGATGGAAACCAGGATTCAGATCTGGAACACATCACTTCAGACAGAGTGTTAGAAATATGTTCTTCCCACATTCTTTCCCTTTCTTAGATAATCTCTTTCCTAGGTCAAACTTCTGATATAATCCAAAGTTGTGTCACCGAGCTGCGGCTAAAGTGATACAAGCTTAGCTACACCAAAGCCGTACAGCTGCAAACGATTGAGCAATTTTGAGAAGAGTCTGGTGTCGACCAAGAATTTTCTAACAATATTTTTCTGAAGAATGTCTTCATTACAGATGTAAAGGTCGTAGATGTTACTCTCTAACAATAATTTTGGCTTCTACCGACTACGGTGTCAGGTTCAGAGGTGACTGTTACAAATCATCCTATAGCCGTCTCCTTTCTGCAACTGTTTGCACACAAAAAAGTGTGGGACTCATCATTGTCTGGTTCTTTGCAGTGAAAACCAATTTTAAAATTCTATATAGCTAGGCATCAAATAGTCCATGTTTTCAGAAGAACTTTGTTGCAAAAAATTTACCTCTCTACTTTTCTGGCTAAAAATATTTCGATCCTATTGAGAGAGGCATTGGAGTTAAACATGAATCTTTATTTCCGGTCCTTAAAAAATGAAGTAATTTCAGCTATATTCTTTCTGCAACCCCTCGAATAATTAATTGAATCCATTGGACCACTGTAAATATATATAACTGTTTGGAGAACTATTTATAACATTTTCATGTTTTTAATTTGACACACGGGGAAATTTAGCGAGACAAAAGCGATGGAAGTTATCACATACTGAAATTATTAGAATATTTCAATTTATTGGAATTGTTGTATTTAAACAGTAGGAAATCCTCTACAGGGGTGTGTTGCTTCCAGTGTGACCTAGCTTTTAAGTCATCCATTTCCAAGTCACCTCATATGTGTCACATTCGTAGCAGGTTGTAGCGGAGGGCAGAGAAGTTCGAAGTGAGAAGATTTCGCGCTCCAGATACAGCCTGGCTTAATTACCTAACGTGAGGGTTCGGAAAAGGGTGTGAATGAGGGAGCCGGTCGCGATGAGTCGGGGACTTTACCTTCCAAACAAACCCCTTCAACCTAAACCCATTCACTAATTCGGTTATGGGACCCGTGCTACGCCCTTTTACAACCGGTTATCGACCCAAGTTTTAGGTAACCGGGAGATGACGAGGGAAAGGACTCTAATGGTTGTATCGGGTGTCGGCGGGCCATTCGTCAAAACTTTGTCCATTCACAGGGAAAGGGGTCTTTTCGCTTGTTGGTGGCGAACGAGCGGGGAGGGCAGAGCTTCCCGTAGCGCCACGGTTGACGTGACGCGGAGACGCGCAGTATGGATGGGTTTCGAGAACGCGAGTTCATTCGACCGTTTTCCGCTTTCCGTCGAAATTTCGCTACTGGTTTTCCCTCTTCCCGCGGAGTTTATGGCGTTCGGATGATGAATGGGAGAGAAGCATTCACGTCGTACCTTTAGTACTGGAGACGGATATCATGCCAGAATTCAATAAGCCCCTCACTCTTTACCACTACCACCTTGTCCTCTCTTCCTGCATGTGCTACTTTTATTTTGCTCCGGATATCGGTTGATATACAACTGATCCAAAGAAGGAGAATGGAACAATGAGAAGCTCCTGCATTGATTAACACAATCGCAAGTAGAAACCACATTCCACAATAATATTATCTGAATAGCTTGAGATAATGTTGCATTCTGACTCAGCAGTATCATAAATTGTAGGTGAGAGTTGGGTATAATGTTAGGTTGATTTCATCTATCTCATAACTGGAGGTATGAAGGCACGGAGATTTCACAAAACTTCCTCTCTGACAACTGTTCACGTCACGTTTGGAGGTGAACGCGTCTAGAGCACCACTACATATCGCCCAGGCAGACACAACTGCTGGCAAATTAATGTGAGTCGAAGACGAGCCCGCGGTAAATAGTGAAAACAACCAGAAATTGACACATGTTTCTATTTCGTTTCTTCATACAACGATTTACGGTCTTCCGTTCAGATTGGATGTATCTATGTGGTTAGTACTCCACCCTATGTTGTAGATGTCACAATATGAAGGCAAGAATGCACCACGGTGCATTTTTCATTTCAAGGGTACGCACAACCATCACTCCAACTACCATCATTTACATAACACTGCACGTTATGGTAGTGCATCATGGTACTTTCACCTGCCTTCCTGGAAATATAAGCTTGTCGGCACGAACAACTGTAGGGCCTGTTTTCTGTCCAAAACTGGATGGCGTGATGGAATGTAGTTGCCCCCAGAATGCCAGAATGTGAGTACTGGTCGCATCACCCTGTCGACCACACTTCACGGCTTCAACAGAACAAAAATTTGAATTTTAGGGTGTTCATTTAATAGGAAAACTTGAAAAACAGAAAATCTGTTTTTTTCGATTTTCGAAAGCAGACCAGACTGCTACCACTTGGGGTCTGGTTGGTAATAAATTGTAGCCAGCCCCCGATCGCCTAGTACGGTTTAATGCTATAGGTCAATAACTGGGCAAAAAATTGTTTTTCGAGGTTATTTACTGACATTGGGAAGAGAGATGTCATTTCATAGTGACTTTGGACTCCAAATCGGCACCTCGAACCTCATGACTCAAGCAACTGTCACTCGTGTCCAAGGACTCTCTGGAATAAATTGTCCTCTAGGTTTCAGCCAATGACTCGGCTACGCCGTTTACAAGCGTCAAAATGTCCTTTTAGGGGTAGAATGTTGTAAGATGAGGACATGGAAACGTACATAAACAGAGTTCTGGGTTATGCGTCCGAAGTGGTAAAGGTTGGCAGCTCTAGGATAGAGGAAGAACTGACATTGGGAAGAGAGATGTCATTTCATTGTAACTTTGGACTCCAAATCGACACCTCGAACCTCATAATGATTCAAGCGATCATGCGTTATTAGAAATAAATAAATAAAAATAAACCACAATCCAGTTATTTTCATAACATAGGAACATAGGAAGGCTGTATTATCTAAATCATAGAAACAGCTCTAAACCAATCAACGGAAATTATTTAACAAAACCAACCGCCATTATTCATTTCTTCTTTGCATTATGATCACAATCGTACTCCATTGGCCTTGTAAGCTTGGATGCATTTTTCGTCCTACTTTTAAGAAGACGCGATACCTGAGGGGAAAAATATTCTGAATACTAAAATGAGACGGCAAAGAGACAAATTAGTGGCAGTAACTACCCAAATAAATCGTTTTGCACAGCTTTGCGGGGTCGCGTGACATCGTTGATAACTTGGAGGAAATAACACGGGTCATTACGGCTTTCAGTTAACGTACGAAAGTTCGCGTGTCGTTCTGGGAAGGGGAGAGGCATTAAACGTCGGGATTACGAGGGTAAATTCAGCGGCTCTCCACCCACCCCCCCTAGAGGTGGCTCTTCAATGGGAGCGGGGGTGAGGTGTAGGTCGATGAAGAATGGGGAATATGGATGGTGTCCGGGTCGTACCTGTGGAACGTACGGGAGGTTATGGGAGCAACTATGCTCTAACCCCTCCGGTTCGGGCCCGGAGATCGATAATTTATCATCTCACGGACGGATGGAAGCTGCCTAGGGTGAGATATCAATTTCGCCTGGGAGCTACAACCTGTACAAATACGTGAGAACGTCGGCCCCCCTTCGGTTGCTCCAACCCGATAAGGGCTAAAGCTATTCGTAAAGCGTTGATGCGTTTAGGAAAGTAAGTAGTTCCAAAATGGTCAGCACCAATAACACAACTAGGAATAACAATAATGAAACGTTCCAGTAATGGAGCGTTTCCATCCTAACGAGCGAATTATCCAAATTTATACCTTTACGTTATATAGTATGGAAACTGTAACACTTCATATTCTCCCTTTGTACTGAAAACGTTCTCTCTATATTTTGAACTAGAAAAAAATTATTCGAAATCACATTACTGCAATTCAACAAAGATTTTGTTAAAGCTTTCTTCAAATTTTCCAACATTCTTTAACACATTCCAATGATATTCAAGTGCGTTTTTCAGCATAACTACGGGCACGTATTTTTATTTATCCAGTTTGTTGTTAATGTGGTAACCATATATAAAAAAACTGTTTTTTTGTTGTTTTAGTAATGTTCCGTTCCATTTGAGATAGCTCTTTGTAAATACCTATGCAAAAATACATTTTATGTACGCTTAAAGTTATGTTGAATGAAATATTTCATTTTCCTTAAAATGGCTTAAACACCGATTTTTTCAAATGCAATAAGATGTTGGATACCCATAATGTATGAAAAGCAGGGCGTGAATCAGACCATTAAAAAAAAAAATCTTGTCTTTTACCGTAACATTGATAGTAAACAATTAGATTCAACGAGTTAACCACAATGAATCTTGGTTATGATTTTTAGTCCATTTTTTCCAATGATAAACTTTTGTAATCGACCTAGAAAACACTTATTTTTCTTTCAACTCCGCTGAGCAGTTGTTGGAACACGTTTCAAGACACGTGTATTCCAAAAATCGAACAATCGAAAATAATATCTGTCTGTATACCGCCCTAAACTTTGTTCCCAAACCAGTGGACCACAGTTTGCGAAATTTTGGCTAAACAGTCCTACATCGATCTGGGGTGTGTCAGTAATATCGGCACTTTGATCAATCAACCGTAACGGATGATATTTGATAGAGTTAAACTACTAAAAAGCGGTAAAATCATATGTTCCCTCACAAATCGCTAGTCTGTTTTTAAGCGGAATAGTGACAGCTACAAAAGATGACTGGCAACAGAACATCGCAAGATCTATAAACTTTTCTAGAGTTCAAAGGGAATTGTACAGTTTGGTGCTCAAGGAGTTATATTTAAGATGACAATCTAGAAGTCAATAAAAATGTATCGAGACACAATCAGCTGAAGAACCCCAAAAGCTAATTTCTTCCCAAATCGATCTACTTAGAGTACAATTGTAATTCATAGTAGCAACGAATTTTGGTAACGTTCCGCAGACTACGAACGTAGACAAGTGATTTATAGAAAGCGTAGTTTTCTAATACAAAAATAAATCTTCGTGCAATAATTTGCAACATTTTTGCTATGTATACATGATGCTCCCAAATATACAATGTTGAGGTTCCGCAACATAATATGCATGACAACTATTACTGACTAACAGATCTGGCATGGGAATCTTTAATTTGGTATGATGTAAACAAGAGCCTAAATGGTACTAGACGCGTAAAAGTTGGTTGGTGCAGTTTATCAGTAGTTCTGGTTGATTCATTGTACTCATGTGGTTAATTATATTCATTACATACAAGTGATTCGTTATCTTCTTCTCCTTTTAGTTCCTCTTCTATCGAAAGTTGGAAACCATCAATGCCAGATGACCATTGTTTCTGGCAGGCCCAAAAAGTTGAATAAAAGATGTGGCATGTCGTGATTAATTGGGATCAGTTTCAAACCACGAATCAAGGATGGCGATCCAAGATACATTACATATGAGATGTAGATTTCAAAAGCTCTAACTTTATCACAGGGGAGTCCTTATACTTGAATCGGAAAGCCCGAAATAACGTCCTAGGACGTCGCAAGGGACCTTCGTCACAAACGGGTTTTGACGGCACAATCGCAGGATCTTGTCAGCAGGAGCTTGTCATTGTCAGGGTTTGTCGTCCCAAGTTTCATCGCACGGAGGGAATGTATAATGCGAGGGACTGACAAAGCTGAATATTAGTTTGATTAAATTCTTTCATATATCTTCCTATCTGAAATTGAACTGAGAAACGTTTTCAAATGAAGTATAATCTTTTTGGGATCTTAACATTTACATAAAGTCATGAATATAAAGACGAAATACTGAGTATCTCTGTAAAATCGTCTGTAGTGTTGAGTGGAGTCCGCGAATAGACTCGGTTGAAGTGATTAGGCAAAACCCGCATTACCGATCGGTCTTGAAGGAGGGATATAACCGAGCGCCGTGAGTTGAAGCGGATTCAACTAACAAAATCAATCTCAGCATTCTCTCAATCATACGGCTCATTCTTCTTCGTATTCAGGGAAGTTTGTGAATTACTGTAATAAGTGGAACAGAATTCTGCACTTTTTTCTTTACTTGTCGTCGTGGCTTAATTATGGGATCGTGACTTTGGGATTTGATCAGAAATTAATACCATAATGACCATAATTATATTGCATACTTACAATTTTTTAATTTTAATTTTATTATTAAATTAAACATTTACCTAAACGACATTTTTTACAGAAATTTAATGAAATTTGACTTTCATTTCATGTTGTGAAGCTTGAGACATTTATAACGCCCCATGGGTCGTTTTAACTGCCTTTCGGTTTATACGTAATAAAATAGGCAATTCAATCAATCTCTACACATGTTTTATAGGTGATTGTTTTAATAAACAAAGAAAACAATTTTCAACCCCCCCCCCCCCCATGAATTTTTTCAGAATTATTTGGTTCCCCTTTCAAGCTACCTAGATTTCAAAAAATCCTTCGACCGCTGTGTGCTGTCTACTCTTTGAAAATTTTAATTACGCGCCTAGGAGTTGAGGACTTTTGGATGAATTATAACTATCCTTTGCATATAAACATGCCTGCACATCATATGCTAAATAATAGATCAAGTTCTACTTATATTTAGCATCTGGACTCACACTGGGAACCTATAAGTCTGTGCGGTTCACTCAACATTGAGGATTTGTACTTTTCTCGATCAACCGATACTAGATAAACACGACAAAATTCAGTGGATAATTATTTTATTGAAATGTAAAATTAGAAAAGAGGATTTGAATGGGAGCGCGAAATCTATAGTTTCCCTAGTTGCTTTTGAAATTTTTGAAATTTAGATATCAAAAATCCAGCGCAAACTATTCAGGTGCCGTAGTTTTGTAACGTCCTTGTTTTGTTGGCAAAACGTTGAATGAATCGTGCCTACCATTAAAATCTCACAATCAATTACCGACCAGAATGAGGATTAATTTCGAACTAAATTGCGCATCGGTTCAAGAGCAGGGCTTGAGTTAAACTCCGGCAACATGATTAAATAAAGATTCCCAAGCTTTGGAATTTCAAACGAGCTTAACGAGAAATAAGTTAGTCGTTTGAATTGAAAGGGTATTTGTTTTAGCGGGAAATGGGGAAATGGAACAAGTTTAAAGAGGATTAGGATTGTTTGAAGTTGACGACGATAAGCGGATAGCAAAGCAGCTATTTGGTCGGTTCGCGAATATCTAGCCTGAAATATTAGTGAACGATTGGAGATGCTAGGCAATACCTTTCGGGCGTCATTGAAAATTCAAAGGATAGTTCGTAGATTAGATATCTCCGTTTCTCTCTCTACCATACGATCAAACATATATGTGAACAATGATACAAAGTTGAACTCAATCAACGAATATGCAAGAATTTGCTCACGGGACTATGCGCAGATGAAAACTTTTTTTGTAACTCTAATTAGGATCTAGCTACATAGTTTTTGTTGCTCATTTTGGTTTTGGGAATCACACGGCCAGAAAGAATTCCAATTCTTACGAAAAATGAATATACAGAGTGTGCTAACTTATGTAAGTTAAGGAAATCGATTTCACAAGTAATTCGCAACAAAAAGTGCCTCATAGTAACTTTTGAAAGGGTTCGTTTTCGAGTTGTTGACAATTTAACTTTTTTTTTTCTATCTTAAATCCTAAAACTGGCTATGACTCCTTTAATATTCGAGTATTGTCCAACTTGAGGATACCGTTAGAAAGAGCGTTACATTTCTTATCCCTTTGATGTCAAATCATAACATTTTAAAAGAGTTAATAGACCGAAAACGGAGGTTAAAGTAAAAACTTTGTGTTTTTTAATGTGATTTCTCCCTCTATAACAAAGAACGAACATTTGTTTAAAGCTACAGTAGAAACCTCTACATTTCATGAGCTTCCCAACGGTATTACAAAAAATTGATAAACGTCACTACAAGAGAGAAAACGGCTTTTGAATGCGGAAGAAGGTGGTATTTTTAACAAACATCGATGGATTAAAAAAAAATCAATCTCCCACAACTTTATGATTTAAAAATAATTAAAATTTAATTAAGTTAATTCAAATTCTTCGTAATTTTTTGTTCTGAATCGAATAATGACAGTTGCAGACCTCTACGGTCAACGAATAAGGGCGGACCCTCGGATCTCAGAGATAAACTCCTTCTACACCGGCCTTGGAACTTGAAGGAAACGTTTCAAATGTGTTTGGAATGAAATCCGTTCGTTATATTGTGAAAAATACTATGAAACATTCAACCGCAACTTTTGTGGGGGCTAAAATGTAAAAGCAAATTTTTCAACAGTAGTTCTAACGCTTGTTAACACCGATAAGCGTGATCTTATAAAACCCGGACATATTGACGTCCCTGTCATGCATGCATTACTTGCCAATACGTTTTTCCTAGGTCGATTACTAATGTTTATTGTTAAAAGTAATGAATCAATTTCAGCAAATTTTAGCCAACTGACCAAAGCCGAATCGAATTGAAAGGTGCTGCAAGAAAGGTGATGTCTAATTATCCAAAGACAGGAATAGAAATTACTGATGAAGGGGACTCATAGACTGCCCTATCAAGATATTATTGCCTTTTATTGTAGCGCTGCCGGCAAATGAACATGTTCATATGTATCTGAAATGTTTTTTTATCATGAAGAGATTTTCGGTGTTTGGGTCATTACCTCTTGAAAACCACACTTCACTCGTATTCCAGGCCCGCAGATAACGGTAACCATAATCGCCACTGTTGGTACCTCATTGTTCGATAATCCCGTTCCTATGTGAAAATATTTAAAGCCTTTAATGGACTCCAATTCCCCAAGCTGCTTTGTGCCGTTGGTTTTTCCCAAGCCACCCTTTTTTCTGGCAAACGGTCAGTCATTCTTAGTCTCCCCCCTAGCACCCTGGGGTTTCCCGGGGTAGTTGTAACCCCGTCTCTGATTGGTTTCTACTATCCTCTTCTCTCTGCTCCCCGCGATTCCCCACTCTAAATTTTCTTCACTTCCCCTCCAAACAAAATTTTGCCGTTTTTGGTTAATAGAGTCTGGAGTGAGTTCTCTCTTTCGTTTTAGCCGGCTCTTACACCCCTTTTTTTTTTTTAATTTTTATTTGAACAAACTTTTTGTATTATAATATACTTTGGGTTTTGATAGCATAGATTTTCATTTGTACAGAAGTACGTTGACACGTGTAATGGGGTTACTGCTCAGCAGCAGTCCCTCTTAAATGATAAATTCATTAATAACACTAGGTAAGTATGATAGTTAAGGAGAATAATTTACATAAATATTTTATAGGTTATAAAAAAAATATAAAAATAACGATTGAATAACAAGATGTAATAGATAGAAAAATTTGTGTTCACATCACTCTAGTATGTCAGGTGCTCTCTTCCGTTTCAGTCTTCTGGGTTGTTGGTTTTCCCACAATGTCAGTAGGTTATGGAATATTGGCGTCGGATGGTTTGAAATTGTTAGGTGTAGTCGTTTCATGGTGGTTCTTATAACTTCTTCGACTTCTGGGATGTCTAGATCTTTATGGAGCACAGTATTCTTGACATACCAGGGTGCATCTGTTATGAGGCGAAGCGCTTTATTCTGTTGAACTTGTACCCGTTTTATTTGAGTTTTGCTGGCCGTACCCCAGACGGAACAACCATATTGCCAAATCGGACGGACTAAGGTTATATATAATAAGCGTTTTATCCCAAGAGGTAAAGGGGAGTTGCGGCCGAGTAAGGGTTTGAGAAGACTTACACCCTTGTTAACTTGACTGACTTCATATCATAGTTATCAAAGTGACTTCATTTCTCCTAACTTAGTAGTGGCAAAGCAGCATATTTTGTGATATTGTTGGCTACTTGCGAAACCTCAAGTTTGGCAGGAGCGCCCTAAGGTTTTATTCAACAAAACCTTTATTTATTTGATTGATTCACTATATCGACGAATACAAATTGAATTATATATTTCCATACTCGTTTATTGAGCATGTACGCATTCATTTTAAATACAGTCTCAATCAGTTAACTGCACAACCGTTTATATTATCCTTGGGTTCACCTCAACAGAACCCGTCAACCAAGTATCGTCACACTATTGTGAAAGAAACCATCTCTGGTCGGTGATGGACCATCAAAATCCCATATAAATAATCGGTGAGCTCCCGCCTACCTGACGGAAATTACGGGGTTAACTTGCCTTCCAAGACCTGCACGTAACGCGATAAGTAATAACCAACTTCCTCAAAATTCCTCGTTTCATAGCCGAGTGGCCTCTTCATGCAGGATCTGAGGTCGTTTAACCGAGTTTGCCGAGAGTTGGGGAGTCGCGGCCCTCGGGTGACGAGGAGCCGTCCCGACCCCGATGGGGAAAATTGGGTTTCAAACTGTTCCGAGTTCGGAACGGCGGAGCTCGTCACCGGCCAATTATTGCGGCGTTGGGGGTCGCCCCGCTTTGCCCTTTGAGTGACCACTTTCGGAGTTCCAGCGTTAAAACCATCCCGATCGCCATAATTGGCGTCGTAACCGGCGATAATATTCGACGAGCGAAGGAGCGAATCGTGGAGGGAATAATATGCAAAAGATTACTCGAGGAGATTCATGAAACAGGGAACATAATACGAAAAAGAACCAGCTCCCCCCAAACCCCAAAAACCAAGATACATTCCTAGATACAACATGTTTCGCCATCAGGCCTCATCAGGGGCACTATGGTCATAGCAAAGTATATAAATTACATCCACTATGTATATCGAATCCAATGAAAGAACTGTGGTTTATCCCACGTAGGAGAAAGCCAACAGAACCTACATAAAATACGTAAACAACATGACTATAACGAAATGAATAAAGGGGACGGAGTTGCCTTGGACAAACTCAAATTTAATCAACAAACAGACATTAGCGAGGTAAAATCCATAGATAAAACCCAATAGCCAACTGTTCGGGAACCCCTAGAAAACATTCACATACTTAAAAACAAAAATAAACTAATGAACAATAGAACAGAAATAGTTATCTAGGAACAATGCTTTCCCCTTCTATTATAAGCATTAAATTACCTTCGTAGGATCACTTTTGGTTTATTATTCAATAATAAACCATTGTAATCGCTCTTGAAAAAAAAATACATAAAGCTGTTATTACAAACGCTGCAAATTCTGTCACTGGGGTTTATTATTCAATTGGCTTGCGTTCATGATTTGAATTTCTACTAAGCTTTGGAGTGTGCGTGTTTCACAGGTGATAGAGCGATTATTGAATTTCAGGAGATATGCATAGAGCACGTAAATCTGTTCTCAACCAAAATACCTATTTGGATTGATCAGTTGATCGTATTTGTGTGCCTCCTGAAATTCAATAATCGCTCTATCCAGTGAAACATGCACACTCCAAAGCTTTGTAGAAATTCAAATCATGAACGCAAGCCAATTCAATAATAAACCCCAGTGAAAGAATTTGCAGCGTTTTTTAAAGGAACTTTGAATGTCAAAGCCCAAATCAACTTTCTTTTGTACTTTTAACAGTATTAACTAATTGGTTTAAATTAATGAACATAATAGGATAAAGAATTCACCGTTAAATTTGTGTGGAATTTCTAACCGTCTTTCATCTGCGATACACATATATTTACAGTAATCAAACATGTTTCCGTTGAAGGCACTAATAATGAAATCTGCTTTAATTCCCAACACTGAATACATTACCAGTCCAACGTCCCAACAGCAGAAGAGAAAAAAGGAAGTTCTTTCCACTTTTCAAAGTAGAACAGAATTCTAATCAGAAACGATTCGCAAAGGGAAGGGAGGACCCGTTAAAAAAGTTGTTAAACGTTCCCTTTGAATCAGCAGCAATTTACTATTTTTTTGCCGCAGTGTGATGAAGAACGTGGAAAAAAGTAGGGAAAAAGATTTTTACCTCTTTTAATCACGGCCTTTATCACGGTAACATGAAAGTGCTTGACAAACTTCGAAAACTGAACAATCTTGGAGGCTGCGAACGGTATCTTTTCAATAGAATTTTACAGTTCTTCGAGTCATCACGAACCATTCAGCAATCTGGGTTTTTTCCAAGGGGGAACATAAAAGCTGAATGAAGAGTTATTTGTTTGATATTCGCGGAATTTTTTGTATCACCCCTAGAAGAATGCGATCAATTACACGACAGGTGGTTCGGAAAATGTATTCCAGTGAATATTTGAAAACAAGAAGTTGTAACAGTGATTAATCTTTACTAATATTATGAAGTCGTGAAGTTTTTGAGGTTGTTGTACATTGTGTCTCTTGATGTACTAAGCCGATTTTGAAAATTCTTTGTCCGACAGAAAGCCACATTATTGGATAGTGTCCAAGGCCAGATATAAACCCAAAAAGTTGAAAGACTTTTGTGAAAGCAGGATGTGTAAACAAAACAATAGTTTCTTAGAACTGCGGAATTAGCAAGCTCTGACGTTTCCAGGGGAAGGAAAGTGGCCAATAGGTCCGTGAATTAGGAGGCTGACGTTGACGAAATTGGAATATTCGAAATGTAATAATCGTTATGATAAAATATTGTATATAACGAAACTGCCCGGCTTATATGAGGATTCGAATGAGGATCAAAAGGATCACCCATAAAAACGAACAAAATCCAGACATAGATATAATCAAATTAAAGCCCCTAATGTTTTGAGCAGCTGAAGAATCTTAGTTTTTGAAATTCCATGGATTATGTCCGTTTAACCCTAGAATGCCAATGTGGAGTGAATTTTAGTCCTCCCTCGATGTAAAGAGATATTTCAAGAGTTTCGTTGACAGCTACCACGTTACCAATCCAGCTATTCGTTCTGGATTTGTGACCACGAAGGGTCAATTCATTTGAAGCTCCCTCTGTGTTTGAGTAATGCCAACAACGGCAGAGTAATAGGATTGAGAAACACTCCAATGTTATCAATAAGATTCATTAGATAAAGCCAAATTTACCCTAACGGTTCCTGACCCAAAACTGATTGACATGTAATTGTATTGCTTGGAATGATAATTAAACTTTTTTTTAAAATGTATTCATTACCCTAATTGTTTACGAATTGAAAAGTGGTTTATACTTCACTACTATTGTTTTACTGAGCTCCATTACTATTTTTTTATTGAACCAATGATTTTAACAATTAATTACACCGGAAAATTTCTTTCATAGCTTGCTTTTCATTAATTTTCTATCCATAAGAAACAAATGATCAGGCTGGAGTAAAAAATACTCCTTGTTGGCATATTCCGTTTTGTTCAGCATGTATCATGTTAGCATTCTAACGTTAAATAGACAGCACGGGTGCCGCAGTACTTGCGTGGTGTTTGAGTCACAAGCGGCCATGACCAACTTTGGGTAACCACCCATAGTCTCCCATTCTCGATCATCCCTACTGATGGATCATCACAACGGTAGGGTTGAGGGTAAAGTGGCAGTTACAGGATCGCATTTCGTGTAACGAGAATGAGGCCGATCTGGCCTCTGGTCTAAAACATCATTTGACGCCCACCCACATTTCGACTCACTATCGGTACGGAACCTTTGTCATCGACCAAGAAAAATACAATGTTAACCCATCTCAAAATGTCTTATTTTTTGTTTCAAGACGGGTAGAATCCGGAAATCAAAGAACTAATCCACCATTCCTCCACCCAAAACTTTTTTTTCCTCCAAACTACTGTACCAAACTACTATACCATGGAATATGGGCAGAATATATATGCATAGGCAGTTTGATGTGCTTAATGTAAAAACTATATTTATTAAAGAAGCATGTTTAATTTCGTTTATTAGGGGAATAGATGTTTGTCATGTTAGTGAAAGCGAATACAGCACAAGAACAGCAACTAGTCCTGGTATAATATGCTATCAATAATTTTGAACTTTTCAGAAGGAGTGTCGATGTTTTTTTATACTATGGCTTTGTTTTTTTTTATACCAATAGCTTACATTGGCGCAACTACAAATATTTTTCTAATTTTAAGAGGGATGTTCACCATGTAGTTCGTAAAAATATTCTCAAAATATTTTGAGGAATGCCCTTTTATTCGAAAGGTTTCCTCCTATCATTAGGTAAGTAAGATGGAACTTCAGTTTAGTTAATATAGAGATCAAATCCACGGAATAACACAAGTTGTAATAACCATTGTAATAGCTCTTGAAAAAACTCGGCGCTACGCGCCTCGCCAATACCCCCTCGACCCCCTTTTGCTTTTATTTATAGCCTGCTGCTACAAGTATAGAAACGTAGAATACGCTTTAGCCTCGAGTGGACGCTGAACTGCAGAACGTTCAACGGTGATTATGAAACGTGTATTACTGTCCACCTTTTTTTTGCAACCGCCACTCCCTCGATCGTTCAGCAGCAGTTTTTGGTCGTTTAGGATGAACAAGACATGTACCTGAAGGAGGACAATGTGGACCGGGGCAGGAGAACATCACCGAAGGACGATTCGCGAACGACTGAAACTCCGATTTACATAAATAAAATTACTCACTTCAAACGGGTTTGTCGCAACTACACACGGTTGTAAATATGCAAGTTGTTGCTTGGTGATCGCCTTTAGTTACCCAATGTGCTTATAAACATCAATTATCGGTGTTTTATGATCATATGATCTGTTTCTAAAGCAGCCCAGAACGTTCTAGACTTTTCCGTGTCACATTTCGTTACGCTCAACCGTTCCTTTTTTGGCTAGTTAGTCCATGGCTAAAGCGTATTCTACGCTAAAAATGTAACCCCCACCTGAAAATTTCATGGTTTACGTTTCAAATAGTGTAGAATCCAAGTCAGCAATGAAAAATTTTCCGTCCGTCCGCCATACGCACGATTTCTCCCAAACGGCTGGAGCAAAAAATCTGAAAATTTCAGCAAAAATCAATATTGGTCCGACAACGCCTCAATTCTTTAGCCAGCACTCTCACTTAATTTAAAGTGCCCTTTAAGGGTTGTAAAAGTTTTGTAAAATCCCTAAAAACCTCAAAAAAGTCAAGGCGGCCTAAATTTGGACTTTTTTTTAAGAACTTTCCATGAGGAATCAAATGAGCCCCTCCCCAGGTCCGTACGTCAAACCATTCCCGATGTATGGCCCGATTTATGGTTCCAACATTTGAATTATTTCGGTTTATTATTGTTTTTGTTTTGATATCAGTAACCTGTTGATGTACATGTAGTAATGTGGATACTGGAGTGAACTCCTAAAAGGCTTTGTAGCCGATACACGGGTTGAAGTATTCTGATAACCAATGAAACGCTGCAAATTCTTTCACAGGGGTTTATTATTCAATTGGCTTGTGTTCATGATTTGAATTTCTACTAAGCTTAGGAGTGTGCGTGTTTCACAGGTGATAGAGTGATTATTGAATTTCAGGAGGCACACATTTATGATCAACTGATCAATCCAAATAGGTATTTTGGTTGAAAACGTGCTTATTATCTCCTGAAATTCAATAAGCAGCCTATCACCTGTGAAACGGGGACACTCGCTTAGTAGAAATTCAAATCATGAACGCAAGCCAATCGAATAATAAACCCCAGTGAAAGAATTTGCAGCGTTTTTTTTTTTTTTTTCAATTGAAAAACTATTGCACTTGATTTTGATTTTTCTTTTTAAATTATTTATAATAAGTGTGTTTTTCGAGATTTTTTCTTCTCTTCTGTATACGCAAATGAGCCAATAAATTGCTCCATCTATCAAACTTGTGTGCAAATCACATTTGGGGTACTTACTAGACCCTAGTTAGGACCGAATTCTCAATATCAGGAAAAAATAAAGTCAACGCGAAATTATAATCGCATAGTAAATTGTGACGATCGATTCTGCTGATCGAATAGCAATGTAATTTTGTTTTCAAGAGATCCTTCTGAAGTCGAGTTTTTCATTGCTTACGTTATACGAGTATTTTGGCAAACGTTCGGTTTTATCTCTTGAAATTTCGATTGTTCAATTCGTAGATTTCTACGCCGTGTTGATAACAGTGTACCGCACCATTGCAAACGCAATTATTTTATGCTGAAAGGGCCACGCAGGTTTATATAAATTAATACGCAAAGTCAAAAAATCATAGATTCAAGTCCCCAAGGAGGGGAGCACGTCGGTTGCCTTGGGAGACGCTCCGCCCCGCTGGGGCCCTCTCCCCTTACTGGCGGGGTCGGGGGGTTCTGGGGATGAATTTCACCCGCCCCGCGTCCAACCACCCCAGAGTTGAAAAACGGATATACCTCCTCTGATATTTTCGTCCTTATATACCTAGTAAGATTGATATCAGCTTTTGTGCCGTGTAGAAAGACTAGTAAAAGTATTCACGGGGTTATATTGAAGACGAAGTCATCCTACCATCTTCGGGACATCAATAAATTTCGAGGTATGGAGATCAGTTCAGCTGAAGGACCTAGTGGCTTTCCAACCGATCTAAATACTGAAATATAAATTAAGGCCTTTTATTGGCATGTGTAATACAATTACATGAATGGAGGGGCGAGAGAAACACGAACGTGACGTTAGTTCTTCGATATGGATGCGAGACCTGGAAGGTGACACGATCCCTCGCTCAGAAGCTGCAGGTTTTTGTCAATCGCCACCTCTGACGAATCCTTGTGTTTTGGCCGGACATCATTTCCAACGATAAGCTTCCAAGAGAACTGAGCATCCATTCCATTAGAGATCAAGGAATGGAAATGGAGACGGCCACACACTTCGCAAGGACGAGTCTTTAACCGAAAAGAAAACGTTGGACTGGAATCCTCAGGGTTGCAGGAGGAGGGGGAGACCAATGCGGTCTGTAGAGTCTGAAGCTAAGCGTGCTAAGTCGTATCAAGAAATAAAAGCTCTAGCCATCGACCGAGAAGAATAGCAATATTTCTACGTCCCAGGAGTTACAGGAAATGGGTCAAGTGATTTGCGTAGAATAGCTATCTAATACGGAAAAATAAATCTTTATGTAATAATTTCCAGCGTATTATGTTTAAATTACTGGCGAGCTGTTCATACTGAAATACCTTCTCATGTAAGTTTGTAAGTATGTAAGTTTTGTGACTGGCAAGGATAAAATGAAAGAAGTAAGTAAGTAACTTCTTATATATGAATATTACTTTGTGGAGTGTTGTTATATCAATTTGTTTCGGGGAAGGAGGCGGATATTTGAAGTATGAAAGACACAAAGTATTGTTAAAAATAGAATAAAAATGAAAATGAGATGGAGGTTTGGTGGTTGTGAGTAGGTGGTGGTAAGACCGGCGGGTAAGGGCGGGGTAACAAGGCTATTCATCTCGTAACCTACTCATCGCTTCCCTTTCAGGCTGTTCCATCTTGAGCTCTCGTGGAAGCAATCTCCGCTCTCTCGGTTTAGTGGGAAAGCGCTTTTGAAGCGACGAAGCGCTTTTTCTCTCCGGCGCATTTTTCCCCGAGGAGGGCTATCGCCTTGAGCGCAAGCGAGCGTTTTCTATGCGTTCCCATCAATCACGGAGCACTAACGGGCCACCGATGTGCAGCGAAGGCGTGACGCCCGGCTGGGAGAGAAGAAAGGGCGTAGGATGGAACGCCGAGGAAAAAAAAGGAGTCTAGGCAATATCGGAGAGGAGGAAAGATGAGGGGGTCTCGGATAACCTTTTCCTAGGGCCATTAGCATCCATAAGGCTGAAGAAAATTGAAATAACCTAAAGAACAGAATGACGCCTAACACAACCTACGCAATATTAACAAGAACTTGTAAGATGCGGGTTTTCACACTTCTTTATTGCACAAGTATTTCATCAATGTCACTAATAACTTGAAAATTGCAAGATTAACAATTCCTCACTGAAAAAGAAATCTGAAGAAAATTTATAAGTCGAGGTCTGTATTACGCTATTTAAATTCGGCACTTAGATACCTTGTGCTTGTAATCTAGACTAGGAGGCCAACCCCCTTTTTGCGGCCTGAGGTTCCCACAATTCCACTGTGAAAAAAAAATTCGCTTTAATTTTCTAATACAAAAATGCGCTATAATTGTGGATGAAGATTTTATCCCCTTTTCCCTCACGAGTGCTCATGCTCGCAAATGGAGGAATTACGCCTAGATCAGACATATGTGTACACATATATGGAAAGAAAATACACGACCAAATATTTAGGTTTGATTCTAGATGCGCGTTTGAAATGTGAAATTTATATATTCAGTCTGGCGTCTAAAATTAAGGAAATGGATTTATGTTTTTACTTGATCAAGACTGTGAGAGCCGGGAGACGCTCCACACTCCACAAGATAATCAGCAGTTCTTCCCAGCGGGAAAAAGACGGAACACCGACACCCGAACCTATAAAAGGCCGGAACGGAATTTTCTCATGTTTGTTACGCATCGTGTGAGAGACATCGCTGCAGTTCGCTTCTTCAATTCTCCACAATATTGTGAGTAATTCGTCCTTCTGCATTAAGCCTTGATTCTCCTTCACGACCACTGTACTCAACCCGTCTGAAGTAGCCACCCAGACGTAACTCGCCTTGGTCTTAAACATCCGCGCTGATGGGTCGTATCTGTATTCGAAATTCGGGACTTCGCCCAATTTCTCGCCCGGTAAATATTGAGTAGGTTAGCATTATTTTGTAAATTTATAATTGTATCGAAAATAATTTCAATATTATCTAAAAAAGTTTGATTTTTTTTTTTTTTACTATCTTGCGGCGTTGTATTATCGATTACACAGCAAAAAGTCAAAACGGCCGTATCTTTAAGACCCATGTATTGTAATTCTACCGTCTTGGTCTTCAAGAATGTCTATTTGAAACATGATACGGGTATCTTTAAGTTTCGGGTCTAACATGATGTTTTTACTCGTATTTCTCAAACCAGCACTTAATCAATTCCGATGTACCTCACCACATTGAAGCAAAACTTCTATATTTACCAATCGTTGAATACAATTAATACTTTCTGTCTGATTTACGCGCTCAACTGTTAAAATCCCCTAGTAATTTTAAATTCAAATTATTGAAAGACTATTATATTGAACTTGATACAGAACGAAAATATAATAATTTAGGGTTTTTCTTTCTTTTTTAATTCGCAATATTTTTCAATTCTGTTATCAGTCGTATCGATTTCTGCAGGCGGGACTGACTCTTCCCCTACCGCGGGAAGTAACCAATATTGGGGAATAATTTTCCACCTTATGTGAGGGTTAAGTCCAACCTTAAGTCATGTCAATAGATTTTTGTTATATTTTACCCTGTCGATCTACAATACAGTGACCATTTTGTTTATTTGAAATGAATTACTTAAAAAGGATAGGACACAATTGGAGTGAGTTTCTAGCTGACAAGACTATTCTTATCCAAGTATGTGTACGGAACGTATTCAGTTTCATGAATGAGGGAATGTTCCTATATCTGGTACTTGAGCAGTTGGTCCAGCACTTGCTCTTTCTACGCCATACCGCTCTGAAAGGCTATTCAGTATCCCCTCGAATAGCTGATCCCAATTCATCAAAGTTCATCGGTAATATAACGCGAGTGTATGCAGACTAGAAGCTGGCTCAAATGCCAGAAACCCCTTAGCTAAATGAGCCCTCCAATGTTGATATACAGCAACTGCAACATCTGAGGATGTAGCCATCACTATTGCTAGTTACTACGGTCGAGTTCAACACTTTGAAAACTCATGAAACAGGATGGAATTCGAATGATAGCTCTGACGAAGGGACTCCTGACCAACTGTGTGCCCTAGGGCTATTTTCTGCCCTAATCAAACTGGGAATGTGATATTTAATCATTAATACACATTAAAGAATATGGATTAACCCTAGGTCCAGATCTTCGTGAGCTAATAATACATGGGATGTCCAAATACAAAAATAATAAATAAACCTTCACATTTCCTTGTAGATTACAAAGCCTTATCATTGAAAATATTAAACCAAAGTACATTGTAGCCCAGTTCTCGCCACAAAGTTCAGCAAATTTCCGAGTTCTCACCGAATTGAGATTCAGAGCAGATTAACAGTATCTTCATTTTCCGCCAAGACAATGTCAATCGGATGAATATCTAGTTGCATAACATACTTTTACAGCGAATTTTACAAAACTACAATATCTCTTATTTTAAGCAATTTTGCTAACGACTTGTTTTGACCCCATGAAGAGTATAAAAGTAACAGAAATGTTTCTTAGGGCCGGCTTAACCACAGATTTTAATCTACGTTTACTCAATAGGCATCCAGGGCTGAACGGTTATTGGGCTTCGTCAAGTGGAACACACATGAATTCACTCATGTACCAGGAATAGTTGTCCTGTATTAAGCTCTTGTCCTTCCTGTAATAGAATATGCATCAATTGTTTGGAGTCCCCAATATAACTGCCACATTCGACCAGATTGAAAGGGTGAACCGCAGGTTTCTGAGATGTGTAGCCTATAAGCTTCATATTCCCCCGTGAATTACGATGCACTTGGTTGTGGCTGTGGGATGAAGGGCCCTGGTGATCGTAGACGCCTCTCGAATTCCCGATCTATGGCCCGATTTATGGTGCCAACATTCGCGTTATTTTCGTTTATTACTGTTTTTGTGTTGCTATAAGTAACCTAGTGACTTAGTGATGTAGTAATGTGGTTACTGGAGTGAACTCCTGAAAGGCTTTGTAGCCGATACACGGGTTGAAGCATTCTGATAAACCTCAAATATGATCAACTGATCAATCCAAATAGGTATTTTGGTCGAGAACAGATTTACGTGCTCTATGCATATCTCCTGAAATTCAATAATCGCTCTATCACCTGTGAAACACGCACACTCCAAAGCTTAGTATAAATTCAAATCATGAACGCAAGCCAATTGAATAATAAACCACGGTGAAAGAATTTGCAGCATTTTTACATTCAAATTACACTTATGCTTTATGATTTAAATTTTTTTTCTTAATTATTTTTTCCTGTTGTTTTCTTTTCACAGAACATAAATTTTATGTTAATGTTCAACTTTCTTCCAACGTTATTTCTCTACCAGTCAGAACAACACAAATCTTGACGTGCGCCGGTTTTTTGGTCTCCAGTGTATTTCAAGTTATACTTTGCCAACTTTAGATACCGAATGTCAACATTGGGAACAGGCGATAAACTTGAGGTTCCACTTCGTTGAATGAAAGAGTTCAAGAATTTCGATATTCTACTATATTACTTCAATCCAAATATTACCTTTGCAAATCAATTTTCCGGAGAAAATTTTGAGATGATCTATTCTAATCTCATTTTTAATAAGATTCTTGATCTCATTCTTATAGGATTCATTTAAAAATTTCTAAAAAGTATCGATTCTTAAAGAAATTGATACTTTTAAAAAAATCGATAATTTAAAAAAATCGATACGATATTTCTTGATACTATTAAAAAAACGATGCGAATTCTTTCACTGCGGTTTATTATTCAATTGGCTTGCGTTCATGATTTGAATTTCTACTAAGCTTTGGAGTGTGCATGTTTCACAGGTGATAGAGCGATTATTGAATTTCAGGTGGCACACAAATATGATCAACTGATCAATCCAAATAGGTATTTTGGTTGAGAACAGATTTAACCGCTCTATGCATATTTCCTGAAATTCAATAAACGCTCTATACCTGTGAAACACGCGCACTCCAAAGCTTAGTAGAAATTCAAATCATGAACGCAAGCCAATTGAATAATAAACCCCAGTGAAAGAATTTGCAGCGTTTCATGCATATCAGAATGCTTCAACGCGCGTATCCTTTTAGGAGTTCACTCCAGTATCCGCATTACTACATCACTAGATTACTGATATCAAAACAAAAACAATAATAAACCAAAATAACGCGAATGTTGGCACCATAAATCGGCCCATACATCGGGAATGGTTTGACCTACGGACCTGGGGAGGGACTCATTCGATTCCTGTTGAAAGTTCTTCAAAAAAGAGTCCAAATTTAGGCCGCCTTGGCCTTTGCTGTGGTTTTTAGGGATTTTACAAAACTTTGACAACCCTTAAAGGGCACTTTAAATTAAGTGAGAGAGCTGGCTCAAGAATTGGGGCGTCGCCGGACCAAGATGGATTTTTTCTGAAAATTTCAGATTTTTTGCTTCAGCCGGTTGGGAGAAATCGTGCGAACGGCTTACGGACGGAAACATTTTTATTGCAGATTCGGATTCTACACCCTTTACATCGTAAACCATGAAATTTTCAGGGGGGTTAGCATTTTTTTTTTCAAGAGTGATTACAATGGTTTATTATTGAATAATAAACCAAAAAAAAAAAAAAATGATATAATAGTTTCCGATTCTTCCCAAATAGATCGATACAATTTAAATCGATTGTTTAATTAATTTTATTTTATCTTACGCTGGAGTGAATGATACAGCTGACATCTGTTTCCGATCACCCGGACGAATTCTACAACGTTATTATAACTGATCTAGAAGGTCAACCTCAATACTTACATTGTTATCTGTAGAATGACGCCACTTTCTAGTGTGTACAGGGTCTTGCTACCTTATTTTTTCGTTTTGAAGTTGATGTGTCAACATTAGGCGGTTTACCCTTCTTTAACCTTCGTTAGGGATTGTTGGTGAAGCCGCATTAGTGGTAATTGGCGGACGGATCTACGACAATGCATTGTGGCATTCGATAAATTAATCCGTAGGTTTTCTGTATTATTATTATCCTAAGCCTTAATTTGTGGAGAGATAATTTTCCTGTCCCCTTTCTAAACTTCGGATGACAAGGAGTATTTCTGAATCTCCAACGTCATGACTTATTACTCACTTCCTAGAGAATCATCAGCACCACTTATCCAGTGTCGGCGGGTCGCGTACAAAACTTTTTTTTTTTCGCGAGAGCGACAGAACCCCGAGACTATTTATACGACGCGTGAATTACTTATGGGGATTTCTCAGAATTTCGACCGAGCTCATCGTTCGGAAGGAAAAGTTATCCATTTGTTAGGGAGTGCGCTTAGCGAAATCGCGAAAAAAAAAGGTCTCCATGTAGTTATTTCTTGAGGAATAACTCGTGACAGTAAGTGTACGGTACATTTTGATGTAGTTGAGGGAAATGTCACGCACACACGTGATTGTGCCTCCCATTAGCTGACGTAGACCATACATGAAAAAAATGTGACTGCCAAGTTGGAGGGGCTGTATAGCTTCCACACATATACTTACGTGGGCTTATGGTGTTAGCTTAAAAGTGGCATTCGTGCAGCATGATTGTGAGCGAATTTTCCTAAACTATCATACTACGAGTACATTTATTTCAATTTGGTGTTGGAATTTGAGTATTGTTGGAACTAACAACATTTTAATTGTACGTTTCATAGTGAATTAACTTTTTTTCTTAGGAATTTCATTGTGGGAAAATAAGTGTGTCGTGGACACTGCAAGTTTAAAAGCTTTCTTTTTATTTTTTTTATTTTTACTACAGCAGGGCTACCTCTTCCCATCCTTTTCGATCAAATAATATATTTCACTGCTGTAGCGCGCTCAAATATTGTTTTTTTTTGGGTTTTGACCGCTGTATTTAGTTGTTTCGGGCCCTAGAGAGCAAAAATAAAGAAAAAACAAGTTTCTCACCTCGCATACGAAGACGTAACCTGCCGACTTAGCACACGTTAACTCACAACTACCAATCTCTTGACCACTGTTTAGAGCGATTATTGAATTTCAGGAGATATGCATAGAGCACTTAAATTGGTTCTCAACCAAAATACCTATTTGGATTGATCAGTTAATCATATTTGTGTGCCTCCTGAAATTCAACAATCGCTCTATCACCTGTGAAACACGCACACACCAAAGCTTAGTAGAAATTCAAATCATGAATCATTGAATAATAAACTCCAGTGAAGGAATTTGCAGCGTTTTTTTAAAGAGCGATTACAATGGAAAAATATTTTATTTGAAAATTTTAAACTTCCTAAGACGGAGCATTCATATCAGAATGCTTCAACCCGAGTATCGTCTATAAACCCTTTTAGGAGTTCACTCCAGTATCTACATTCACTACATCACTAGGTTGCTGCGATAATAAAAAAAAAACCTGTTGTTTTTGTTTTGATCGCAGTAGCCTAGTGATGTAGTGAAAATGGATGCAAATGTTGGCACCATAAATCGGGCCATACATCAGGAATGGTTTGACCTACGGACCTGGGGAGGGTCGCATTCGATTCCTCATGGAAATTTCTTCAAAAAAAGTCCAAATTTAGGCCGCTTGACTTTTTTTTGAGGTTTTTAGGGATTTTACAAAACTTTGACAACCCTTAAAGGGCACTTTAAATTAAGTGAGAGTGCTGGCTAAAGAATTGGGGCGTTGTCGGATCAATATTGATTTTTCCTGAAAATTTCAGATATTTTGCTCCAGCCGTTCGGGAGAAATCGTGCGTACGGTGTACGGCGGACGGACGGAAAAATTTTCATTGCAGATTTGGATTCTACACCCTTTGAAACGTAAACCATAAAATTTTCAGGGGGGGGGGGGGGGGGTAAAAATGTTTTTTCTTTCCAATAGCATTTACAATGGTTTATTATTGAATAATAAACCAAAATTGCAAAGCATTTTGACATTGGCCTCTCTTATAACGCTTGAGCTAATATTTCCCTTGGAGCGGATGAGAGTGAGAACGTCAAAAATAAACGGTTATTGGCACGAAACATTGATTATTCCGATTCAGGCGTCCTTTGTTACGTGATGTGAGCGTCTTCCAATTCCGCCCGGAGACGTGTCTGAACATCCGTCCCGGGATCGTGATTTCCTTGAATAGGCCGATTAATCAGGTCGCTCCAACGGAGGAAATCGGCTCATTGTTAGACCCATTGGAAGAGATTAGGTTCCAATCAGTTGAAGAACCCTCGAGCTTTGAATTATTTCTGCGAGAGTAAAGGGAGCTTTCCGTCTAACAAGCGACGCCAACGCTCCCAATTTACGTGGAGAGGTTCTGCAGCGGAGCTGCTTTGTGCAGGTCGACAAGGTGTTATTCGTGTGACTCACACTAGCGCATCATGACGTCGAGGCGAGGCATAATGAAGAAGAAATAACCTTGTTTTCATGGTGTCGAATAAACTGGGCAAAACTTCTTCATCTCCTATCACTCTTGCCCAAGTACTTCTGTTTTCGACAGCTGTTTTCATGGATCTGACTATGAATTGTTTGACCATAAAGTACCATTCTGATAAGTTAAATTCAGTAAAGGGATTCAGTTTAATACTCCAAATTCGTTTTGTGTAGTATAGGTTTGTGTTTCTGTGCAGATTCTTTGTGATCAGACAACCCTTAATTTTGAATGAAGATTTAATCAAAGGATTTGGTGATGACGAGCGAGGCACTTTAATAATAAGAACACATCTCATTTATATGTAGAATTCAAGTAAAGACAAAAAAATGAATTGGTACAGAATGAATCCCGTTTTAGTAATGTATTGGTAAGATTTTATAACAGGTAAGCATCTAAAGTAAGTTATAAGTGTAAAGGTATGTATTTCTCAATATCCACCTAGCTAACGCAAACCTACTGTTTTATTGCACAGATTGGTATAGGGTCTTTGGTTGTATTGGTTTGAGCATTTACCATGTTTGACCGCTGCGGGCCTCTCAACATGAAGGAATGTAAGCGGAGAAATCCCAACTTCCCCCACTCCAATGAGGCAAGAAGTCCACGTGCTCAGCCTTGCCTAGTTAATACCAGTGTTCTGCAACAGTTGAAATTCATATCAGCCCAGCAAGAACCATCGTCAGGGTGGAAGCCTAGTTCCATCTTTAACCCAATCATTCCTATTATTGCACCTAAGAAGACAAGGGAAGCAGAAAAGTTTATTAATTACCTCACAACTGCTTAGACAATCTACCTTTTCGTAGTACTGAGGGTTGAACTTGCCAATCGTGGAACGATTTCTGCTTATCTTTGAGGTTTACTGCAGTCCTGTCAATACTGGCGAATAATCACTTTCTGCTCCACCTACAATTTAGCAAACTCACGTTTTGTAGCACTTACTGTATTCATGGTGTATTTTCAGCTAACACAGTTCAGTCAAAAGGGCTGGGGACAATTAACTGATAAGAGTGCGTTTTGGTGATTAGATGCACGCATACGTGTGCTCTCTTAAACTTCGGGCGCTATCATTGGTTGATTCTTTTGACCCATATACGACTAGAATTAAACGCTTTGTTCTCCTTCCGTTCGGAGCCTGGCTGACTCGTTTTCCCGGACAGCGAGCACCTAACCCCCTCACCAAACTCACGACTCCACCATCTTCTCATCCATCCTGAGACTTTGTTTGGCTCGTGGATTTGAAACCGTTCAGTTCTCCTATGAGGATTCATGGGGAAAAGTTGGAAAACAGTATTATCAGGTATCGCTCTCATTTTGGACAGGGGGTGCAAATGAGCCTGTGCTCCTGTCAGCACCCACCCCTGTTTCCAACTGTTTAATAAAAAATATTTACCGCTAACAATTGCAGGAGAAATTGACGTTTGAATGCACAAAACGTGGGGTTTTACGCTGAATTACACGTTTTTTAGGCAAAATCGGCTTGCCACAAAAAATGAGTTCGGATTGAGTCGGTATCCTTCATCTTTATTATGTTGAAACAATACTTCCGCTACCTACAATAGACCATCGAAGGTCCACGTGTTCAAGACGCATTTGTTGTCTGTCTGTTTCACGTACTAATACGTGATCTGGTACACATACACGAAATTGACATAGGTTTCTATGTTTCGTAGGAATTTGGTTCAAAATTTACACAAAAAAAGAAGTACGACAGTACATAGAACCTTATTTCAAAGCTGGTCTATATATATGACGATGATAAATTGATGTCACAAGCCCTTCTACTCCCCATCTCTTATTAACCGCCAAGTTGTATAATATTTTCGGGGAGCGGGGAATATTTTCCACAGGAAGAGCTGAAGTCTCTCACTAATTCCGTACACTTAAACTTCCCCAATAACTCATCGCTGGAAAATCTCTCTTCCTGCATATTTATGAATAAATTACACGAATTAAACGAAGGTAGCTTAGTGTGCCAGTAGACACGAGAAAAACCCACTTGAACGATCTATATAAGTTTGGCTAAAGACCTTAAAACGCCGTTATTCATTCGACTCGCCCTCGGGAACTTTGGAGGGAAGTTTCATTTTTTTTTGTTTTTTCCCGGATGAAACATGGAAGAGAAACTTAAAGCTAAACAAAAGTTTTCTGTGTTAAGAGAAAAAGGGAGGGAATGGGGAAGGTTTCAAAGTGGAGTCGACGTTGAGAAAGTGGTCTCCATTCCTCGTGCTTGAGAGCGTGATCAGGCCGCCGGTGAAAAAGTTCTCCACGGCGACTGCCGTAAGGCCTTTAGGACGAGACGGGGGACGGGAAACCGAGTAGGCTCACGGGCCGAGAGCAGGGGGTTGGATACTATTTGGAGGGGTCCGGACAAAGATTGAATTACCCATTAGTGTCCACCCACCGAGCTGGGCGATTCGTCTCAGGGGCAAGTCATAGCTCAACCCCGGCCTCCCCTTTTCGCAATAGACTCATCACTCGGCCTCCTAACGACTCCGATTCCGAGGGAGGATCGGAAGTCTTACTTTGCTTCGTCGTCATTTAGGTACGGCGAATAATCAGACGATTCGTTCCAGTCTTTTTTGAACAGAGCAAAAACTCTGCCAATTACGCAATTGTTCACTATTTCACAAAGGCCATGATTCCCTACCTAGGAGTGAATTAAGTCCGACTAACGAGTAGTGGCTTTTATTTTCCATCTTATTAGGTTTACAGTTGGAGATGTGTGAGGGAATCGGTAAGTAACAATCGATGGATTTTGAAGGGTACAGTCGAATCAAGATCGTTGACCAATATTTTGCAGGAAAAATCCTGTTACATCGGTCTGGAGTTGAAAGAAATTCGGAGATTCGAATTGGCGCCGGCGGCTTATGGCGTCTTAAGCCCGCCATCCCATTCTAATGACATCCCTGTCAACATAATTCCAAAATGCATAGCCTACCCTACGAATAGTCAGCCTTAGACAGCCTTAGCGAAGCAAGTGACTGTTGGCAAGTGGGCACTGCAGGTAAAGCTGGGTCCCCTAGCTCGCCCTAAAAACTAAGGTTTTTGGTACCCGAGTCATTGGGAAGCCACGTAACTCAGATGCTTGTACTATCCTGGAAGATCGAGAGAGTACCTCCCCCTCAGCTTTCTGGTTTGGCCCTCCAGGCTGGGTAATCTACCACTGCCACCACGAAGCCCAATACTTTCGGGGGTCAGGCAGGTGATGGTTTGCCGAAGCAGTGCATCTGGCGCCTGGGCCTCCCTCGATTTTGTGTCTGACATCCACCAGTAAACTGTTCATCTCAAACAGCAGAGGGCAGCTCAGTTGCAGGGCCATCACAGGGAATGTGACCCTGTAGCTACTACCTTATCCACAGCCATACCGAAGTGTCCAATCATTATGGATGACTAAGGATGGAAGATTCACCAGAGTTGGTCGTGACCAACTGCGATCTTATACGCCACGTTACGTTTTTTTTTCCGTTGGAATCTCATCCGGATGGGCTGGAGTCGCGCTCCCAACAGACCCTCACACCCACTCATTCTATTAAAAGCTCGTCAATAGTATACCATTAAAGCTATTATAGTTACTGGAGAACTATTAGAGTTATCTGAAGAAAATGGTTAGGAAAAGTGAAAAACTCGGCCATGCTTAGCACACATGGTGGCGATCCCCTGTGCTAATGTACTAATATGTGTAATTATAGTTCGAGCTCCAAATGTTCAAACTTTGATCATTCTCAAAGCCTCTCATATATTAAAACATATTAGAACGTATTAGAACATTTCTTCCCAAGTATTTCATGTTTCTGAACGAATATTACTTTTAAAAATGGTGGTTCGTGACAGAACCTATGAATAACTAACGAAGGATCTTGACTAATGACCAAATTAATACTACACACTTTGTCTATCATATTTTAGTTTAAAAAACGATGCAAACTACCACACAGATCAGTGGACTGCAAATAATTAGAGTAGTATAATATCCACCATGGTTTGGAGCTGTCGCCGGCCACGTATCGCTTCCTCATCTTTTGTCAAGTATGGAGCGAACGATTGGAAGCAACCCGGATTTTTTCATTCAATTCATTGAACTAAATTCTATTTGAATCCAGCAAACAACACGACCCTCATATATCGCAGGTTTCTATCTATTTTAATTTAGATAAATGTTAACAATTGTTCAAATCATCGTTCTTCCTCATTACATAACATGCATGCGACTTCCAAACGTTATAACCCTCTTTTTCTCTAACCATAAACGTATTCCACGCTCCAAACCAATCTTTAAACTGGACTGCCAACCAGCCAAAACGTCCGGAAGGCCGAACGCGCCGGCGACGAAGGACCTCCTGGGGCCGGAAGACCGGTCTCCTCGCGGTTCCCGGACGCCGTAAAAACATCCGAAGGCGGACAAGCGAGCGATGCGTCAGGAGACACCTCATCCGTGAAACCCCCCCATACCCCCAGGAGGTCTCCACAGAGGAAATGCGGGAAAAATGGGATAACGTGGGGAAGGAAACGAGAATTCCCGAGGAAATGGGAACAACCTTCGGCAGCACGAGGGAGCGATCCAAGGTTATTTGAGCGGACCCCCTCCCCTAAACCCGAACGAAATCATTCGGGGAAAATTACTTTATTTGTATTGGAAATATGGTCCCTTCAGGAAACTTCAAATAATGTCGGCGGCCTAAATCACAACGTGATAACGTAACGTAACCCAACCTCACCTAATCTTCAAAAACTCCCTTTCTCGAATAATCTTGTTAAGAACTCCCTAATCCGGAAGTTCTCAGCAAAAAATTGAATTCAATCTTTTCTGAAAAAGTTCCCAGTTTTTTCGTTATTATTGAAAACTGATATTTAGAACATAATTTTTGAAACTTACTACTTAGTTTTAACAATTTAGTAATAAACAAAGAACTCTGAACGTATGTTTTTGCCCACAACTCAATGATTCGAACGTTATCCCCCGAAACACAACTTCACCTGATCTATATTTTCTTCGAAAATGCCCTTTCTCGCATAGGCTTGTTAAGAAGTCGGTGATAATAATACCGAATAATATGTTTCTAAAAAAAAAAAAAGCTACCAGTTTTTTCGTAATTGTTGAAAATCTTATGATTACTGACTTATTTCGAATGTAAATTTTGAAACTAACTCATTGACAAACTCAGTTTTTCAAGTTTTAACAATTTCGTTCAAAACGAACTACTTGAAACGGATTTTTTTGTCCACAACTAGCTTATTCAAATGTTATCGATTCAAACTCACTAATTCAACCGCTTTCCGCGAAAACTTGCTGATTCGAAAGTTTTCAGAACGTCGGTCAACTCTTCGTCAGTTGAAGGACGTGAAGTACCCCATCCGAAAAGTATGACCAAAGTCGCACCACTATCTGTCAGTGAAGTGAGCTTCTCACACTCGCTTTTGAATCCCACTTAGATCTATGCTCCTAGATCCTACTCCTCCGATCTTGAGTAAACCCAAGATCCTGCTCCTTAATTATAAAACACCGTTCTCATTATAAATTATTCATTTCATCTGTGTTTTCCATCAATCACATCCGTCGTTAATCGTTCTTCTCCGTTCTTTAACTGACACCTTCAACTGCTTTTCTGGGTGAGTCTCTACTTAGTTATTTATTCCGAAAGTAAAGCTTCTACATTCACTCAATGCCACGATTTCGAATTGGATCATTGAGTAAGGGGTAACTCGTTATCTTCACTGTTTTCATATGATTTTATTGATTGAGGCGCTTGTCTGATACATTCTGAAGACGCTGCCCGATCTGAAATTCTTTCGATATTATCTTCATATATTTTATTTTTGACATTATTTCAGTCTCGTTATGCAACAAACCTCAGAAATGTTAAATTTCCTGTCGAGAGGGTGGAAGGAGGGGGTAATTGAATATTCATTCAAGGACTGCTCAGGCAGGTTATACTGCCAATTTTATCGCTTCTTTCATTATCCGATTAGGAATTTTGGTCTATCTTTGAAACAAATTTCAGAACATTCAAAATTAATTCGAGGAAGAGATCAACGAAATGATTGATAGGGATACGTCTTTATATGTTCAATATTTTCATCTAATATGAATAATTGTTTTTTATTTGACTCCGATATTATCCTGCGGGAATCAAATTCTGTATAGCCGCTCAGTCCGAGGTCATTTACTTTTAAATTTTCATACGAGCTCTACAAACATGAGAGATTTCTTGATTTACAATCACTATTCAGGAATCATCGCGATGCTCACCATCGAAATCATTGTGCTGTTCATTAATCGCGTTTGTTAACTGTCGATTTTTTCCGACTCGTAAAGCCGCTTTCGTATAAAAACATTCCACTCACGAGCTTTTTCCAATTCCTCTCCCCATTCCTAGTCTTCCACAGGCACCTTCAATATTTTAGCATATGGCCACCATTGATTTTAACCAACCGTTCTCCCTAGAACAATCTCGAGGGACCAGGCACCACTCGTAGTTTAGCCGGGTTTACGATACTCAGTAACACAACCCCCGCTCTCTCTTGATGTTCTTTTTCTTCGATTTTTGAGTTTCCAAGTCACGTCTGCCAGCCCAACCCAACTCCTTTTACCGTCAAACTTCATTCTCTCCCCGTCCGAAAACCTCTTTTTGAGGTCGGCAGATTCAAATTGTTCTACGCTAATTCGATTTCCTCCCTCACATCGGTATTTTTTCGAGTCAAAAGGAAAAAAGGGACTTTCCGATTTCATTCCGAACTTCCGCCTCCCTTTGACGTTATTTACTCAAGAATTCGGCTCGCGTTTACGCTTCTCACTGGGTACGTTCTTATTTAGTATTTCAATCACTGAACTTGTGATCAACGGAAGCTTTATGTGGAGTTTATTTAACTCAACGCTTTTCGCTCAACGGTTTTTCATTTAAAGCATCCCTCATATTTTCTATACATAAAAGTCCACAATATTCAATGCAGACTTTTTGAGATCAATGGAAAATGCCACAAGCTGTACACCAATGTTAAGTTTGTATCTCCTTCCAGTGGATAGAATATTATGGTTAATACCAGATAGAAAGTTTGTCTCTTGAATCTGAAAACAGTGCTTCCCCTACCGATAGGTACATACCATCCATGTACCAAGTTGGGTGTTGGGGTCAACAAGGGGCTAGGCCTACCCCACCTTCAAGACCTGGCGGTCTTGCGGGTACTGTATAACCACAACGCCGTCCCGTACCAACTAGGTACTGGTGCTGGAAGTTCTGTCTTGGTTGGAAGGTGGTGGGATTGAAATTCAGATTATCGGGAGCAAATGGTTCCAACCTTCATTAAAATATTTGAGTAGTTCAATGGATATAAAAGGAATTCACCCTGTGCAGGATCACTTGAAAGCATTGCGAGACATGCCATCTGATAAAATTGATTGATATAGTTGACTTCTAACATGGACGTCAGTCCTGTGTTAAGTTTGTGTTACTTACAAGATAATAAAACCTTTCAAACAGGCCATATAGCCATTACCTAAAGAATTGAACAAATTAAATAATCACCAGATTCCCTGAAGTGTTGTCAAAATCGATCCACTAGTTTCGGTGTTTGCCTGTGTCAAACAATTTGAGGCATCTATACGCACATCATCACTCAGCCAATGGCATAAAACTATCAAGGCATACTCCTTCGTCTTCCATTAATCTAACACCTCGAGTTTGTATGAAGTACCAATAGACGTTTTCGCATGGGATCCGTTTTGATAGATCTGACAACAATGGAACTCATAGGGGTTCAAGCAACCATCTTTGTGTATTTCAGCGCATTGATTTCATCCTTTAACGTTGACAAAAGTGATGCAGCCAATTCAGTTCCAATTAGCCCTCAAGTGTGACTGACTCAAGTATCATTAGGTTTCTTCGAGTTGTATGATTGAACGCATCTTGGAACATAAATCAACAAATTTTGGGAAAGTTAAAATTGTTTTCTGGGGCTGTCGCCAAAGTTTATTATTGAAAATAAGTTTTTTAATGTGAGAAGCTAAAATAAATAGAAGCTTACTCTAAGATATGATAGGCTTGGAGACTGGTACTCATCTAGGGGGCCATACCTTGTAAGAACTGATCAGTTCCTTGTTTTCACTCACAAACTTAGTGTCTCATCTGACTCAAGACGCTCTCTTGGAGTGCCTTTGTGGGTAGAATCCGAATCTCCAATAAAAAATTGGGGTTCTCATTTAAAATAAGGAAGTTAGTGTCAATGGTTGCGCAGTTGCGCGGAGTGCGCAAATACATTTTTTTGTTTACTCCCATTTTGACGATTTTACTAGGGGGGAAGGGAGGGTTGGGACAACTCGTGGGACACCCTGTATATAAAATATCAATCGATTAAGCCATCCATTAAAAATTATCCTTTGATTCTGAAAGTTTCATTTGGGTTGTTTCATTACTATCATTGAAAAATATTTGAGCATCTAACAATAGGTAGTCGGTTCACTGACCTCCACGCCTTCTTCATCAATATGTACTCTATAAGCGAACCTAATTATCTGTTAGTTGCATCTCCGGATATCGGTTACTGCAAATACCGAAGTTCCGTGAGGACTCGAAGTTTATTAAGTGAGTGAATTCGGATAACCGTGAAACAGGTCGTACTCATCGGAGTTACGGCCCTTAAAAGTTCTCGAGTTATACCCACCTCTCCCGAGCTCAATGGGAGGTCTAATTAAAACTCCCGTATTACGCTACCTCGCCCCCGAGAGGGAAATCAATTAAATCCACTTGGTTCGATTCTTTTTTCTAGAAGATTTTTTCAATAGTTTCGTCGAATACTTTTAATTTTTTTCATTTTGAAAACAACTGTTTGTCTTTAGTTTCCTCCGTTTCAATGAAAGGCCTTATTTGGGCGGGAATAGATTATAACCGTTGATAACGCGATAAATCTACTGCGCATGTCTCGTTGTCAAAACAAACCTTAGGATCAAATGAAAATTTGATGAATATCACTGTGCAGAAAGAATATTGCAACCAAACTGGTTGGTGACCTGTACGACAGCGCGTATCCAAAACCTTAGATCGAGTTGAGAAATGTCTACCTTTACGTACTAGAAGGCCATCGGACAATTTTATCGACTTGGTCCGTTGATTTTACTCTCTGCTGCGTCGAACAAAACATTTTTCAGGTAAATTTGAATCAAATGATTTTTTGAGTTTGGCTAACTAGATGTGCTATTCGGACTGCTCTATGTCAGAACAAGTGGGAGACGTTTCCCCAATAACCGAAACTCTGCGTTGATGCCAGAAGGGGATTCGAACCCGCGGAACCTCGGGCGTTCTAATGAACTCTCCGGAGAATATAATTTCTCCGAAGCCTTCCGTATCTTGTTTCGGTCGGAGTTCCGCGCGAAAATCTCTAATGAGGGCGTCTGGATCGTTTGGGAGAACATCAGTGAGGTGGGCGGAGCGCTGACAAGCTTCAAGACACCGTTAAAGATAACTACTTCCTAAAATATTCACCAGAGCTTGATGTGGAAGCCGGCGTTGCCCTTAAATGTTGTTTGAATTATATATGCGAGACTCTCTTCTTCGCCTTATCAAGTTCCTCGACCCCTTTCTTTTCTATTCTGAAGGACCTTTTCTTTCGTTTCAGACCAAACTGCGAGGGTCAAACGGATATGAACCTTTTTTTTTTCGTCTCGAAGGCTTCTTCGAGATCTTTTTTTTTTCTTGGATCCTGCGACGAAACCGCTTTATGAAGCTTGGAAAAATCAATATTTAATTAATATTTATATTTCATACTTCTCCCTCTCAACTGTCGTGGCCTAGATGAATTGGGTCTGTTTTGCCGTCAAGAATGTTTTAAAAACAAAACCAAAGACATCAAAACGTCGTCTGTTTTTAGCGGCCCCAGAACTTTAAAAAGTCTAATTTTCCAAAACTCTCATCACGCGAATAAATCCGGATTGATACATATTACAATGATCTCTAACTTTCGGAGATCTTTTCAGACATATTTCTCTCCAGAGTTAAGTTTAAAACTATGATTTTTCGACAGAAAGGCTTACGCTTCTGAAGAATAAATCACCTCTTCACTAATTGAGATACCATCGAGGAGATAACTGGAAGATACAAAATTCAGAAATCAAGTGCTTTGTCACTCATTAGTAGTGCAGAAACGGCGAATGTGCGGAATACAGAGGAGGTTTCGAGCTGAAGTTCTTCACTTGTACCAAATTAGATTTAAATTAGATAGATTTTGTGACATCTTCATTTTTAACCTTGGAAAGGTTTTTGCGATGGGACCCCCCGCCGAAAAGCGACAGGAAAAAGTGATACAAAAGTAGCGCGTATTTTTATAATGATTTTCACTTACAACCGATCGTTGCTAAGGAAATTTATTTTCGCCATTTTTCATCGCACAAAATTGTTCATCACTTTTTGGAAAGCTGTGCATTTATTTGACACCAGACCACATCCCACGCTGCCAATTTCCCCCTCCTTACATCCCGGAGAAACCGTTGGTTACGAGTTCGTTTTGTTGACAAAACTTTTGGAGTGAAGTTCTGGCTTAGTTACCTATGATTTTCAGTTACTAGTTGCTAAGGCACATACACATTTTGTGCACATTTTATTCTATCGTGAAAATTTGTTGCTCAGGTACTTTGGTCGTTTTGCCACTCGGATTCCCCAAATCGTTTTGGCGTCTCTGGAAAGATTCAGGATAGATTGGAAATGTTCCAGGCCAGTTACTGGGGTCAGATCTTTAATAATACAATACAGTGAGAGTTTCAAAAAGGTATCTTATATAATACAGTGAGAGAGAGAGAGCTAAATAATAGCATATCTCAGCAACGGGTTGAGAAAAAATCGCGGTTGGCGGCGAAAAACCTTTTCAAGGTACATCACATTATAGCCGTTAGGCTTTAAGCGGAAATCATCCGGGGGAACGGGGGGCGAAGCCGAGGCGCGCTGCGCCGAGTTTTTCTCTTCTTGAAAAGATGACTTGAGAATAACAATAATGATATAGTTTATTGCCATCATAAAACTTGGTACACGCATATAAAATTGTATTAATTCAAATAAAATATCTTCTCTTCTAATGCGTCCATGCTTCGCAACCATACGTTACCATTGGACGGAGGATAGAGCGGTATAGCTTCAATTTGGTCCTTCTAGATAATAATTCGGATCTGAAAAGTTTTATGGAAGCAAAGTATGCCCTACCACAAGCAACAATTCGTTTTTGGACGTATAAATTTAACCGATTTTTATGACTAAGAAGTGTGCCAAAGTACTTGAACTCACGCGCACATTCAATGATTGTGTTACATCTTGAATATCGAGCTGCAATACGCATATATTTGTTCTTGTTGGCACTGATGACCATGGCAACCCTCTCAGTATTCATCTGCAGTTGCAAAAAGAGATCCTCCAAAATGTTTGTGTTTCTGGACAACTTGTAACCTACAACATTTGCAAAATGAATCCGTAAATAGTTTATTGCGATAAAACATTAGGAAAATAATCGAAACCCACGTGATGGGTCACTGTCATTAGATAGTGCTTCTTCTGTTTGCTAACGAATAAACTTTACATGTATTGTTGATAGTTTTTTCATATTTTACTCATTAACTGAATGATGTATGTTCTTGTATTAAATGAAATATACTCTCCTCTTGCCTAGCAATATAAATGTGAGAATTAAAGGTCTCATACAGACTTCGTGAATGGTTGTAAGCCCTTAAAAGAAAAGCGGTGTGAACTCGGCGGTCGAGTGCTCTTGATCCGTGTGGTGCAGAGATCATTGGTTCGATTCCCTCGCTTAACTTTACAAGATGAATCCTTAAAAAGTTGAGTCGAAATTAGGTCATACAGTAAAGGATTTTTCTGCTAGCTACCCAATAAAGTTTGCTGGTCTTGTTGGTAGTTTGCCCACATCTTTTATACTAACCGAATGATAAATGTTCGTGTATAAAACGAACTATACCCTCCTACCAATATAAAACGTACGAATTAAGGGTCTCATATACTCACTGGGGAGGTACCGGCCATCAGTCTTGATAAACGGTTGTCAGACCTTCCGAAATGAAAGAGGAGAAACAAGAGGTCGACCAGGCGGGAACAAATCCACTCAAGGGAACATTCGACTGTAAAAGGCACCGGGCAATCTCCGGGAGTGGGAGAGTCGATCAGAGCCGCATCTCCAGCCTCGGGAGGGAAGAGCCCCCTTTTACAACGTTATCAGGCTTGAGAATAAACTCTCGATTGGCAGAACATGACTGAACATTCAAAGATGGGTTCCATCGGGATGAAACTCTGATATTTTTAGAAAATACGACATTTTTCTCGTCAACCCCACAAAGCTATAGCATCTGTAATTTGCTATCTGCCAGTACCTGCGATGCAACCTGGAAATGTGCTTAAACTGATAAGCTATTTGCCAAATTACAGTTGTACGTATTGTTTAGGGATCTTCATGGAATAACAGGATTAAACTTTCAATGTACCTTTGAAAGTTCAAATACGAACACTCATTGTGCTCACTGGACAATCACACACTGAAATAGTGTTGGAATTATCTATGATAATTAACACTTATTTCTATGTTACTATTTCAATAATTTAAACTTGAAAATAGAAATTAATGGTGAATTGGATATTTTTAATGAATAACAAATCGGATTGGAGTTTATATAGATTTATTCAATCTGATATAGGTCCGATATGAAATCAAGAGAGAATTTGGGTTTTAGTTAGGAAACCGCAAATATAGGAAAAGGAGACTTACCAGTTGTAAAACTGCTAGGGATCGACTGATGTCTCACAACGCGCCTCTTCGAGGAGCGTCAACGGAGGCGGGCCGATGAAGTATCGGTCCGCGTCCGCGTAGCAGTTCCAGGAACTGCTACAACACTCGCAGCAGTCTTCCAGACTAACAAAACGTTCCAAACTTAGCCAACCATACTTCCATTAACCCAAATGTCATATGAGGACTAATTTTATTCGATTAAAACATGTAATATGTTATAGTTGTTCAATACAGTTGCAACTCAGTTCGATTTCAACACCCTCCACTAAGAGTAATGTTTTTAACACTATTTTCATGTTACCTTTAGCCCGAGTTCTTCGTTGAAACGTTGACAGAAACGTTTCACAGAAAAAAAGACAAGACATGAATTCAAACACTCAAAGAAAGTAAACGAAATTTAGTTATGTATATCGTTTAGGATCCTCAAATGATATATTTATATTAATTTTTATGTACAGTATGGTATTTAGTCGTATGAAATGTGAGCGCAATGAATTGCACCATGGTCGAGATTTACCTAGGCAACTCACAGTGGAAAATAAATTTTTCTATATTATCCACAGAAGGGTGATTTCGGTCTTTTGACAGATGTCATATGTTAAGCATAGGAAATGTGAGGAAGCAGTTGAGGCTTTACTGGGCTCCATCACCTCCCTCATCCGTTCTTGTGAAGAAGTTCTCCATTCAAGGCTTTCGAAAAGGGAACTGTCCCATTCACCAGCCGAAAAACGGGACAACCCTTTACATTACCTGTAAATGTTGGACGGATGACGACTGGAATCCAATTCGCGGTGATACGGGCAGTTTCGTCGCGTTTTCAATGCTGCCAAAAAGAGGTGAGATGCTCGGGTTTTCAGGCATCAAGTTTTGAGAGGGTCTGCCTTTCTTGAAAGATTGAAGAAAAGAGGATCAGAGTAAATCAAGATTGTAGTTATGATCCATGGCTTAGAGCAGGGGTCTCCAGACTATTTACACCAAGGGCCGTATTATAATTTGGAGGTGGTGGGGCGGGCCAACCCGGGGGTTAATCCCCGGAAAATTTTGAAAATTAGACACTTGAAAACAGTGTTTTTAAGCACTCCTAGACGAGTTTGACAAATACATAATTAGGCCAATATAGGTCAAAAAATTAGTTTTTAGTGATTGTATTTTTTAAAACTCCATAATTACTTTTTGGAACAATTGAATTTTCAGGAATGGGAAATTTTGAAAGTCAGACACTTGAAAACAGGGTTTTTATGCATTCCTAAACGAAGTTGACAAATTCAAAATTAGGCCTAACATAGGAACCTAAACTTTCTGCAGTTTTTAGCGATTAATTATATTTTTTTAATTATTAGTTTTTCATTGTTCAATAAGAAATAATAACGATTTCATTTTCAGGAATAACAAAACGAAGCGTTCAATTTAAGAGAAATTTTTTGTAGGTATTTATTTATTTAAAATTATTTCATTCAAAAAAAGTATTTTTGGAAAACCTTTCTAATGTGATGTGTGCAATTGTTTTTTGCCACACTGTCTTTCTACTTAAGATCAGAGTTTGTTGTTCCAATCATAAGTAAAATGTTTAAGTGTTCTCCTGATAGCATCGCTCCATATTTGGGTTTGACATGTGTCATTTTTGAAAAGGTTTGTTCGTACACTCACTTTGAACCAAAAATGTTGATTTGTCTGGCAACACTCTTGATTTCCTTGAAGTAATCACTCAATGACCTGAAATAAAAATTGTCTTAAAATTAATGTGATTTTTTTCGTGTTTATTAATTTGATCTATCCCTGTATCAATAAATGTAAAAGTTATAAATATTCCAAAAATATCTTTAAGAAGTAACTCTGAAAACAATAATCATCATAAAAAAATCGAATTAAGAAGGAGCAAATATATTTGAAAAACACAAGCTTTCTTTTCCAAAACCTTTATAAGAATTTTTATTTTTCAGGGACTTTCATTATATATCCAGCCACTCACAGTGAAGAAAACAAAAATATACTATTTAACTTAAAATTATGCCTTTAACGGACGGCCTACTGGGAGTACGGGTAGTTTTCGCTGGGTCAAATGGCTGATTTTTCTTCCTGTTCGGGCGGTAGCCTAATTTTTTCCATTGGCGTCCATAAAGGCCATTGGAGGGCCATATCTGTCTTAGAGTATCAATTAATTGTTTTAATTGTTTAGAAAATACAATGAGGATAAAAGGGCGATTTTGTGTTGATTTTGAAAACGATTATTTCTGTTTGAACTTCATTATGCCATCGTGGTTGATGTAAGTTCTTCCATTCACATCTAAATTAGATGTCTGATACTATTACCTATTGGTAATTTTCATTAGTTATCGTGTATTATTGTGATTATGCTGATAACGTAACAACGCTAAAAATGTTACGGATGGCTATTTTCTAACATCAACACGAATAATATGACTTCTCAACTGTCAATCGGTGGCAGTCGAAATATTTGATCGAATGATTCCGAACCCCTCCGCCGATGGCTACGAGATTAGAAGCACCGACACATCAACGAACTGTCGCAAACGTCAATCCCACCGCCCGGCCCTTGACACGAATTCTGATTCACGAAGCTCGATCTTGAGATTGGATTTACGTGTTCGGTTCGTCAACTCTGGCACCTTTTCGAGCTTCGACGTCAGATATGGAACTGGATTGCTTCTGGATTTTAGAGAGTGGTGTTGAATAATTCGCTTCCTTAGATGTAATTTAAATGGATCATAGACTGAAACCGAATTAGAAGTAGCAAGGAGGTATGCGAGAAGACATTGATTTAAGACAATCTGTCCCAAGGTATAAGACTGCGTCTTTCCCATTGTAATAATTTATTGTTTGCTACTTATTACCAGAGTTCGGGTCAAGAAGGTGCGAAAAACTTCAGAATATGACTGAAAACGCTGTAAATATGATATGAAAAAGGACGTAAAACAATTGTTTTAGCGAAGTATGGGGGGGGGGGGGGGGAGATAGAGCATCTACTGTGAGTTCCATAACAAATTCAAAACATCAGCTTTGTAACTAAATAATTTGAATGAAAATCTCGGTGAAACACGTTTGACCAGGATACGATAAACCACACAATAAACGACCTGTTTGGTCACGGGTTCTAAGCTGTTGAACGGGGTCATAGGGGGTTATACACTTCTAATCAAAATGATGAGCCCGTACGAGTTGTCTGTGACGAGTTCAAAAGTGCTCCATCTGTTTTTCTCTGTTTGAAGATTGGTTTCCTGTTCCTACCCAGTCTATCACCAAACAATATTCAGTAGATGCTAGGCAAAGGTTTGGGCAACACCACCTTTGGTTGATTGCCTCGCACTAAAAATTGAGCCGAAACATTTCATCGAGAATTCGATTGCCAATTTTAGTCACCCCATCCAAACATGAATATCCGGATAGTTCTAGGAGAAACTGAAGAAGAACCAACCTGCATCTGCTGAGCATTCATAAGAATACTATTAATCCCGTTCGTAAATCCTCACACACTGAGACTGAGTTCTTGGTGTCGGCGTTTCAAAATTACACCGAAAACAACGATTCCCCATTGTGCTTAACCACATTTGGGGAAAGATTGGTCACGACAAAGAACTTTACCGGGGAACATCAGATGATGGTGACGACTGAGGCTGATTGCTTCAAAACTACTTATGACAACACTGGTATGTGGCTTTCTGATAATTTTATTTGTGTGGCCAAACGTGTCCCCACGCTCCCCTATTGGTGACCAAACATGTTGTGTTTTCACCCCTCGGTGACCAAACGTGATACTCCCGAAAACCCTCACTACTGGATATCAGTTGCACAGAACATTCACCGGAGGTCAGTTACTCTTTGGTTGCTGACAAAATGACTGGAATCATGTTTGGAAGCGAAAGGTGACTGAGAGGTTGTAGATGAACGGGGGAGAAGAGGAACACTGGGGCTTTCCAAAACTCTGAGCTACTTGGGTTGTGTATGTTGCATAGGTACTTAAGGTAGGGTTACCGACTAGCCATCAAGAAAGGGTATCAAGATTAGGGCGTTGGTCATTATTCAGGAATTGAAAAACGTATGGTCTAACAGAATCTTAGATATTGCATTGCTCGTCCATTCTACTTGGAATGTGTGAGGGTGATGGAATGGTATAGTTGCCCCTTCCGAGCAGGTGGATGCATTATTATGCTCCGCCACGCTCAGAGGATGAAACAGACGCTTGGTAACGTCTTATTCATCTCCGAAGGCGTCGGAATCTAAAATCGGGAAGGGGCCAACTAACCATATCCATCACAAATGTTAAAATTTGTTTCACTTTTCTTGTCCAATCTTTGTCTTCTGTTTACGATCGGAGATGAGTAAGTATCAATTAATTATAATTAATTGATACTTACCCATCTCCGATCGTAAACAGATGATTATTAGCAACATCTCGCCAAACATTGTATGTATCTAAATCTTGGTTTTTATTTGTTTCAGGTAAGTTGACATTGTGCTGCTTCCATAAGGCTCATTTGAACTAAGATCACTCGAGTTGGATCGAACTACTCTTTCACGGTATGGAGTTCATTTTTTAGTTCCTTCATCAAACGTGAGAATCAATTTGGTAAGAATCCTATCAACTAGGAAAAATCATTTTATTAATTTGCGTTATTAACCTTTTTGATTCAGTGAGAAAAAAGTGTGAGTTTACGTTTTAAAATCAGTAAAATATTAAAGTTCTCCTAATGGTGAGTATACGCTTTTGACAAATACTGGCATGACAGGTTACATAACAAAAGTTATTCAACTAGTTGGAAATGGGTTTTGAAGAATTGTGATACAACTTTTTTCAGATTACATAACATGTTATTTGTTACCTGGGGGGCTGTTAAAGATCAAGGGAAGTTTTTAACACAGTTGTTCCCTCCCTCTTGCACAGACGAGGTCAGGAACACTGGAAATCTCGAATCTCAACTACTACGTGTAGGAGAAATGATGACAATGATATACCCAAAAGTAATTTTTGTTGTGATAATTTGTATTTTCGTGATGAGACCCGTTAAGGGCCGTAAATACTAGCCCTTAGCAATTGGTTACCAATAGAGAACTTCATTAGTATCTATTTAAAGAATTGCCGTAGTTCATCCACCCTTTCCAAACCTCTTATCACATAATAACTACAAAATAATTGAGAAGATTATGATATTTATGATGTATGAATTGTATATTGATTGAGAATTTGATTATAACTGAACCTATTACACGTCCAAAATCTTGTACGAGAATGAGTGACGATCAATGCCAATTCACTCTAGTAGCGAATGTTGGGATTAAACAGTAACAGATAACAACTCTCTAGTAACAGATTGGTTGACTGAGTAGATCACGTGACTCCCCGATCAAAACTCACATATTCAATTCAAGAATTTGTTATTCACAAATACAAGAATTTGATGGCGGAACAACAAAACTGATCGTCTACATCGTCTACAGGCTAAAAAGTCAGAGACGACGAGTCAAGAGTAGCTAATTTAGTATCGCATGCTCCAAGGTCACACAATAAAGGAGCAGTATGATTCGCAATTTCAGTTTGGAATGAGGAGGGCATAATATTGGTCATATTATGACCAATCGAAGAGCTCGAAAAAAACAAACAATGAGCACCGTTAGTTCGTTGGTCCCAGCTTGGGGCAGCCCTGGAGTAGCCTTGGTTGGAATTTTCGATCTTATCTTTCTCAGTCAGTTTGAACATTTTAACTGTGAGGCTTATGCGGGTTCTGTTTTGAATTTTTTGAGGATTTTTTAATGTTATTGTCAATTTTTTTCAAAATAATGCCAATGGAAAAAATTTCTTTCTTTCTTCCTCTTATTCTTGCAACGCACTCCTTAACGATCAGTCCACCACTATTCAGGTAGTTTTCGGTTCAGTTTTATATATTTCATTGTTTTCAAAGTCATTGCCAGCTTGCGAGCATTATTTGCTAACACTTCTCAAACAATCAGGAGCAATATGTTCGGGTGGCGTGAACTGTCACCCTCGCTGAACAAAGTTTGCTAACACTGTTCACGAACGTTCTCGAACGTTCAAATGCGTTTCGCTGCTTGTTGCTAAACCTAGTGGATCTGTTACTCTCTTCAGCGAATTGACAAATCGTAAGGGATTCATGATTGTGTGCGTCCATCGTAAACGGTATATCGGCGAAAGGACGAATGACTGGTGGAACCTAATACGTTATTCAGAAGTTTTCGATTTAGCTTCGGGTTCCCATCTTCATTATTTTGTTCAATGCAGTTCGGCTTTCAGGCAGTGTTATGTGAAGTGCAATAACGAGACACAGACAAGTTGAAATTTGCATTTGGCTAAGAAAAGCATCAGATTCCCTTCTATCCTCTTTGTTATACCTCAGGTGATCGATATCTGTGTCCTCTTTGTGTTGACGGGAGGAGCTGCCAATATTAGACAACAAAAATACTTTTTAAAACTTATTCAGTGTTCACAGGGTTCAGAGTAATCAAGAAAACAGTTAGATTCACCGTTAACTGTGCTTTGTTCGAAACAGTAGGTCATTTTAGTTCCTCTCGTAGTTTGTCGTGGAAAACATGAAAAGTGTAATGGAGACTCTTGCTCTCCAAAACGAAACGATTGAATGGGAATAGTACATTCCCCGCTGGTCGAAAAAGGATATTATGGTCATGGATTGGGGCGAAATTGATCAATATGGACCTGAGTCTTACTTCACAATTTCAAATCATATTTGGACAAAACTTCAAACGTGTAAATGTTACAAGCTTCTTATTTAATTGGGATAATTTTCTATTGAGTTGTACCAACTTTACAGAGCAAATGGATCGGTTGCTTCAATAGCGAGGACGGGTTGTGAGGAGTCCAACTAATGGAGCTTCTGTGCCGCGGGCCAGCTTGGCAGGAGACAATGGCCATTGTGAGATGGGGTGGACAGTGTTAGGACGCACCCGCGATGCTATCGGTTTACGTTGATCGCCCACCGATCTGCACGTGACAAGGAGCGGTAACGTAGTGTGCTGATAACGCCCTTGCCGCCTCGAGCAAACTGCTGGTCTCGCCAAGTCCCCATCCCGCTGTTATCTTATCAATCTTGATGCTCTGCGAGAGTTCCACTGTTACGAAATCGTGTGTTTCGCCGGAGATAGGGCCGAGCCCGTGTGAAGTTTGGAAATCACTGGGGATTGGTTTAAGTGTATTGACCTTCTGGGTTACTGATTTATCTCGTACCCTCCAACTCCACCTGCAGTAATCACAAAGACCTCCGATGAATCGGGTAGTCGGAGACCACACAACAGTTCAAAGTAGCATGACAATTTACCACTGATGTACAACTGAAGGTATTACGTTCTACCAAGGAGTCGTGTGTTCGATATGGTAAAATAACAATTATATCATCCCCCTTCAACTCTTGCTACTTGTTGGATGATCTTTTCCAAACAGTTCTACTATGGGGTACTTTCCATTTCGTCTTATATTAATAATATTTTAACCGTGAGTTTTACTTTAAACGCAGAAAAGTCTCCTGTACTTTTTCATGAAGAATGTGTGGTTCGACTATTTGGGTTCCTTGGAATTGCGACAATCCAAGGCCATCGGGAAGTCCTTGGTTGAAAACGGAGTTCTTCCCGGGTCGAAGCAGAATCATCTTATGATAAAAACAGATTGTTGCTAACATGAGAGGTTGATGTGCAACGATGTAACACCTACAACAGTCATGTTACCGACACTCACGTATGTTATGTCAGAAATGTGGGATTTTAAGCAGTTGAAACAGAAATTAACTGAAGTAAGTACTAAAATTTCAATTATATCGCATCTCAACCCTATAACGTTCGATCAATCGTACCAACATGTAACTTAATCACCAATATTTTACGAGTCCTTCATCAGGTAACAAAAGTTGATGGGATTGAAAGTTCAAGATAACCGAAATTTAAAGACATGAAACCCTGCCCCTAAACTAATACTATGTGTTACGAAAAACTTGATTTCGAAAGGAACTGTTGAATACCGAATCCCATTCATATAACATCAGGTGATTCTTTTGTCTGAATATTTATGATCAAATCATTTATAGGTGATTCTTACTATGTACATCAGTTTTTTTAAATCACAGTTCTAGCCCTTAGGAGTGATTTCATCATCATCTGAAGAGTTGCGCAATAATACAGGGGGGCTCGACCTAACATGAACACCCCTTTTACTTTCAATACAAACAGTATATTTGAAAAAAATCCAATGATTCAACAAATTAGGTGTGCACAATTTTGCGCACATGCGCAGTCTACACTAACTTCCTTATTTCAAATGAGAACCCCTATTTTTATTCCAAATTCCGAATTTTACGCCAAATTTCATGAAAATTTGAACCCTCAACCAATTGTTTTGGTTGCGCGTAACCGTTTCAGCAAGCACGCAAGTTGCTCAACCCCAAATTTGTCAAATAGTGGATGATGGTGAACTGTAAAGTGTGGTATATGAATTTTCATTGTTTTTTTAACACTGATTCACGCGATGCTATCCGTTTTTTGATTTGACTCAATTTTTGCGGAATAATGACCGAAATTTGTTTATTTCACGTCCGTTTTTTTGTTCTAGACTAGTTTTTTGATTGTTACGGAGATTGATTTTCAAGGTCTGGTTACAAAATTTAAAATAGGAGATTGGAACCTTCTTCAGTGATAAAGTGGAAAATCATTTGAATCTGAGAATCAAAAGTTGGCATAAATGGTGATTTTTCACGCCAAATAAAGAAATTTCGGTCATTATTTCGCAAAAGTTGAGTCAAATCAAAAAACAGAGAGCGTCACGTGAATCAGCGTTAAAAAACATTGTAAATTCACATGCCGCACTTTACAGTCCACCATTTGACTAATCATCCACTATTTGACAAATCCAGGGATGCGTAACTTTGCGTGCTCGCTGAACCGGTTACGCGCAACCAAAAAAATTGGTTGAGGGGTCAAATTTTCATTAAATTCGGCGTAAAATTCGAATCAGGAATAAAAAATAGGGGTTCTCATTCGAAATAAGGAAGTTACTGTAGACTGCGTACACTGAGCACGTGCACAAAAGTGCGCACACATAATTTGATGAATCCTTGTCAAAAATCATTGGATACGTATTTTTTGAATTTTCAAATATACTGTTTTTTTTGTTTTTTTTTGAAAATAAAAGGGGTGTTCATGTAAGGAGGGCCACTCTGTACACAATTTTTGTATTCATCTCGTTTACTGTTGACAGATGATTTTGAAGCTTTGGCCAACCACTTATGCACTTCATGTAATATGTAAATAGGGTTTATTGGGAATGGAGTAGTTTTGTAACATTACATTCCGTGAAGTTTCTTGTTTGGTATTGATTGTATAATGTAGTAGGGTAGTTGTTTTTTACAATATAGGATAAAGATGAGGGATAACGTTGATTTATTACACCCACAGCTGGTTTATAAATGACAAACCTGCTTCCCCTCCCTCGTACGACGACTCTTTCACGTAAACAGTGATTTATCTTTGAACAGATGAAGTGTTTACGCGCTAACGTTGATTAAATCAGATAAGCGAGGATGAGGCAACTGAGGTTTCCAACCGTCCGAACGATATCCCAGACGGTCACCTCAGAAGTTCACATCGATCCGGACCTTCAGCCGAGTTATCTGGAACTTGTTGGTACACAAGTCCCAACTGTCCGACCGGTGGAAGTTTTTCAGCCGGCGATAAACATCGTAAGAGACGGTCAACATGGAGAGCAGTTGACTTCTCAATCCAATTTTACCAACACGGAGTTGGGAAAAATACTGTCAAATCAACGTCGTCAAATCCTACATGACGGTTTCCATTCACATTGAGGTTCTTGAGCTAAACAATATGATTCGCACTATCTTCATTGTACAGTAAACATATTTATTTAGTGACATAATTTCTTCTTCTTTCTAAACAAAAATAAAAGAATAAAAATAAAACAAAAATTAACCTCAGCGATACGATTTACGTATACCGGAATTTTCACATTTGGGAATGGGCAGACTGATGTATTTTTGTACAATGTTACTTACGGGGAATCATTTGCACCCTAACTCACACATTACCTGACAAAATTTCATCAAAACAAGATGAACACTATAGGAATACAGCTTGTTACAAATATCTAAGGATAGAACGACACAGACACGAAATGAAATTTGTTTGGAATGGACTACAATGCAAAATGCATTTGGAAATTATGATTTTGGGAAAACAATTTTTTCATTTCCAGGAAGTGAAAACAAACCCCTCCCTACGAATAGGTGGACTCGGAAGCCATACAAAACCACCGAAACTTTAGCTAGAGTAACTAAACATTGTTTGGTAGGTAGGTATAGCTTCCTTGCCATAAAATTGACAGTTAATAATTTAGGCATAAAGTGGGATAATTTCAACAATTGAACGTAAATATAATACTTCCATTAGGGAAAATTCAATTAAATCATCATGTATGACTGCCACTTTAGTTTGGTCGTTAAACCTGACCAAATTATTGAACATTCTGTCTTGGTTTTGTCGGTGGATACATGAAAAACGCTGAAAATTCTTTCACTGGGGTTTATTATTAAATCGCTAAGCTTTGGAGGGTGCGTGTTTCACAGGTGATAGAGCGATTATTGAATTTCAGGAGATATGCATAGAGCACGTAAATCTGTTCTCAACCAAAATACCTATTTGGATTGATCAGTTGATCATATTTGTGTGCCTCCTGAAATTCAATAATCACTCTATCACCTGTGAAACACTCACACTCCAAAGCTTAGTAGAAATTCAAATCATGAACGCAAGCCAATTGAATAATAAACCCATTACTACATGAGTTACTGCAATGAAAACGAAAAAATTTAAACAGCGTTTCATGCGTATCAGAATGCTTCAACCCGTGTATCTGCTTGTAGCAGCTTTGTAAGCCTTTTAGGAGTTCACTCAAGTATCCACATTACTACATGACTTCATTACTAGGTTACTGCAATGAAAACATAAACAATAATAAACCAAAAAAACGCAAATGTTGGCACCATAAATCGAGCCGTATATCAAGAATGGTTTGAGCTACGAACCTGGGGAAGGGTTCATTCGATTCCTAATGGAATGTTTTTCAAAACGAGTCCAAATTTAGGCCGCGTCGACTTTTTTTGAGGTTTTTAGGGATTTTACAAAACTTTGACAACCCTTAGTGCTGGCTAAAGAATTGGGGCGTTGTCAGACCAATATTGATTTTTCCTGAAAATTCAGCTATTTTGCTTCAGCCGTTTGAGAGAAATCGTAAAATTTGTTATTGCAGATTTGAATTCATCACCCTTTGAAACGTAAACCATGAAATTTTCAGGGGGGTAAGAATTTTGTTTTTCAATAGCGATTACAATGGTTTCTTATTGAATAATAAACTAAAAGCGTCGTTGACATCTTTTTGTTATATTTCCCTCGAATTCGTCAATTTTCTACGGTCAGGCACCCATCACTTCACACCTTCCTGGAAACCGCAATAACTTAGACATTTCAAAATAGAAATATTAAAGAGAAAAAAATCAGTGGAATGTCCATTATGCGAAATCTGGCAGTAAGAAAGATTCGGAGAGTTTTCTCTCTCCTGCGGTGCCTGCAAAACATTTTCCTTGGGGGGCGCCCATTGAATTGTGGGTCAACGCTTGAATGAGAAATCCATTTACAAATCAATGGTTCCTTCCCCTCGCCGTCCGCTCCCGTGCGCCTTTTTCTGTCAATGTTAACTGGGAGAGATTCAGGGAGTGAGAAAAACAGGACGAAAAAAAAGGACCTCATCGCAAAAAGCTTTAGACATTTTAATGCGAGGGGTCTCCAACCCGGATGTCTGAATTGAAAAAGAAGGGAGAAAAAACCGTTCATCAATGTAGGAGAGTTTCGGAAAAGAAGTTTTTTTCTGGAAGGATTGATGATGGAGCTGGGTAGATCTGGAGAAATTTTCTCTTCCATTTGAGAAAGATGATGGTGTCCCCGATGCCCAGTTATTGTCCCAACACACTAAAATGATGCTGATACTGAATTTTTGTCAACTTCATCCCGTTCAACCTGAAAATTTCCTAGAAATCAGATAAAAATTGCGGAATGCTCTAACCTCCGTTGTTCTGCATAATGAAATTTTCATCGTAACACCCGTAATTCCAGATCCGATCCCGTTTTGATAAAGTTGAACACAATGAATAAATGTAGATAGGACCAAAACTCAGAATTTGAACTGAATTTAAGACTTACTTTGTGAACACGAAAATTGCATGCATGAAAGCTGAATTTGGAATTCGATTTAAACAACGCTGCAAATTCTTTCACTGGGGTTTATTATTTTGAATCTTTTGTTTGAAGCGTATTTATTTCTTCGTATTCGTTTAGATACGTTTCGTCCTGCAGCGAGGACTTCCTCAGTCTACAACTTACTATGTCATAAATACAAGCAGAATTTAGGCATTGACGTCGTGGTGCCACCACACATCTCTTCAGTTGTTTATTACTTGAGGCTAATGCAGGTAAGTGAAGTTGTAAAAATATATTCTCTCATCCTTTTCACACATACAAAATGTCATATTTGAAAACTTCGTTGGTATCAACTGCGTTAATTATTACAATTCTATTATGAATGGAAAAAGGAGAGAGAGGAGAGATGCAAGTAAAAATTTTTAAAACTCATTATTTATTTATTCAATTTCACTATTCACTATTTCACTATTTCATTATTCAATTGACTTGCGTTCGTGATTTGAATTTCTACTAAGCTTTAGAGTGTCCCTGTTTCACAGGTGATAGAGCGATTATTGAATTTCAGGAGACATGCATAGATCACGTAAATCTGTTCTCAACCAAAATACCTATTTGGATTGATCAGTTGATCATATTTGTGTGCCTCCTGAAATTCAATAATCGCTCTATCACCTGTGAAACACGCACACTCCAAAGCTTAGTAGAAATTCAAATCATGAACGCAAGCCAATTGAATAATAAACCCCAGTGAAAGAATTTGCAGCGTTTTTTAATATAATTCCAAATTCAGCTTTCATAGCATTCAATTGTCGTGGGATCAAAGTAAGTCTTGAATTCATTTCAAAAATCTGAGTTTTGGTCCGATCTACATTAATTCATAGTATGTTAGTCTTCCACACGCAACGACAGGAGTTTTTTGGTGGTATCATAGAACTAATAGATCACCCTTTTAATTACTTGACTTTGTTACAAGCGGTAATTATTTATTATACAAGGAAATCTATAACTTTTTGGGCACATTGAATGTATATATTTAAATGAATCTAAAAACAATATTATGGCTGTACAAAAACTTAATGCCAATTGTAATACTGATAGGAATTGTTGAATCAATTCTACCTTTACTTGATTACGATTTCTTGATATTATTCCCTTTTTTCACCTTATTAATTACTAAGGTTATTTTATATATAGATATATAAGTTTCAAGAAATAATTATACGCAAGGTTTTGGAAATAGATATAGTTATTTATTCAATAAATGTATTTATTGCTCCAAGAGTAACTACGGGGCTCCTATTAACCACGATGTGGAAAAGGTTTTGGTATTCCTTCAATATTTTAGATTTTTGATCTGGGATATTAATATCAATTTGATTTCAATAAAGAAATTGAAAGAACGGATTACCTGGTCGGATGAGAGCTGGGTAGAGAGTGGTAAGGAGAGGGGCTTGTCGCAAGTTTTCGTTATCTCTCCTTCGCCCCAGTCACTCCTCGCCTCTCCTCTCTCGATTGTTCCGATGATAGCCGATAGATGGTGTCGGCTATCACACAATAAAGTTAATTAAAAAAAAATAGACATCTGGAATGTTGCTTTACCGCACACTGCTCTCTGCGCAGTTGAATCAACCTTTTCATTTTCGACATTTCCCGCATACAATCTTAAGCATTAAAATTGCTGATCCTACCAATCTAATATTGGAATATTTTTCGTTTTAAAAGTTTTGAAGACTTTGCTATGAGAAACATGTAAATGTATTGGAGAAACATATTGAAAAGTACTGTCTGTTGTCGCGAGTGGATAGACTTTTATTTCTGAAGTCGCTCATATTTATTTGTTTGGTCTGGAGCGATATAAGTTTCTTGAGTTGTGGGCTTTTGATATTTTCCTCCCCCGCAACTTTGACATAACACATAACGAAGAGAACGGCCAAGAACTGATATTAATCTTCCTTCCATACGATATACGAGTGTATGTGAGGAGGCGGGGGAGGCTTTCTACAATGGCAGATGATTTACGAGGGCCCTACAGACGTCAAAGGAGACTCAGAAATTCGATATATACATTTGAAATGTATGAAACGTAATAAGGGACGCAGGTTGCATTCATTTCAACACCCCCTTCACCCCTTCTTCATCGCCGAAACGCGAACGCGAATAATACACTGATGTATGAAGACGGGGTTTTCTTGGATGTTACTTCGCGTAGAGAGAAAGCGATATTATTTATCTTGGAGCCGCATTCCATTTGTATGGGCAGGACTCATCAGTCTGGGTGGAAAAGTTAATATGGCCGTCTACCCCACCCTCAAGTGAAATATGACGCCAGCCTTTGGGGAAAATGACGCAAGTATTAATGGAGTCACGTATTACCCTACTATCCATCCCCCGCTGTGCTACCGTCTAGGGTAACCCTGCTTGGACCAGTCTCTTTTTCAACGGTGTAAGCGTGTGTATTATCATGTAGTCTCGTTTCGCTTCAATAAAACCCGCATGAAAGACTCTCCAAGCTACACGTACATATTACATGGTTAGATCAATAAGATGTTTATTATTAAAAACTCAAACTGGTTCACCCGTTCTTGTGCGGGCTTGGGTAATCAAATACGTGAAGGGTTCACACTCATCATTATTACACAAAACGCTGCAAATTCGTTCACTGGGGTTTATTATTCAATTGGCTTGCGTTCATGATTTGAATTTCTACTAAGCTTTGGAGTAAGCGTGTTTCAAAGGTGATAGAGCGATTATTGAAATTCAGGAGATATGCATAGAGCACGTAAATCTGTTCTCAACCAAAATACCTATTTGGATTGATCAGTTGATCATATTTGTGTGCCTCCTGAAATTCAATAATCGCTCTATCACCTGTTAAACACGCACACTCCAAAGCTTAGTAGAAATTCAAATCATGAACGAAACAAATTGAATAATAAACCCCATTGAAAGAATTTGCAGCGTTTCATGCGTATCAGAATTCTTCAACCCGTGTATCGGCTACAAAGCCTTTTAGGAGTTCACTCCAGTATCGACATTACTACATCACTACATCACTAGGTTACTGATATCAAAACAAAAACAATTATAAACAAAAATAACGCAAATGTTGGCACCATAAATCGGGCCATACATCGGGAATGGTTTGAATTACGGACCTGGGGAGGGGCTCATTCGATTCCTCGTGGAATGTTCTTCGAAAGAGTCCAAATTTTAGCGCCTTGTCTATTTTTGAGGTTTTAGAGATTTTACAAAACTTTGACAACCCTTAAAGGGCACTCTAAATTAAGTGAGAGAGCTGGCTCAAGAATTGGGGCGTCGTCGGACCCACATGGATTTTCCCTGAAAGTTGCAGCTTTTTTGCTTCAGCCGTTTGGAAAAAAAAAAAAAAAAAACTGCGGCTTTCTTCAGTGCCTCAATTACATCTGTTGGTCGAGGGATCTTTCAGATGATACGAGACCATTTTAAGACCCGACCGTCGAAGCTTTTCGTTAGAAAATTTTAAAAATCATGTGGTGGCAAATGCAAATAATTTTGAATAATAAAATTCCCTTTGAATTCAGTGCAATTGGTACCAGTGTTTTTAATTTTCGATTTTACATATTTTCTATTTTATTTTACATATTTGGCAAAAATAAATACATATTATATGTACATATTTTGCATTTTTAACTGCATATAAATCCTAGCCCTAGTTATGACTATACAGTCTTCAGACTAGTTCGTGAGGAGATCACTCGCGACATACATCCATTTAGTCGGTGCATTTCCGAGCGCATCAATTCTGGAGGTCGATATTTTCGAAGTTTTCCACACGAATTACAATCATTCATCTAATGTTCAAAATATTTTCACTTTTTTGGGTCAGTAAACAAGTTCAGATGCTGGCCTAAGGCTTGACGGCCGGTTTTTATGTAGACGATGGATGTCGTCCATTGTATTGGTTTTAAGCGGTAGCGGAATCACCACTAGTAGGCCTTTGAAAACTATGTCTCAATAATGCCCAATTCTTTTAGAAAAGAAGGATAAATTTCCAGTATGGAACTCAGTTGATCTCTTTTTGGGGGTATCACGATTGAATAGAGAGTTTTGAACACGAGTATTCTCATTTCTGGAACCTCAAAACCGTATTAAAGTTTTTATATTATGAAGCCCATGTTCTTTGCTGGAGAGAACCAACAAGTGAAATGAAAGGTAATTGAGCTGTGCAATTCGGAAGTTGAACTTTACTCATTTGTTTCAACCCAGATGTAACTAATCTTGAGGGGAGCTTAGCCAACTTCTTACCTATGAGTGGTGCTTATTCTTCATTTTGCAATTTATGGGTGGAAGCAAAGGCTTGAATAATGGCGGGTTCTCGCGACCTTCCTTGCTTCTCTCACCTCGGGTTTCTCCCTCTGAATGCCTCTTTCGCCCGAGGGAAAGCTCGGGAGCAGCTGAAGGCTTCAGAGCAGGAACTTGGTAATGGCTCCAGGAAATTGCCAGGGGAACCCAATGGCTCACTTCCTCTTCCTGCGGTTCCCGGGCGGAGCTCTGGGATCGCGGAGGTGGCCGTAGGCGCCCGAACGCGGCGGCTTCCGAGTTGTTTCGCTTGAAAGGAAGTTGGGCTTCAACAAATCTCAACTTCCACCTCTCTCCTGTTGATTTTCCCGGTTGATCTCCTTCCCCCACCTCTGAGGTGGATTCGAAATGTTTATCTGCTCGTTCGACTTAACCCTAAGTTGTTGTCGAACTTGCGCTGATTCCAAGTAAAAATTGTCCATTTGTCCCAGCTCTCCCGAGAATGAATAGGAGGAATGTTCAGGAAGCAGATCAGATATCGTAAAACAATTCAAGTTTCCAACGTTAGGTGTTGACCTGATCTAGAGGAACTCATGACAAACTTGAGCTCTCTATTCTTCTCAGCAGGACGTGAAAATTACCAGTAAAACTGATAATGACAATGCATGCAAGAATTCGTTCAAAATATAACATTTGTTAAGAGGCTTAGCACTCTTGAAGAGAAGTGAGTCGCGGGCCCACATAGAAAAGACGATATTCTCTTGGGAAGAAGGAAATAGGCCTCGTTAGAAGGGGCAGGAACTGCCTACCTCGAAGTGAAGTATTACGTGAAAAGTGATTCTTTATTTTATAAAATCCACGTTACATATCTTTATCAATACATCTGTTGCTAACGTCACCAACTGTAGGTACGTAATATCTTACTCAACATTCCCCCCATACTATTCATTCTTGTCAATCTCTATAATCGAAACGATTAGGAGGATGAATTTCTCATTGGCTTCTTCTAAGTTGAGTTTCTTCATCAGTTGTTCCTTGTTTATCTCTCTTGGGTACACTTGAAGTAGTGTGTTCTTGTACATTACTTGCACCCTCCTTCTTGAAAATTAGATGCCATCTATTCCTGCCCAGGAGAGAGCCATTTGCGGTTTTCACTATATAGGAATGAGGTTCCTTGGTTTTTTCGGTAACGGCACCGTTTCAGTTTAGATCTCTGATCCAAACAGTATCTCCTTTCTGAAATCCTGGCAATAGTTTAGCTCTCCTCCTCATTTCATGATTCAACTACGCAATCGAAGTAATTTGTTTCTTCGTCTTCAAGTTCAAAAGTTTCCATCAAATCCTCGCCCTCATCTCCCAAGCAGTATGAAAGCATATTTACTTGCCGGCTGTCGGATTTCTTATACAGTTCGGTTTCTCGCTTGCCGAAACCTCTCGAACTTGCGTTTCCATTTCGGTCAGCCCGAGGGTTTGCTGAAATCAAATGGTTCGGTCGGCAAAATTTGATATTGAGAATCGCCAACCGACTGCTCCGGCGATTCCAGCCTCCTTCCAACTTTTTCATACTTCTCCTATAAGTTTTTGTCATTTTGAAAAAACAGTTCAATTGATACCATGAAGTATTGCTATATTCTCTTTGGAAGGAGGAAACAGGCCACGTTAGATGGGACAGAAACTGACTGCCTCGAAGTGAAGTATGTAAAGTGAACATGTAAAGTGATTTTTCATTTTAAAAAATCTAACGCACACATCTTTATTAATGGGTAATTTCAAAATTTCGGTCACATTTATGTCACTGATCAGTATTGCCGTCAAATTTCAACTAAATACAGTTTTGTAAGTGTTTTAAAATTTTCTCCTATGTGGATTTACATGTTCCATAGAAAAGTATGTAAAAGTTGTGCCTACAGGACCCAGGAGAAAATGCTCAAGTCCCTAATTCTCACTCCCTAGAGCTGTCACTAACCAGAGGTATACAACTTTAATCGTCACTACTCAGGGAAATATTTATTGGAGCTGTTATATCCACTTACACTATGAAAGAACATACCATCTACAATGGATATCTGTCTCAGGAAAAAAATTGGATCAAATCAAGTAGCCTCATCAATCCATTATATCAGTGTCACACGGTCTTTCCTCTCCCTACAATGTTTTGAAAAGTTGCCCCCAACACGCAGGGAAGGGTGTTTATGAAGTTGCTTCTGTTTTGTTAGCATCCCTTATTCAAGATGATCCCAACACCGGTGGTTGGATTTTGCCTAGACCCAACCAAATCTGGGGGAAAACCATCCCTGGAGGCAGCAGTGTGGGTTTTTCAACTCTCACTCTCTACTCCAATAACATTCTGACTACAAGTGAAACTTTGATCGCACTTGTTGGCAATTAGTGTAGTTGTTGGAAGTTCGTTTACAACATCTTGGGTCAACCAGTTTCAATTGATTTGTGGACTATAAAGGCGGTGAAAGGCCTCACTCCCTACTCTCTCACTCCCTACAATATCGATCCAATAGCACCTTCAATTGTAGGGAGTGAGATCTGCTTGTAGCAAGTGAGATTTTGCAAGGAAACCTTAGTAGGTATTACCGTAGCTAAAATTAAGCTAATTCGTGCTGTTCCACGCACCTAAATTGAAAAACTTGAGCGGCGATTCCCATGGAGTACATTACCTCAGTTGTAACTAGTTGACATATTAACAAATAAACGCTCAAAAAAAAAAAAAATGCCACATTAACAGTACGGTTCAAGATTATGTGTGCTTACTTGGGTAATATGCCGAGAGAACCGCAGTTATTGATTAGGAACAAGAGAATTGATCAAGTTTCAAATTTTATTTTTTAGAAAAGTCGATACTCAAATGTGACCGAAATTTTGAAATGACCCTAATACATCTGTTTTTAACGTCACCAAGCAACTGTAGGTAGGTAATTATCTAACACTACACGGTGTACGGAAGACTGTTGCGATAACGCGCCAACGTCAAAAATGTTGTCTTAGAGTTAGCACTTTTTTGAACCCCCGATGAAGTGAAAATGCAAAAAAAAACTTCATACTGTCGAATTCATGAATATTCCAACAGGCGAGGCACCTCTGTAGTCTACAAAACTAAAACTTTTCATCCCGTTAATTTAACCCGTTTAACTATTTCTTAACTAATGACAGGCGAGAAACGAGTTCCTGTTATGCTCACGTGGTGCTAAAACCATACAATCATCTCTTGCATTCCACTCTGAATCATAACTATCCTTTGATCTTTTAGTATGCTGTGTAAGTTACCGAATAATGTTACGACAAATGGATGGTAATACAGTGCAACGGTCGTGGCCAGCAGATGGCGGGGAAGTGGACGCCGTTATCGACCGAAACCCATCAGCGAGAGGATATTGGAGTGCGGGCACAGCCAACGGTGGTCCTCTGCCAGCCTGTCATTTATCGGACGATGCGGTTCGCTCGCAATTGATTCCGATGAACCACTCTAACGACTCAGAACTCCTCTCATAACGGAGTTGAGAGAACCAACTATTAATATTACGTTGGAATGGTAATATGAGACAAGTTTAATCGGTTGGTCGTTATCGGATGTCAAGCGAGGGTTTTGCAAAAAACGATTTATTTCTATGTCCACGCGGTTTACTAATGAGTAGACTTAAACTCCTGCACAGTGTCAACTTATATTCGTCAAAGGCCAAAGAACGCCATTTCTCGCCAGAACGCCTAGGATGGGTTGATACATAGCATTGCAGCTTATTAGGACCTCTCTTTGAAGATCAATGATGAAGTCAACACTACCTGTATAAGATGGACGGCCTATTATATTCAATTCCAAAGGGTGAAGAGCAAACTAAGATTGAGAGTCAAAATAAACGGATACAACTTTGATTCAGAACATTCCAAGAACCGAACCGAAGCCTGGCGGTCTGGTGTTTTTGGTTTATTATTCAATAATAAACCATTGTAATCACTCTTGAAAAAAAAAATTCTAACCCCCGTTGCCAATTTCATGGTTTACGTTTCAAAGGGTGTAGAATCCAAATCTGCAATAAAAATTTCTCCGTCCGTCCGCCGTACGCCGTACGTACGATTTCTCAATAACAGCTGAAGCAAAAAATCTGAAATTTTCAGGAAAAATCAATATTGGTCCGACAACGCCCAAAATTCTTTAGTCAGCAATCTCATTTAATTTAAAGTGCCCTTAAAAGGTTGTCAAAGTTTTGTAAAATCCCTAAAAACCTCAAAAAAAGTCAAGGCGGCCTAAATTTAGACTTTTTTTGAAGAACTTTCTATGAGGAATCGAATGAGCCCCTCCCCAGGTCCGTAGCTCAAACCATTCCCGATGTATGGCCCGATTTATGGTGCCAACATTTCCGTTATTTTCGTTTATTATTGTTTTTGTTTTGATTGCAGTAACCAAGTGATGTAGTGAACGTGGATACTGGAGTGAACTCCTAAAAGGGTTTATAGCCGATACACGGGTTAAAGTATTCTGATAACCATACAAAAAAACGCTGCAAATTCTTTCACTGGGGTTTATTATTCAATTGGCTTGCGTTCATGATTCGAATTTCTACTAAGCTTTGGAGTGTGCGTGTTTCACAGGTGATAGAGCGATTATTGAATTTCAGGAGGAACACAAGACTTGTTTTATATTATAAAAGAGAGTTCGTTATTCTGTTGCAGTACACTAACGTGACACCATCGAAACTCCGGAGCTATCCATTTCTAAATAATCACCAATGAAGAGCATGCTTAGAATAACTTACATGAATCTACCACGATGGTGCTACTTGGTCACTAACAATCACTGATTAATTGTACTAATTACACCAATTACTGCTTTAATATCAATACTAGATATTAACCTCAATTATTTCTGGCAGGCTCCAACAGCTACCGGTTATAGGCCATTCTCAGAACGGGTGCTAGAGTAGTATCTATTTTGGAAACCATACTCAAGTCTAAAAGCTCCTTCCACTTAACTTTTAACCGCATTTGAGCTAGAATAGATTGCAAAAATCACGGAAATTACAGAAATGTGTTTCTCAAGTTTAAACCACTATTACGGCGATTGGGGTTTAAAAGGGCGAAAGACCGTAAATTACTTGGCTAATCTCAGTTATTTGTGATTTCAAGATGGCTGCTTCGCTTTCTTTGGTTTTGTAGTGAGTCGTGAATGTTGAAACTGGATTCGCGCTAGGTGGCATTCGCTATTGTTTTTCTCTTCAAAAGAGAATGAGAAAAAAAAGGAAATTCGGGACTACGATGTGCCGGGGAATTGACACGAGAAGATTCGCCGGATTTTCTGACTGTAAAAACAGATGGTTTTACGAGTCCTCAACCTCGTTGATACTTGTCTGTTTTTCCAGTCGGACAATGGTTTTTAGAATAAATTTGTAAGTAATAACGACAGCATTCACCGACCATTCTTAAGCAAATAACGAATAACAGAATAATTATTATATCACGTTGTAATGTGAGGATGAACAGAAATATTGCTGGTACCTACTGCAATACTGTTCTACACACCAACTTTCCTTCATTTATCCCGGCAGTTCCCTTCTTTTAATAGGCAGTCCAGTTTTTTGGCTGGTTTTTGAACTAAAGCCTTGCTCCCTTTGTCGGTGAATATTGAAAAGTAGGTAATACTTCGAATCGTCTTATTCAGAAGTTTTCCACCTCACTTGAAGGTGACAACGTATTTTTGTATGTTGTCATTTTTCTATTTTATTTTTAAGAAATAAGGAAATAAGTATCACCAATTAATCAGCTGTTAATAATATTCAAAATAATGAAAAATTCCTTGAAACCAGAGGGATAGAAACGGGAGAGATTTTCTCAAGCAAAATACCTATTTGGATTGATCAGTTGATCATACTAAGTATATATTATATACTGCTCATGTATTTGTCTTCTTCCCTTTGTCTTTCTTTATGAGAGGAACATCTTCCACAAAAGTCCGTAGTAGTTATGGGGACAAAACAGTGTTGTGAGGAGGGCAATAGCGGATTTCGTGTGTGCCCTGACTTCCCAATCCTTGGTATGACACCCAGTGCATTTATTACGGATCATATGTATGGCCAGGCCATCATTAATGACAATGTCCATGGCCTCTACGTGAGTTGAAGAAAACAACATTTTAACGAGGTGAGTAGATAACTGTAGATGCCAAGAAAACACAGAAATACGAGCTTTGTTGGGGGACGAGCCGTACCTGACAAAACTCTGTACAACTACGATATACAATTATTGGATAGTGATGGAGTTAAGGTTTGAGATCAGGAGTAACGAAACTGAAAAGTTTTTTTTAGGCTACGTGCAATCGTCAAAAGGAAAATGTTATCCAATGTTTCGTTTCTAGTTCGGAGCTCAACCTGACATTTCAGACTCTGATAGTTCTGATTCATTTGGAATTACAGATGGGACCAGCAAGAAAAAACTAGTCGATCTGTTCCATAAATCAACATACATGTTGAGCCGATTGTTTTATTACATTCTAATAAATTAGTTTATTTTCGTAAATATTTGTTTCCCTCTGCCTGACTAATAACAATGCCGCCCCTAACTTGGAAATTTCCATTACATAATGTTAACAGTTCGCCAGTATGAATAACATAAATATAACATTAACGCTAAACTAAACCGAGCTGAGAGAAGCCAACTGACATAAAACACCCATCTTCCTGTAACACATTTTTCACCCAACTCCCCCGTCAAAGACGGTTCGCTGAAAGCGGAAAGTTTGAAGGTCGCGAGCCGGAGTGAAACGAAGTTGGGGTCACAAACCAGCTACCTTCATCTCTGAAGGCGAGTAAACTTTCCCTGAGTCATCACTTCCTTTAGTGGGTCGTTCAAACAAATGTGAGACCAGAAAAGTTATGTGGAAGTTTTTCTTTCAACTCCGACACGAATAAAATTTCAGCTTCGTCTTAGAAAAAACAATTGGGGAATCTTTGTATTTGAATAGTGTTAGTAGGTATTTCATGAAGTAGTCCTCAATATGGAAATCGTCTGCGTAAGTTGGAATTCTGTTTACAGTCAGCAAAATTTATGTTGAATCCGCATTGTTATTTTGAGATCCCAAAACTCTGCTTCAGTTCGTTGTATTGAGTTTCAATTTTCAATTATCAACGTCTGTAAACTCTAACACATTCAATACGGCAGGGCTCGCATTCGAGCCATCCTTTTTAATTTGTTTATCTCATCTCATTTCGTCTTCTCTTCTATTTTTGACGGGAAATTGACGGGTGGCTGGATTTCCTCACAACTTTCAAAAGTTACTTCTTTGGACGGTAGTTTCAGAGGGAAAGGATCGTTCTTGAATTGTTCCCTTTATTTTTCGAGTTATTGTTACTTGAACGTCATTCTGCTGCCAAACCTCCCTCAAGCGTTCTACACGACAGCTCATTGGTAGTGTGCTCTGTTTTTCTGCTTGTATTATTATAGCATATAGAAATGGAATAATCATGAATGGAATGTTTGACTTCGTACTTTATTTTTCTGGTATACAATTTATTATTGCCCCGGTTGTACCCTATGTCTCCAATGCTTCAGCGGTCACCCCGTTCATAATAAAACTTGTGCTCGTGTATTGTGATCGTTGCTTGTATATTTTTCTCACAACATTCAATTTTCTTTGATTTTGTCATTGACACCTACCTATAACTTTTTAATCTCCTTCAGTTTTTTATTGTATTTACTTACCTAGTAATTCTTACTCATTTATGAAACATACATCTTAATCAAATGTGGTCAAATAAATGAATTGGCCATCCTATGTTTCGCGTACGAAGATTTGCCAAAAACAAACATCGAGGAACGCTAATTTATAAAAAACAAACAGCTTTCGAACAAGTGCGTAACCACGAGGGACATTTTATGTCTTTGCGCCCCCTCCCGCACACACACCACATACTTCCATTGGAGGCCAGTTTTGATGTAAAACGCTTATCAAATTCAACGGCGGCGAGAGAATGAGGCGTCTCGATAAATGTATCACGTCTCTCGCCAATTTCAATTTCATATGTGGATAATGTAGTATTCATAAGCAGCTTTTTGCGTAAACGATATTCCCGCACTTTTTCCAACGAGTGCCGTTTTGTAGGACCAATGATAAATACGTTAGATTGTGCTCGGTGATGGTTGCGATGTGATGGTTCCATCGTTTGGTCACTGAGGTTCCGAAGCAACGAATGGTAAACCGTAAAGACATAATCATCACCACTCAAAGAACTGTCACAGTTAGTAAACAATGTGGTTCCATCGGGTGGTCACTGAGGTTCCGAATGTCCAGGGGTTAACATAACAAGATTAAGTAAATCAACAGCTTTCAAATGAGTGGTGAACGAGTTTTGTACGATCACAAATGTCGAAGATAATGATCCGTAGCAACGAATGGGTTGTAAGCGAAAACCATCAGAAATATTTTCGTGACGATTTTTTCGTAACGCTGTCCGCGCTACATTTTCGAGTTGATGTAGCAAAGTAAAGACATAAAATGCCAAACCCCGCAGTACGCGTATTTGCGTCGTTCCTTGCCAAAACAGCGGCATGATTCGAATGTGCATAATTTATTAATCGATATAAAATTAACTTTTGACAGATGAGAAAACCTTTTAATGAAGTAATTTCGAATGAAGTATTGACGGTTTGCAGGTTATTGAAAATAATTTCTTTCTGTAACAAAAGCTTTACAAAAGTAATGTACCAATAAACTCAGATTCACTCCAGCTATTTGGAGAATCATTAAAAACGGAGTAATAATTATTGTATTTTGAATGATTCTCGGAATAATTTGAACAAACGATAATTAATATTATTTAATAATCAATTAATTATATTATGATGATTTAATGTGATATTATTCGTTAAAGTTAACCGAAAAAATATTGGTGAAGTGATGACGATTAGAAAAATTCAGGCACGCCCATTCATAGACTCAGTATACAAGACAAATACGAACCATCCCTGATGATCTCAGGTTTTTGACGGTTGACAAGATACCGATTGGTACAGAAGAACACAGAAAATGTGAAGGGATGACGGTAATCCCCTGGGACAAACACATTTGAGTCTGTAAGCTGAATTCTGCTGTAATTAGAATGGAAACACAAATGTTTCATTATCTGAAGAGAATGAAGAAAAAAATCCGTGTAGAATTAACAGACAAATATTAAGTAAAGCTTGGGAAACTGTTGTTCTAATTTGGCAAAGTCCGATAGCGACACAATGAATAAATTACGTTTTTTAGAATAACTATGTCAATGAACAATGTGTTCACTCCATTAAATTAGCAAATCTGAGAAAGAGTGGGGATAATCTACAATTAAAGATGGGTTCATCTACGTGCAAACTTAATGGACATCCGATTTCACGTTTTTGTCATCTATGGCCCACTTCATTCTTTTTATAAAATAATAAGATGTACCTAGGTGTTTCAAGAAACGAAGAACTAGTTGAAAGCCACCATAAAATGTAATGGTAAAAGGGTTAGAATATCATTTAAAGAGTGAGGCTTCTAATTGGAGTCGTCACTATGAACTTTTGATACCGAAAATCTGATTTGTTCCAGGGCAGCTTTCTGTATCAATTAATGTCTGGGAGAGTGGGGCGATCCAGGAATATCCATCTACTCCATTTTATAGATTATTCGGTTCACGGAACTGCCGATAGAGTGAATTTGCATCATCACTTCCAACTTAGAATGGCAAAAATCTGATGCGTAGTCAACATTTTGGGTAACATAGCAAAGTTTTGGAGATAGTTTCATATAAAAACAGCCATATACTTTTTTCTCTAGGCTATTAGGTTCGATGATCGCTTGGTTGAGTGACCTGACACACTTGGCGCTTTTTTCAGTAATGGGTTCTATTAATTGTTTGAATTGACTGTTCTACAACGAGCACAACTCTAGAAGTTGCATTTTCTTCAATCATTGTCCGAACGGGATTCCCCAACTGTAACAAATTGGGGGTAACAATTTAACTGGAAAATTCATCCGGATCCATAACCCCCTCACGGATTCCACGTGATTGGAAACCGTTTCCCCGTTCCGGGTTTTACATCCTAAACCCGTTCCAAAGGAGTTTCCCCGAAGCCGATGAAAACCGCGAGAGAAAGCCGGTCAACATCAAAGGGAGCCTATCCGTATTCTCAAACAAAGCTGATTAGTGTGTGTAGTTAACACAAAGGACGTCCTCCTTCCCTTTGTCGAGGCTCATGCAAATGACGTTCCAACAGTATTGTCAAACTTAATCCCGATTGAGAGCAAGCGAATCGGAATCTCCGGCAAACTCCCGCTCGGGGTCTTCATCCATTCAAGAGGCCGCGACAGTAGTACAAAGTGTCTGCGGAACGTCGAATTTATAACATTCCCAACATCACAAAGGGTAAATGGAAGGTTGTGCAAGCCCTGCTAAGCGGCTACCGGGCATTCAATCTGCTTTCCTAGTTTCAATTTCAATCTTCATTATACATCCAAGGTTTTTATGAAACCTGTTGAAATTTTCCAGTTAAATAGAAGTCTATCTCCACTAAGGATGCAATCAAGTCCTCCATTCCAAGTACCGTAACTCGCAACCTCTGAACCACCAATCAGTACATAATGTAGCTGTCCAGCCACTGAAATATCCAACATTGGGTTCTAAGCAGGAAGCTTTATGAATTTTATCTGCCCGCATCGGAACAAAGCAGGGTCATGGTATGGGGTCTTTAAAAGGGCTACGCGGAGCGTTCAACCTGATATGAAAGCCTTATGACGGCCATTAGCGTTTTTGGAGCCAGGTGTTTCCATTTGGCGGAATTACCTGTCTGATGTAAGTAGAGACGGGACCATCCCTGCCCACATTTTAAAGAGATCGTTAAGAGGCCGTTTTGTTTGCTTCGCACGTAGAACATGGCCGCTTCGCAAAAACCTGTAATTCCCGCTATACCCTCCGTGCGTTCTCATTCCTGGCGTATTTCATCGTTTCGAGAACATGGTATCCGGCAGCAATAAACTTCGTGTAACAAATACGATACAATTTTAATGAAAATACGGAGGTGCCGGTAGATCCGTCTTCATAATGGGTAACTGTACTATGAAGTTCTATGCTTCCATTAACGTAGACAGTGGTGGATTCTGAAATTGTGGAGTATTTCTCACATTCCTATACTTCCTATGTAGCACACAAGAACTTTTTGAACACAGACGATTTCCCAGGAATACATATTATTAAATGATGAGAAAGTGAGGTAGAGAAACCAACAAGTTCCTGAACAACATTTTCAAGAAATCCGCTTTCTCTTGTACTTTATTTGGAAGAAAAATTTAACATATAATATTAAAATAGGATGTGAAGTTATTTTGGTTATTCTTTCTTTTTGTGTGAATATATAGGGTGTCCTACCGAGTAACAAAACTGTAATTTTTGATAAAAACATTCCGGACAAAAGCCGTTTTTCATGTTAGTTTATTTCAAATATCGCCTCTAACTTATTTTTTCAATGGAAATCCGAATTTTTTGTTGTAAATTTGGATTTCATGCAAAAATTATGAAAATTTGACGCCTTACTAAATTTTTTCGGGCAAACCCAACCCGAACGCTGTGACTGAGTGGACCCATAATGTAATCCAAAATTGAGATGAAGGTGGATCTCAAGTGTGGTACATGACTTAGCACTGATTGAAAAAGATACAACTAACAGTGGGTCGTAATTATCATACTTATTTATCTCACTAGGTCTGCTCCATGACCTCGCTCGCTCCCGCTGACAACCTAAACATCCAGAATTATGACAAACCCAATGATCTTGATGTCAAACTTGGGTCTGAAAAACACAAAACAAATCTAGGAGTCGGTTTAAGATGCCTGAGAAAGAATTTCCATGAAAAATATTTTAGAAGAGAGTGTGTGTAATTTTTGGAACCTTTGCAAAAAGGCTTCCCTCCGGAAATTTCCTCAAACAACTGTCCAAATATCCCGTTGTGATGGTAAAATCTGATGGTACCTATATGAAATATAGGTAGATTCCAATACCCCGTAAATATAAATACCCCTGAGCCCTGATTACGGAGCATAATGATATGCCCTCAGAAGTTAATATTTTTGGCCTGTCCATAGGGTCTTCGGTTTTTGACGCTAACGGTAGAAAGGCTAAACAGAAGCTTAATAAAATTGTGATTCACCCAGTTTCGGCTTATCAGTCTTGGGACGTCGGTGTTCACACGAGAATGGGAACAGAAGCTCTGGGTATGGGAAGGGAAACAACTCCAACTAATATTTGGTGCAGATTTTAGTGTTTGAGAACGAGTAAGGAGAATACGAACAAACGAGGAGCATCTAGAGCTGTACAGCGGGCCAGATCTTGTGAGATTCAATGGAAAGGGTGAACTCCGATGGTTGGGACATTTGGTGAGGAAGAAATTCAATAGAATTCCTGGCAGATTGCTGTAACGACAATCAGGATTCACGAAGTCCAACTTTGCTGTTTAGCTAGACTTGCACAAAGCAATTTGAGTGCATAACAATTGTTGACATATCTTTGCCGCAGTAATTCGAAAAACTTGGGGCTTACGAACGTGTGGGTTGGAATTGCAACGGGCGCATGTGACACGTTGTATGTCAAGTAGGTGGGAAGATATAAAATGTTTGGCTTGGTATTCGTCAAATTTTTCACACGAGTTAGTTGTGAAGTATAAATCAGATCTTCATCTAGATCACACAACCGGAGGATATAGTGCTTCCTTGAAAACGGCTTTCACTTTTTTCCGTAATCGTTTTGTTATTTGCTCCGAGTGTTTTTAGAAAAGGTGAACATTTTTCCATGGATACACCTCTATCTGACTTCATCCGTGACTAAAACATACTGTTGGTATAAATTGAGTTTATTGTAATAATCGGATTCCCGCGATCGATGACGCGATTCTCAACAACGGCGACGCTCGAAAGTCGAAGGAAGATGATGGATTGAATACGAATAGTCTCATGGTAGAGGCAAGGTAAGTATTGATGTGAACAAACAACCTTAGGTGAACAGACTGGGGAGGCATCAGTGGAATAAACACGTCATTAGTGACGCACTGTGGGATAGAACCCTGACTGCATTGACGGCGTGGTAGCCGATATTGAGCGCCTTGGAGTCAGAAAATGGCGGGTAGCGTCCTCTGACAGGGAAGAGTAACTGGGAACCATGAAGGAGGCCCATGTGTATTGGAAAACTGTTGAGCCATAGAAATAATAATAGTACAAATATATCTAATCTATACATATCTGCTGGTATATAGGCGTTTAAAGAAACACTAGTGGTATGTCAATAATCGGTCCTGGTGAGTTCTCACAAAAAATGAATATTTGGATTTGTGGTAGCCCGAAGAAGGCGTCGGGGGGATTTAACTACATTAGACACGGAACAAACAGAAAGCAACATGAAATTTCAGATACTAAGATTTTTCCATTGAATCATTTAGTGGAAAAGATTCGGGGAATGTATTTCATTACCAATACATTTTGTTGATTGGCATTGACAATCTTTTGAAACTCATTCTTCCGTAAATCTTTCGCTTGAAAGATTCTTACTGTTAGATGTACAATATAAGGAAGGCGCTAGGTTACACAGTAAACTCACAACCTCCCGGTCTTCATGGTAGTGTAGCTCCTGCTCCTTGAAATTGACAACGATGTTGGCTTATTACGTTGTGTATAGTAATTTTGAAATCGATCAGGGTAAGAGCAAAATAAAACCCGGACGTCCTGACCTTCTTCAATGCACTCCTTGTGAAATGTATTGATTTATTGTTCATTTATTTTACAATAAAAAAGCTACATCTTCTGAAAGAACTGAAGAGTTGAAGGGATCCTGGAGCATTAGGTTGATGTTTTGGTTCTTCAAATGTTTCAGTTCGGAGGCAGGCATTTCCGAATCACATTGTTTCGAACGCATGTAGACATGAGCAACAGCAGACCCTTGTAGTTTATGGCATCAGTTCCATTCAATCCTAAGAAGGTTAAAATCAACTGACTGAGATATTCAGACACCGGGATATAGACAACTTCGAAACAACAGTAGCGGTGAAATTTTTAGTTGAAAGGTATCTCTTCAATGAATCACATGAGCCCACTTTGATCGCTCTACGTTTATCTGTTAGCTCGACCTCGAGAACCTATGACTACGACAGACGAAAAATAACGTCCTTGAATATCGTAAAAATCGTCTTGCAACCAAACGAACACATAAAACCATCTTGTTGCCAACTCCGCAGAGCTGCAGATGGTTTTCTCTAAGCCGGCAAATTGCTGTTGACGGCAAGTTTTCGAACGAACGAATCAACATAATTGTTGGGTGTACAATATAAGGACGGCGCCAGGTTATACAGTACCCGCACGACCTCCCGGTCTTGATGGTACTGTAGCTCCTGCTCCTTCACATATTGACGATGATGTTGGTTTGTTACGTTCAGTATTGTACTTTTGGAATCGACCAAGGGAAAAACAGAGTAATAACCGGAATTCCTGAGCTACTTGGGTGCACTCCATGTAAAAATTATTGATTTAGCGGTCATTTTCGGCAATACAAAAGCAACATCTTTTATATGATCCTGGGGGTTGAAGGGATTCACGAGCATTAGGTCGTTGTTTTGGCTTTTCAAATGTGTCTGTTTTTAAACAGGCATTTTCGAATCACATTGTTCCGAACGGATGTAGAGATGTGCATGAAAACACCCTTGTAGTCTAGGGCATTAGTTAGATGGTAATAGGCGCATTATACTTTACTTTAAGTATTTACCAAACCATATCTGAGTAAACTATGACTGAGGTGTATACAATCTTGCACGTTATGTGACTTTTTTCATTGTCAAGGTAGTCAATGTCAACCAGGCTTCCACATTTGACGTAAATGCTGGCCTGTATGCTTCTCCTAAAGGTACAGTGAAAGACTCATGATGCGCAAATATTACTTCGGGAGTTTGGGAAATGTCCCTAATGGGCAACGCGAATTGGATATGAATAACCGTCAAATCCAAGAATCGTTTCAAGATTCCTGGATCCGTATTTCCATGAAAAACATTTTGGAAAATTTTGTGTACAATAGTTGGAGTTCTCCCGACTGGTTCCTTTCCTACACAAATTCGCTAGAAAACTGGTTCCTAAATATGTTGGAATTCAGACAACTCTACCTAAAATCGACGATATGATGAATTGAATATAGTTAGATCAATAAACTAGAATATTTTTTCTCTTCTCCTAACGAATTCGCCATAGTCGGAGAATCTTCTCCCCCTAGGGGCTCATATTTCACGCGTCCCCTCCCAATTTGTCCCTGCCAGACTTGGAAGCTTTCCTATATTTAGATAAACAAAGGATGGAAGGCGATACCGAAAATATAGTAAAGAATTAATTTCCGCTCACAACATAGCAGCTCTTAAGGAATGTGACTCCGTTAGCTTTTCCGACATTGATGGTCTTCAGATACTCCGGAAATGAAAGCAATTGTGCTATACTCAATGTTATTAGTGGTATATAAAGACTCTCTGTGATTTTGATTTATGGTTTTCAATAACGAAAATTTCTAATCCATCAAGATCAAACAAAGTTTAATCAAAATGTGTTTACGTTCCAAGATTTCAAAAATCATACTCAATGTTTTCGCTTTATTACATATTTCATATCTAATGGTACATCATTTTAATGACTCTCCGTGAGAGCGTGTGTTTTCATTTTGATTTAGGGTTAGTCTCATACGAATATCGACAGAAAGCTATGTTGAAGGTGATGCTAGATAAAACAAATCTAGGTATTCAAGTGATCTACTATTTCAAGAGACCAAAGTTTTTACCATCCGGCAACTTTTAATTAAGGGACTGGTTTTATACTTTTATAAAAATCCACACATTGTTGGGAGACCCTATTTTTATGACCATCAAACTCTCTCCCAGATTCTTCTACCCTGTGATAATTTTAACCTTAACTACTAGAAGTCCTCAGCATTTGATTTATTCAATTTTTAATTCCTTGCCTACTCATCTAAAGATTCCTGGAGCTACAACTCGCTCTGCATATCAGAAACAAATATTTACATAGATGATAAATCTAGGGCCAGAAAATGCAGAAATAATTTTAAGTAATTCTTCTTTTTCTTTCTCTCTCTCTCTCTCTCTCTCTCTCTCTCTCTCTCTCTCTCTCTCTCTCTCTCTCTCTCTCTCTCTCTCTCTCTCTCTCTCTCTCTCTCTTCTCTCTCTCTCTCTCTCTCTCTCTTTAAACTGCGGAGGTAGACTATAGTCACCTGCTCGAGCACAGTAAAACGAGCACGCTTGAAACCCGTCGTACACCTGCCGATCTCGCTATGCTGCACAAGGTGACCAACGGTGCGATTAACTGCCCCGAATTGATCTCAGGCAAGATACAAATTTCCAAGAACCACCCGTGGCCTCCCGTTCATCCCTCCTAATGTACGTACCATTTTCCTCTTCAAACGATCAGCAAAATCGTCCCCTCTGCTGACTACATGGCTGTGGCAATCTATTTCTGTCTCTTGACCAAAATTTTTTCAACTCATCTTTTTCAAGCTCAAAGTCGCTAGTTTCATCCTCTGAATTATCATTCAATCAACTCGTCTATAATGAGTTAAAGTGTTCTTCCTATTGTCAAATTAAAATAAAGGCAGAAAATGACAGAATTGAGTCGAGGCTCCATTTAGACGAGCGAATTTGCCAGAATAGCTGTGAGTTCCCTTGTAGTGGAATCCATCCACAAAACGAACGATCCTTGGTATTCAGGAGAACATGGTAATTTTGAACAGTGCACATGGTATATTGATACCGAGTATTGTGATACCATCGTTCAAAACTAAGTTTGCAAAGTTAATATCGTTGACTAGCGTACATGAAATACGTCAACTGTCATACTGTCATTTGTATCTGTATGAGTTTGGGTTGTTAGTAGACTTGCACTGTTCCTTTTCTACAGCCAGTGGTCAAACCTTACATCTTCGTTTGTCCCTAAGATGCAGTCTATGGTATCTGATCAACTATGAGTCGGAATAATTCCAATGGACGGTGCTTGTAGATATGTATAACTGCAAAATCCAGAAATCGTTATAGGTTGCCATCGAAACGGATTTCCATGAAAAACATTCTGGGAAATTGGAAGTAGCTAAAAATGATTTCTGGAGCCCTTGCAACAGGTTTCTTCCCTACGAAGGTTCTCCAGAACTAACTGTACAAGTAATGAATGACCAAATTTCGGGTCTAATGGTTTATGTGTTGAAGTTCAGTCAACTTGAGCACGTTCAGCAATTAAAACCGACAATGTATTGATGAATCCAATATGATCGAATCGATAAACGAGAACACGAGACATATTTTTCTCTTCTCCTATCGAATTCTCCATCGTCGGAGCATCTTGTCCCGCTGCACCCCGCCCTGAGGGGGCTCATATTTCACACGTTCCCTCCCAATTTGTCACCGCCAGACTTGGCCCCTTTTCTCCTTCCAGCTCCGACTCTCCCCAATCCAGATAGAGTCGGTAATTAGAAGCCGGCAAAAGGGAACTTCGCTCTCCTCTTACAAAACTAAACTACTTGTTGCTCTTCGTTTTCCCGATGAATCTGGAGAACGTTTTCGTATCCACCGGCTCCAATTAAATAAACCGAGCAGCGATGAAGGGGATGCAAAAGGGGGGGAGTTAGATGGGGAAGCGGCTTGCGTGGGTTTCTCTCGAGCCCGCAAATGAATTTTAACGCTTTCGCCCGCCCTTCTAATTGCCTCAATCTAGTCCTTTTAAGATAATCCTAGATAACCCCGCTCCATGGTTTCGATTTTCTCAAATTCTATCAAAAGTTACGGTTTAATTCAATTTTTGAATTAAAACCGCTGCATTGAACAACGATTTATAATTTTTATATCAAGATTGCCCTGCTACATAATTTGCTGGTGCATACTTATTAGTTGTAGTCTGTGGTACATTATCTCAACTCGGTGATTTAAGGCCTGTAACGTGAATAAATCCCTTACTGCCTCAAATTTGAATTGCCCGCTAAATTCAAATCGCGTGGTTTCGTGTCATCCAATCAGGACGCCCGAAATTCTCAAAGTCTTATTTTTTATATCTTTATTAATTTTGCACCCACATGATATATTCATGATTCTCATAAAGCCCGGCATTATTGATTTACGTTGAAACCATCATCCATACCATGCAACAGAATTTTGATACCAATCTACTGCATGGGAAAATCTCGTCGTGGCTAGCGGCCCATCGGAAAACGTTTTTCTTTCATTCATGTTCCGTTCAAGCCTTCGTCTTCTTCTTGAAAATTTGTATAATAGCCTGAAGTTCAATTCCTGGATGATTATTTCCTGGCTCTCTTTGGTTTCCAAGAATTCTCCTTTATTTTTGTGAAGTTGGAACTATAAAAATAGGTATCTGCGGCAACAAGGATTTTTAAGTACCTTTTCTGGTTAGTACCTACCGCATTTATTTCTGTGGCAGTTCCCTGAGAAAACCAAGAACTCTCCTTTATTATTTTTTTTTTATAAACTGAAAATTTAATTTGAACGAGTGAAAGTTCCTCAAGAGAAATACATATTTATATTCTCGTTAATCGTCTGGGTTCATTTCCGTCTTCTATTTAATTTTCCCTTCACGTCACAGGTCACAAGAGTCACATAGATCAGTGATTTAAGTAGAAGAGAATACAGAAATAACGAACCTTTATGTAATAACTTGCAGCGTTCTTCATTTCGTTTCTGAGTCCGATTGTAGCGTCATTTTTTGTGCCCAGGCTTCTTAGAGGAAATCCTATCAGCTACTACCTACCGTTATCTTGGTCTAATACTGGATCAACGGCTCACATACCACGAACACATCGCTAATTTACAGCAAAAGTTAAAAACAAGAACCAATCACCTAAAACCACTCTTTAACAACCCAAATATACAAATTCAAAACAAAATTATGATTTACCTTTACCCTCAAACGCCCTTTGTGGTCATATGCCCGACCGATCTGGGGCACATGTTACAGATGGGAATACCACCATATATGAAGAACAACAATTAAATTCCACACTCCAGCGCCATAGGTCAGAGACGGAACCATCTTCGACGGCTTCAAAATACTAACACCCACATAATCGCTTATCAAATAAACAGGCAATTTCATCCACAACCGACATAATTTTAACCCATTTGCTGCAGGAGGTGTAATTCCAGCGCTAGTGATTCCACGTCTATCCAATCGATCCAGCAATCTGCGTAAGAGGAGATGTATAACTATAAATGTAGATGTATAACTGGATATATGGTATCGTAATTAGCGAAAGGATTTCATAGACTTTCAAAACTGTAGACCACACTGCATTTGTATTATTGAGTTAATGGTTTGTTAGTAATCTTATACGAACTGAGTAACAAAGGGGGTTATAATGATTAATTATAAGGGAACATATTTAAAGGCATCTAGCCTATGGGGCAATGCGAGGGAATGGGGGCGTTAGGACAGTCAAAAATAACATGGTCATTACCACTCTCTGCTACCATGTAACACGGGGAGGAGATGGTATGTTGTGGAATGACCTCTCATGACGTGAATGCGGATATTGCCCGTAACATTCGGAGAATGACCAAATTTTGGAAGGCGTCTGGTATATCCCTCGAGTCGGCGGAACCAAGAATCTTGGAGGATAAATAACCATATCCATCACAACTGCCTTCTCTGAACCAGGGACCTACAAAATATCGAGTTTCCGAACATTTAGACGGAGTATTGGGTTAACCAATAATTTCCGAGGAACTCAAAATGTGAATGTAAACCGTCATTAAATTGAAGTGCCTTCGCGAAATTTCCAACCGTTTCCCCGAATTCGGTCGCCAACCTGGATCAAGGGCTTGACGATCGCGGAGACCGTTCGGAGTAGAATAGAAGCGAGAGGGAGAGGGATAGATGGAGTGATAGAGGAGGGCGTGAGAGAGGGAAGAATGATAGGGGGGGGGGGGTTGCAGGACCCTAATTTACGACCAACTCCAAGCCCCCTCGCTCATCGTAATTCCCAGTAAATCCCGCTCCGAAGAATTTTTATCATTAGCGATAAGGGAGTGAAAAACGGGAGCTGCTCTAGAGATGATCCTGAGCTCAAAAGGGCTGATGCCGTTTCAATGATGTCTGATAGCGCTGCTGAGGCCAGAGGCCAAATCCGCAAAGGCAACGTGACTTTTTTAATTTTATTTTGCGTTTTCTGTCTCTCCTTTTTCATAACTCGTCCATGAACATTGTAATGCCTTTACGCAGATGGCCTGTATTACTGTATTGGTTGATATATCTTTGTTGTAGAAGAAAGGTTAACATGATTGGATAGTCTAGTTTCTTGAAACTTTTACACCTTAGCACATCAAGCTTGAAGAGTATATTTTCTGTGTTGCGGGTTAATCGACTCAACCGTTAGTCCGGGTAGCTGTTCACAACTCATCTACATGTAGAGCTCAACTGATCTCAAGCCAAATTCGTTAATCTTGCGACTTTATTCAACAAAAAGAATCAATACAAAATAAAAACTGTTCGGATACGCCCTGAAACCAGCATCGTGAGAGGGTATATGAATATTCCATTGAGTTTAAAGGTAGTCAGATGTATTGTATTTGATATTCAACTGGTACAATTTAAGCATAAATGAAGAGTTTGTAACTTTCGGAAATATTGTTCACAAATTTGAATCAAAAGCAGCGAGTAACTTTGTTTGATGGCAACATATTGACGGTATGTTACTTTGGGGGGGGGGGTCTAACTTTCTCTGCTGAGGGCAAGCATAATGACGGTAGTATAGAAACTTTTAATGATCGTAGAGTTGCGATGGATATAAGTAGTTCCCCTTCCCCATTCCAGAAACTGCTACACCTGAGCATCACCTGATGCCTTATAGCTACAGGGATAACCTCTCGTGTTACAAGAATTATAGTCTCAGCCCTTGGGAGGGGGGGGGGTAATTAGACTATTCCATTACTTCCATGTTCCAGACCGTAATAGTGACGAGTTTCATCTAAATATATTTCTTCACCATTTAGCCGATTGTACTTTTCCAACGGAGTGGAAAGTAATGTCCACTTCAAAAACATCTAACCTGAAAATAGAAATTGATTTATTACATTGGGCCCATCGATGCACCATATTGATTAAATATAATATCTAACCCTTCAGCCAAGGATTGTACTTCGACGTCTTCGAATCGATGAAAGATCAGTTAAACCATGTTCCATGTTTTATGGAATTCAGCAGCAAACCCTAACCAAAGAGCATGAGGCGACGTGACCATGGGCCCTAGGTCAACAAAATCAATAAAAAGCAGGTAAAGATCTATACCATATTCCACCTACTATACATACATGGATCAGTGATTCACGTAGAAGGACTATTCTAAATCAGAAATAATAAACCTCTTTGTTATAATTTGCAGCGGTTTTAAAATATAAAGAGAAAGACCGGCAAGTTGAGAGTGCAGTATTTTGTGCATTACTGTAACGTTGTTCTTACGTTCAATGTCAAATGAGCAATTGGTCAGCTGAGGGAGGCCAAGGGCTATTTTGAAAGCTGGAATTTGAAATGGTAGCATGATGAATTGAGGGTTTTCCAACGTACCAGATTTGGAATGACCCATGATCTGGCGTGCAGGGCTTCACATGCAATAAATCAGCTTCTGTTTCGTGAAAAGGTGCTAGAAATGATTAGTGTCCAAAGATTTACCAGATGGAAAGATCAGTGGTCAGCTGAAGGCCCTTCTGGCTAATTTTGTTCCTTCTGATCCATCTTGCTGAATTATGCTCGTTTTATGGAGTTTAGAGTGGGCATGACAAGATATGGAGGCTCGGGAACCCGAATTTAGGTGATATGTGCGTAATATACTTAGATCAGTTTTGAGCCTAGTAAGTGGAGTATGCAGTAATTTATGCAGTGCAGGGACGCTATTATTGGCGACTAACAGTTTTAGATCAACGTGAAACGAATCGTTTTATCTTGGGGGTATTGGAAGTTCGTCGCTGTTAAGCTCCAAAACAATAATCACGTTCGTCGGAGTTCAAATTAACAACGATCCTTTTCCAAAGGGAACTTGGGAGCCCGATCGCATTACGCGTTACGATTCCATTAGCGTCCTCTTTTCAAGGACCGAGGCGGGTCACCTATTCAAACCGTCGTCGACAATAATTAATTAAGACCCGGCGAAAGGTTTCGGGGCAGAACGGAAGGGAGAAAGAACGGGAGAAAAAAAGTGAAAGCTCTCTCAATCGATTTCGGCGAGCTCTCCATTGTGACGAAGCCTTCGAGTAAGACGGCGGAAAAAAAGGAGCTTTTCTTGAGCTTCCCATTTTCCTCGGGAGCACTTGAAGAAACCTTATATCGCCTTGAATATTCAAGGATTCGCGGGGTCTTTTGACCCGGTGACGGGACGGGGAGTGAGGCAAGGAGGGTCCTCCGGAGAATTCCCCGGAGGACGCCCTCTCGAAATGCAAGTTTCTGGGCGAATCCGGACAGTTATTTTTCTTTTTCTGTTCGTTACGTGGAATGAAGTTCGTCGACCCACGAGGCGGTCATTAGACTGTAGCAGCCGAGGTCTCTGATTCAATATACCAATTGAGGTCTTGGAAATATTTGGGAACATACAAAGTGGCCGGACCTGTTGCTGAGTGTACCAGTAGAGTGCACAAAGCTGTGCTAGTTACTCGACAGAAAATCTTTAATTCAATGCACCATTGGAAGGAATACAATCATTCGGAAATCTACACATTTGGATTTCGTTTCCGAGACAGAAGCTGTGTTTTCACTTTCGGGAGAAGACACATTTTTTCCAATCGCATTTTTCGTTTTAGACAATTCTGAACAACGTTGGTTTCCTTGTCTCTCTATCAGTGCATATATATTTAAAAAAAAATAATCGCTTTATTGAAAAAAGTAACAAAGAAAAAGCTAAACATGTCCTTTAGCTACTCCCCCCTTTTGAGTTGTGCTTGTGCTGGGGGAACGAGAGCCGTTAAGTATTACTCTACATCAAATACAATAATAGGTTTCTTAATATCCTAATTTAGTGCAGGAGGTAAAAAGCTTTGACAAAATCTATAAAGAGCAGGTCTCGATTCAGGAAACTGTCTATGCATTATTGAAACTCCCAGTATTCCCAGAATAATGGCAGATTTAGTGAATATAATATTGCAAGTGCAAAGTAATTTTCGGTGGTGAATCCAGTAGATTCTTGTATGTCCCTAGAAGTGTTAGACAGGGGGATGGTCTCTCGTTCGTCCTGCTCCATCTGGCACTCCACAGTGCATCGTTCAGCGGTAATCCAGGCGGATCGATGTTCACCAAATCCTCGCAATTCTGTGAATATTCAGATGACTTGGGGATTTTGCCCATTAGTGGACTAGAGGAACGTCTCTCAACTCCAAAGGTTGAGCTTGAGCAGCTTGGCTTGGCGGTAAAGACCAAATCACAACAACTATGCGCTTGTATGTATCAATCCGAAATCATACAGATCCCGATATCAATCTAAATGAAAATAGTTATGATCGGGTTGGCAAGTTCAAGGACTTGGGAACAATCTTCACGAACGAGAATAGAACCAGCAATGGCATTCGAAAAATAATGCCGTGGGGGAAAGGGCTACTTCACTAAAATAAAGCTTGTTAGATTTCCCTTCCTGTCCAAAGATACCAAGTTGAAACTCTCACTTCTTGATTCGTCTTTAGCGACGACACTGGAACAACTGGAGTACAACGAGGTATAATAAAACACCTCTTCTACTCTCCAAAAGGTACTACTAAAAACAAATTTCCGTTGCAATCATATCAGCAGATTTTGTCATGATAGTGATGATACTACGTAATTTTTATTATAACTAAGCTGTATTTATTCATTTAACAAAAAACAGGCAAGCCCAGTTGCAAACAATAATATAGATAAATGCAAATACCAGTATAATCTAGTAGGTACAGTACAACAGGGGGGGGGGGGGAGAAAAAAACAAATGTATCACTATCAAAATAAAAAAAATTGATACTATGTACAGAAAATAAATTATCATAAAAACACCGCTTTAATGAAGATGAAGAAGAGGATAAATTATCATTATCGGGAATGAGTTGGCACTACGTAACGTTCTGGAGAGTGGTCGAAATGTAACAGTGCTGGAGGTAAGCCTAAAATACCTATTCAGTTCAACTATCATTCGGTTTAAAATTGGGTGTGTATAGTTGTTTTTTGTGTATAGTTGGTGTGTGGTGTACTAGTTGATTGATAAAACTCAGAATACAATACTCTTGAAGTACCCATTTCTGTATTATTCCTCTTGAAGTTGGTACCTACCTTCATTCCTCCAAGTTCCCCTCATTTTTCGGATTGCCGAAAATCGTATACTCCCAACATCAAAAGATTGCACAATCCTCATATAAATACTTTGGCATTTTAGTATGCTGGTGATGTACGAAGTACCTATGTTTTTGAGGTTTTCCACCAAAAAATTGGACATGATTGTTTGAAACGAAAATTTTGAAGCAAACTGTTTGCAAAGCCGCTCCGTTGTTATGGGAATGCCAATCCGTTGGTTTTCAACCGAAGAAAATCATCCCTTTTTGCAAAGCTCTCAATATACATCAACCTCCAATGAGACATCGATTTGGCATACTAGTGAAGGACTTGAAATCCATTTAGTATTAAGGGATTGAGAGGTGTAGGTAGATAGCCGGCTTTCTTCACCAGAAGCTCGTTCAGTTCAGATGCCTACCAGAATCAAAGCTGCTCATAATTATATTTGTTTAACAAAACAATTATAGTAATTTTAATTTTGTTGAATAGATCCCTTCAATACAAACGTCACCTCGACAAATCTCAACAAATCGTTACTTCGCAGTCTTTCACTTCACTTTAAAAATCATGCTAACGGGCTCATCAGCCCATTCGACATATAGCATCACGTTGCTCGCACTAGGAAGACGGTCGAATCTGCCGTCACCCGTTATAGAGGTCTGTGACATTTCAGAACAACGTTTTTGGAGAAATTCACAATAATAATTCCACAAAAAAGGATTTTATTCCTTTCTTGATTTGGTACTGTTTTAGATTCGCAACAAAACCAACGTTTTTCCGTGTCCAACTCGACTTTTGTAAAGTTGCAGCTCTGTACGGCTTGTACCGCTGTATGGGTTTTGTACCGTTGTAGTCACAAAGATTTGACGATGGGTGCGGTACCTATAGCTGAGAATGCATGAATGACGACCGGGAAATGACGGCAAAAGGTAGAGAACACGAGAGGGCGGTGGGGTTTGAGGTCGCATTCATTAAAACACTCAGCCGCTGCGGTGGAGATCGGTGAAGTTGCTCTCTTCTCCGCTAATGAGACTTGCGGTTTTCAGTAGAGATTTTTTTTCTCCCACTATTTTCATCTCTTTCCTCGCAAACTCTCTTTTTTTTCGTCTCTCTTTCTCTCTATTTTTTTTTCAACCCACGAGTTGCCGTTCATCCGAACAAGTCGAAACAAGCTGCTATCATAGCGAGGCGGATCCCCCAGAGGTCCCTAAGTATCGCGGAGAGCTCCGAGCCATAGAGGAAACACAACAAGCCAACTTCCTAACGACTCGACCCGAGCTTCTGTTTCTCTCATGTTCGCATCATCAAACGAAACGAAATCCTCGGACAGAATAAGTTGAATTATCTACCTACACGACCTCTAGTTAATTGAAGAGCTTGTTGTATTGTTTCAATTTCATCAACAAAGTTGTACGAAAACATAAAACCTCAAAATTCTTACTATAAACCATGGAAAACTACAATCTATCTCCATTCAAGCTTCTTATTTTATACACATTAAAAGTATGCACACATTCATGGTGTGTTATGTTGCGTATAATTAATTGCATATTGGGCAATTTGGAGGTCAGAAACTGGCTAGTGTATTTCAGGTTTTTCGTACTCACATCAATAAACGAAACAACATCCTCTAATAGAATAAGTTGAATTATCTATCTATATGACCTTGTTTCAGTTGAAGAGCTTGAGTACTGTTTCAATTTCACCAACGAAGTTGTAGGACAACAGAGGAATCTTAAAGTACATTCTTATTACAAATCATAGGAAAGCATTCAAGCTTTTCATTTATACACATGAAAAAATGCACGCATTTGTGAGCATTGTCTTGATGTGTTATAAAACGTATAAATCATTGCATCTTGAGTAATCTAGATTCTGGAAACTGGCTGGTGTATTTAAGGTTTTCTTTTTCTCGCATCATCAAATGAAACGATATCGTCTGACAGTATTAGTAGAATCCTATACATGAATTTCAGGGTTGTTTACTGAGTCATGACCATAAACTTTATAATGGATTTATCCGTTACTGCTCTACATTTATTGATTCTGAAAAACATTAATATTTCAACCCGTTAAGGCATTCTGGAGGATAGGAAACGGTTCATGTATTTGAGGTTGTCTCAGGTTCGTATCACAAACGCTGCAAATTCTTTCACTGGGGTTTATTATTCAATTGGCTTGCGTTCACGATTTGAATTTCTACTAAGCTTTGGAGTGTGCGTGTTTCACAGGGGGTAGTGCAATTATTGAATTTCAAGATATATGCACAGAGCACGTAAGTCTGTTCTCAACCAAAATACCTATTCGGATTGTTCAGTTGATCATATTTGTGTGCCTCCTGAAACTCAATAATCGCTCTATCACCTGTGAAACAAGCACACTCCTAAGCTTAGTAGAAATTCAAATCACGAACGCAAGCCAATTGAATAACAAACCCCAGTGAAAGAATTTGGAGCGTTTCATGCGTATCAGAATGCTTCAACCCGTGTATCGGCTACAAAGCCTTTTAGGAGTTCACTTCAGTATCCACATTACTACAACACTACATCGCTACATCACTAGGTTACAGCGATGGAAACATAAACAATAATAAACCAATATAACGCAAATGTTGGCACCAAAAATCGGGCCGTACATCGGGAATGGTTTGACCTACGAACCTGGGGAAGGGCTCATTCGATTTCTCATGGGAAGTTCTTCAAAAAGAGTCCAAACTTAGGCCGCTTCAACTTTTTTTGAGGTTTTTAGGGATTTTACAAAACTTCGACAACCCTTAACGGGCACTTTAAATTAAGCGAGAGAGCTGGCTCAAGAATTAGGGCATCGCCGGACCAACATGGATTTTCCCTGAAAATTTCAGATCTTTTGCTCCAGCCGTTTGGGAAAAATCGTGCGTACGGCGGACGGACGGAAAAACTTTTATTGCAGTTTTGGATTCTACACCCTTTGCAACGTAAACCATGAAATTTTCAGGGAGGGTTAGAATTTGTTTTCAAGAGCGATTACAATGGTTTATTATTGAATAATAAACCAAAATGAAAGTACGTAGATGCACGACCTCAAGGGGTTTTTTCAAGCTCTTATAGTTTAATTGCAATAATGTCGTTTTATTAATACCAAAAGAGTTGTGGGGAGCAATGAAACTTTCAGGGAATCAAGATTATAAGCCCATCAAAGCTGTGGACTTGATAATTCTGAAAGACGTTGTTACATTTTAACCCGGTAAGTCATTCGGTATTTCGGATTTCCTCTTGTTGGAATCATCAAATGATTGAAATCCTCTGAAAGAATGAGTTAAACTACGTACATGCCAGAGATCATGTCAGTCGCAAACTTTTGCAGTTTTGTTTCAGCAGTTGCAATTCAATTTCTCAGACAAAGATGTCCGGAAACAATGAAACCCGAAGGTACAGCTAAGAGCTACACAAATGAACCCGTTAAAACTTATCACTTCAAAATTCTGAAAAAGAATCATGGAGTTGTCAAGCAGGTACGACTTGTTGTGTGACATATTTGGGCGGGGGAGGGGGGGTTGTGAAAAAATTATGCGCTAAATAAATCTTGGAGAATCGCGATCAGAAACCCATTAAGTAAATCTCTTTATTCAGTAATTCTGGGGGTTGGGGATCATACATTAGTGAGACATGATGGTAAGTGAAACATTACGTATATTTTACGCAAGAAAATCGTTTAGGAAATTAAAAACAGGAACTGATCTTATTGAATATGTAATAGCTTTATTATCGAACCAATTAAGAACCGTCATCCATTCATAAAATGAACTAGATAAATACAGGTCTCTCACTAGGAAGAATATAATGAATTCAATTGATTCTTAGCCGTCTACTATCTTCAGGGCTGGAACAATAGCGGATAATAGGAACGAAAATACAAATTTGAATGAGATCATGTAGGTGTGTACATTGTAAATATACACATGGTGAATTTATGAAAACGTTCACGGCGCGCTACTATGCAAAACCTGCAAGACCGAGCGGTCTTGATGGTGAGGTAGGCCCTGTGCGCCGTCGTCAGAGCATACGAGCACACTCACACGGAGTAGATCACATGGCCCCTGACAAGTGGGCTCCGTTTTCATTGATAACTATCTGATAGTTACTCGAAACTAGTGATCGAGAAAATGCATAGAGAAGGAACGGTCATAACGCAAGGAATCCCATGAAAATTTTGTTGAAATTCTCAGCCATGTTTCGAATAATTTGAAACCTCAGGAAAGAAACAGCGTGCAGACGTGTGTGGAATTACAATAATTGCAAATTTGTAAACAATTTTTCCAAATTCAAGTCTTGAAGCATGAGGCTAAGCCATTTGGGATCCTCAAGTAAGTTATATAACTTTTCAACTTCCCGAGGTGAACAATAGAGAATTTAGCTGACTTGGCTTAGGTATCAAGATGAAACAAGTAGTTACTTCTGTATCTTGATGTCATAGATCAACAGTTAGCGAATATACTCGTCGAAAGTATCGCAGATAGACATGATGAAAAGTCCCTCTCTCAAGCAAGTATTTATATCGTCAAAATGGAGTGTGCTTACCTTTTCAGTGCGATACTTGGACTTGTTTTCGCGCTATCAAAGATTCGATTCGAATCTTAAACTAAATTACTACTCACTCATCAAAAGAATGATTATTTATGTCGATGATAAGCGTACCCTTGCCGTACCACCAGTTGAGAACCGTGTCCTAGAAAGGCTTCCTGTACAATCCCAACGATCCAGGATTAACAAGATGAAGTTTAGCTGAAGCACCTGATGATGATGGAGCCTGTAAGTACGTTTGTCTCTTGTCTCTGTCTTGTTGTCCTAGAGAGGCTTCCTATTCAATATCAATTTTCTAAGATAATCAAGAGACTATTCAGATGACACAGGCGATCAGGATAAAGGCTGTCATTCAGTTAGAACGTGCTACGTTATTTAAGTCGTAATTTAATGGCAAGCGTCTTAATAGGAAGGATTATTATTCATATGAAATGCCCATTACGACAAGAGTGGAGCAATCTGCCTGGTTATCATTACCAGTTATTTAATTTATCATTCAAATCTTAGATTTGAATATTAAATTAGATAGATTATAATCATAAATCTTATGAAATGTCCAGACGTATGGAGTTGCAGAAGTAGGCAGCCGAAATGTAGCAATTTTTGTGATATCTGAAAAAAAGCAAATAAAATGTGGTACTGTAAATGAAGTTTGTAAAGGAAATGAATATGGTAGCTGTCTATACCTTACTGCTTCCGAGTCTACTAAGTTAGCGGAAGCATTGTTTTCACTTTCGGAATGTGAAAATTTTTTTTGTCTCCAAAATCTAAAATTCCACTCGCAACAATTTTGGTTCCGTGTCTGTCTGTGTGTCAGCAAATCCTTGTTACGGGCAAAACTACACGAATTTATAGTCCGATTTTGATGAAATTTTCAGGGATTGTGCGGGTTGGGATGTAGATGGTCCCCTATAGGTTTCATGACCCCCAGATCAATAGTAGCCTCTGCGCATGCGCAAACATGAAATCCTTGTTACGCGCATAACTCCGGGAGTTCTTGACCAATTTCGATGAAATTTTCAGGGATTGTTCGGTTTGATGTGTAGATTGTCCCCTATGAGTTTCATGACCCCCAGATCAATAGTAGTCTCTGCGCATGCGCAAACGAGATCCTTGTTAAGCGAATAACTCCGGGAGTTCTCGACCAATTTCGATGAAATTTTCAGGGATTGTTCGGTTGATGTGTAGATGGTCCCCTATGAGTTTCATGGCCCCCGGATCAATAGTAGCCTCTGCGCATCCGCAAACGTGAAATCCTTGTTACACGCACAACTCCGGGAGTTCATGATTGATTTCGATGAAATTTTCAGGGATTTTTCTCAAGTTATGCTCCTGCATAACAATAAATTTACCCTAATTCAATATTTACTTCGCCTAATTGAACGAACTTCTTTAGTCAATAATGATTCTCAATTATCTATACTATAGGAAGCTATGTGCCACACCCACTTGGCAGACGTTTTTTTAAGGAGCTTTCATGTCAGCCACCCTCGCGCTTATGTCATCCACTCTGGCACATCTGTCGAACTTGCTTCAAGAAGATAGGCACTTACGAACAGTTTTACAAGGAAATTCTCGCTTATCGTATCTCCCAGGTTTTTTCATGATGTCATGGAGAGGGTCCTTCCAGAACGCGTTACTCGAAATTGGAATTCAATGTAAATGTTAACCCTTTTGATGACGACCCTCTGTATGACATCAAGAGGCAATAGATGAGCTGGGTCAGCTAAGTTCTCACCTCTTAATCTTAGAACGATGATATTTTATAGAGTCCTCTCTATGACATCAAGAGAGAAACATAATGGCAATCTCCATCCCGATAAGCTTTGTCATCTAAATTGTCTCTTGTTGATCCTAGAACGTTGAAATTTGATAGAACGACTCTCCATGACATCAAAAGACATTTATTTGAAGCTTATTTGAACTTGACCCGAATTTTTACGTAATTTCTTGCATTATGGATGGAGAATGAAGATTCTAGATAGGATTATGATAAAATTAAACAGAATTCTCTGAAACTGATCCAGCGTTAACCTTTTCCGCACTTTGGTTAATCTTCCATGGGGGGTTTGTAGTTGAAAAGGAAGACCGTTATAATCTCGAAGGTTCCCTTCCGTCATATCGTTTGGAATTACCGGAGCAACAGCTGAGACCCCTCGGCCGGAGAGTCTCCCTTAATCCCGCTCCGTTACAGCTGAATCACCCCCCTCTCTACCCCGTCCCTTCATTTCACTTTACTCCTGAAGGCCGACCTGCATTATTCAGAGTGGATTTTAATGGAACGGTTCTCGGGACGCGGTACGGTCCGACACCTTCCCGACGTCTTCCGGAGTTACCGACGGAGTTACCAACGGAGTAATGTCGGAGTTACCGTCAGGAGTTGCCTCCCGCAGCGCAAGCGGAACCTTCTCCTCTCTAAACCATTAGCGGAATTAAACTCCCCGCGGGACGAGGGGCCCCCGCTCTTAAAAGGAGCTTTTCGGTGGTAATTTTTCAACTCAGGAGGGTCACCCTTATCCTCTTTTTATGGGCCCCAACGACCTTATTTTTTTCCGTAAATAGCCGTTTACTCACGCCCAAGCTCTTCCTATGAATAAATCATAGATCATGAAAATGTTTCAACAACCGCAGGAAATGGGGGCTAAATCACTCGCGACGAAATTGTGGTGACTCATATTTCAGATGAAAGAACTGAAAGATAAAACCTCAAGCTTAACTGTAATTTCCCAACATTTCCCGAACTGAGCAGCTAAGCTCTAATTGCGTCCCAAAGAAAAATGAATCTAACAAAAAAAATGAAGCAAATCGTTACACAAAGGTTTACTATCTGTATTGGAACCACCCTTCTATGTAAATCAGTGGTCTGTGTACATCAGACAATAGTCAGTGACTATTTTGGGCGGCAGTTTACTACATAGTGCTGTTAACTAAATTTCTAACTACTTGCGAGGAGAAAAATATGGAAATTTGGTTTTTTACAACGACTGCGAATACAAGGAAACACACAATCTCATACACAAAGACAGACAGACAGACCGACAGAAAACAGATATAAAGAATATAAAGAAATACAGAAATAAATTAGAACGTGAGTAATAGTGTGCTCCTAAATTTTACACCAAATATACAGGGTTGTGAAAATTTTTTTTGGGTGAAACTACATCGAAAATGGAGTAGAATGCCGCCAGAGTGGGGGTCCTATCTCACTCCATTGGATAGTTATGATTTTTTTAGTGCTTTCACGGTCAACTCCGACCTCACGTCATGAAATCGAGTTTTCTGGAACACTGAAGCGTCCATTTTAATTTTATTATACATTTTTGGATTCAGCATTAAATTTTCTATAAGATAAACATAATTTCAACCTTATAAAATTTCGATAACTCTGTTCATAATCGCAGTAAAAGGGAAAATTTGAAAAATTTGAAATTTTTCGATAAAATTCGAAATAGAGCCGACGTTCTAAAAATTGGCCAAGAAGTTGTCAAATCTCATAAAAACTTCCTCATTTCATGAGCTTTCCAAGGGTATACTCAATCTCAGGATTACGACATTTTTTCTTTGAGAAATTAAGTTTCAAATACAAAAAACCAAGGTGGGGGCGTCAATCTTGGTAGGGGAGGGTGTGCAAGGAGTTACTCACGTTCGGTTGGGGATTTTTGAAACAAGAAGTCTACAAAACGCAGGAGAACACAGAAGAAGAGTTGAATGGAAAAATTGTAGCAGCAGCTCAAAAACTTCAGGAGAAGTTAACACTCTCAGTTACTGTGAGAGCTATTCGAAAACGAGCTAGGTTATGCATTCGTAACAGGGGACGTCAGTTCGAACAAATGTTAACCTAAATTCATTTTTGTTTGTTGTACTTTGCAGGTTTTTTAACAGAAAATAAGAATAAAGAAACAGAAATAAATTAGAACGTGAGTAACTCCTTGCACCCCCTTCCCTACCAAGATTGACGCCCCCACCTTGGTTTTTTGTATTTGAAACTTAATTTCCCAAAGAAAAAATGTCGTAATCCTGAAATTGAGTATACCCTTGGAAAGCTCATGAAATGAGGAAGTTTTTATGAGATTTGACAACTTCTTGGCTTATTTTTGAAACGTCGGCTCAGTTGCAAATTTTATCGAAAAATTTCAAATTTTTCGAATTTTCCCTTTCATTGCGATTATGAACAGAGTTATCGAAATTTTATAAGGTTGAAATTATGTTTATCTTATAGGAAATTTAATGCTGAATCCGAAAATGTATAATAAAATAAAAACGGACACTTCAGTGTTCCAGAAAACTCGATTTCATGACGTGAGGTCGGAGTTGACCGTGAAAGCACTAAAAAAATGATAACTATCCAATGGACTGAGATAGGACCCCCACTCTGGCGGCATTCTACTCCATTTTCGATGCAGTTTCACCCAAAAAAAATTTTCACACTGATCCCCATCCACCCTGTATAATTTGAACGCACATATTTTCCAGGACCTTTTAACTCCCTATTTAGTATGCTAAAGCCATATTTCTCAACGACTTGGCCAATCGAGAGTCCAAGTCGCACAATTATTACTGAACACTCGCAGAAACGTGTTTAAAAACTTTTGTTTGAAACTCTTCACAAGTTCCGGGCCCAGTAAAAGAGGAATAAAAAGAACTCCGCCTTCCTCATCGATTGACTCAAGTCAAACTGTTCTCTTGAATACAGTCGGCTCCTTCTTCTTATCTCCCGTAACGAAAAAATAAGTCTTAAGAAAAAAAGTTCAAACGATATAAATTTCCTTTGCTTTCGACTCGCTCATTGTTTTGTTGGAGGATGAAAATGGAACGTGGTGCTTTAGATTTATGTAACATCATTTGCAAACTTTCAGAAGGTCGATGAAGAGAAACGACATGATGTAAATGCGATCTGAAACTCTTCAAAATCGAAATTCTCAATAGCTTTTTGCATTTTAGAGCATTCTGAACAACGTTTTTTGTACGTGCGTGCTTACAAGTTTCAAGACGATAGAAGAGTTAGTAGCTATTGAACAAATGCGAACGTGAAATCCTTGCACCAAGAATAAATTCTACCGTTTTTATCAGATTCTGATGAAACATGCGGGGATTCGCGAGTTAGAGAGGTCTCCTACGAATTGCTTAAAAATCAATACTTCACTCTGTTCATGCCCAATCGTGAAAATACATGAAGTATCCTTTTCCAAGTTGTAGTGTCCCTCTCTCCCTCACGTGTTTTGGATTGTTGGCCGTTTGCTGTTCTCATATCATTTCAAAATCGATCATACCGATATTTTTGCCCACTACAGATTGTTTGACCTATAGGCCTGTGAACAAACGTTTTGAAGGGGTACCATGTTATAGAGGAGTGAGGGGTAATACCGCGCCCGGGCAATGCCGCCCATGGCAGTTTCGGATGTTTGAATCGACACCAGAAACATGAAAATGAGCGCCGATCCTAACTAGGTTCTAGAGTTACCCTACCTGCTAAGTTAGCCTTCTTGACGTGAGTGCAGTGAGTATTTTTCCGAATCGTTTGATGTTATTTCTTGTTCATCGGAAATAAGCAATGTAAGTCCCATTTCAACTCTTTTTTAGATTATTTTTCATGTATATTCGCAGAATTTCATCATCTTTCTGAAGCACTAACCAAATTTAAGTTTCGATTGTAAATGAAGTCAGCGTGAATGAATTACAAAAAACGTAAACATTGAGGTAATGCCGCCCATCGTATCGGGGGAATGCCGCGCACTTCTGAAACGACAAAAAAAGGTGGAAAAGAACATCAAATAACCAGCAAAGCACCAAATTCAGCTGGATTTTGATCAGCTTACTACTAGTAGCAGAGATGGGGTTCAGAATTCTTGACTTCGTCCTTTGTGGACAGCTTGTGTACAATTTGCCAAGAAGCCGATAATAATCCGCCAAAGTGGAATTGCGAGCACTGCAATCAGAGCAGCCACTACATGTGTTCTATGTGACGACCTGATCACGGACTATGTGATGTATGCAAGGCTATTTTATAATTTTGTAAGGAATGAAAAGTTAAATATTAATGTGGGTTCAAAAAAGTCCTACATACAAGACTGTAGTTTACCTATTTCTAAGTCGTCGTTCATTTCAACTATAGTTCATTGACTGTTTTCATGGTTTTTATTGTTATAAATACATTTAACCTTCTAACTTTGGAAAAAATGGGTTGAATGACGGTTGAAAGGGGAACATAATTCAGTTCTCGGGGTTGGGCGTCATTACCCCACAGAGCGGGCGGCATTATACCACAGTGTGGGAAATGCCGCCCAAAGCACTTCATTAACATTCACGGCTGTTTTTCCTTTAAAAATCCTTTTATGTAAATGAAATGCTCAGATATCGAAAATAGAATAAATTCTAGAGCCATTCGTGCAAGAACAACATTTTTATGACGTTCTGTCCCTTAACTGTATGGTTCCAAAGTTAAGTGCACGGTATTACCCCTCGTTCCCCTACCTTTCGATGAATCATTGCAACTACTCTCATTGTTTTAAAGTTGTTTACCCAAATTAGCAGATATTTTTTCTTAAATTCTATGCGTATTCTCCACTATTTACTACACCCCATGTGAAAGAACGGATTTTTACTTCAATTCAAAGGCCTTTCATCGCCCATTCGTCGGAAGGAAATTGAAGATTTTGAACCTACGCACCTTGAAACGACAAATGATGATCAAGTTTGAGGAGTGGCTATACAAAGTTTTTTTATACGGCAACAAAGGCTTATTATTGAAAATAATTAATCAAAAGTCCTCGACAGCAACCAGAGGAAAAGGTAAGAGAACCGGATCACATGCGAAGGTGGTGACCTGAAAGGGAATCGACGGCCAATGTCTTACAAGTCTGAACGTCCATGATACTGCAGTAGATGGAAAGGTATGACAGATTATGAGAGACCATCGGAACGATTGCCGACAAAAGAGGATGGACCACATGCTCTGAGCCACATTTTAGCAATAAAGGAAGATGATGAAATCCTGGCCTGGTAATATGCTCCGGGATCGGCTCAATGGAAATTGTCGGCTTCAAAATGATATCAATATGAGACTCAGAAAGGTTTAGCGAAATGTACCGAGCTAAGAAGATGAAAAATTCGAGACCAAGCATGATCCTGACATCCCAACCACTCATCATTCCTTCCTGCTACGATATCCTGGAGAAGTATTTGCTAGAAAGAATAGGCAATAGAACTAAAAAAACTTGGATTGCCTTAATACTTGCTTGGCTGGGCCTCGCAGCATGTATTGCTTCAAGTAAGATCTATCTGGACATCGTTCATCCTAAACAACGAGAGTCTTTGAAGTGGGCTTCGACAGTTCAGCTAACTTCAGGTTATTGAAGACTGGAAATTTTCAAGCTACTTTATTGAAGAAACCTCAAAAATGATCGCACAATTTCAGCTAGAAGTAATATCATTCTATTGTTTCAGATGGAAACGTAGAAGTTGGTGATGAATACGAATAGATGCCGAGTGAGAATACTTTCAATGAGGAGATTACTGGTCCCTGGTGTAGAGGCCTGTATGCTTCCATACTTTCCTGATACGTTTTCTACGATTGAAAACGTCAGTCTTTAGCGTCAGCAAATGGTTGGAGGTTCTGAATTAGCTGATGGCTTCTATTCCACTTCATTTGTGCGTTGAAGAGATCAAAGATGTGGTAAGTGAGTGATGTTGGATGATATTTCGTCTGCCACATCAAAAAGTTGACTCATGTTTGATCTTTGCGTGACCCCTAAACTTTCTGAACTTGCAAATAAAAATACTCCACAAAAACTCCATCCGAATAAGCTATAGCTGAGAAATTGGAAATGAACCCTTGGCGATACGTTTAATATGACGTTACTCCGCCTTTTCAAGTTTTCGCATCGTTACCGTTGATTCATAAAAAAAGTGAGGTAACTCAATTTTACACTGGAGAAAATAAAAAAAAAACGGGAAAAGGGGTATATATTTTGTTTGGCAAAACGAGAAAAAAGGAAGGAAAAACCATTTCCCTCAGCTTCTAACCGAAAAAAATCCGGAATAACTGAGACAACAGATTGGCAGCTGTAAAAGCCTTAAGGTAACACCTTCGCTGCTTTAGTTTCCATCTCATCAACCCCCCTGGACTCTTCTTCCCCAGCGGGAAGGTCTAAAGGAATCAACCCACCATCACCTCCGCTCCAGCTATCCTGGTACTTCACTTGGCCTAATTGGCACTTACCCCCCACCACACTCCCCGGCCCTCTTCAAGCTCCCCCCACCCGAACCTGCTACAACAGGTTTGACAGATTGTTTTTCCTTCCGTTTTCCCATCAAGGGGCGGGAGATGTTTCCTGCCGTCGGAGAGGCGGAAGGGTAGGGGGAATTACGTAGTGGCGGGTTCCGACTAATTGAATATCGGAGCGATCAATCTGGAGACGGTGTTCAAGTTTTCGCTTCTTCGCCACCAAAGGCAGTCGAGCTTTGTTTCCCGCTGCGAAAGCTAAAACCCAAAACACTGGTTTGATATTCCAGAGTTGTATTATAATTGCTAATTCTCAATAACGAAACTTTTAATCGAAAAACAACACGTTAAACCTATTTTTTATATTTCGGTTTACGTTTCAACATACCTAGAAGTCAATCAACTCTGGGCGACCAAGATTCATAGAATTCGTACAACGAAGGGGGAGGGGGAGTACCCACTAGTACATAAACACGCGGCCTATCATAGTACGATTAACGAGCATAATTTATCAAAAGAAAAATGTAACATCAAAAGTATAGCGGTTAGTGAGCTCATTGACAAAATTTGGAATCAAGTTCTTACAAAAAAATTAGAGAAAGGGTATCAAATTTATCTGATAACTAACGTTTGAAGAAAAACGATTTATCAATGTTCTTTATTATAGACAAATTTGGATGAAGCCGGCAGAAATTCTATCATCTAGTGGTTTCAAAGGACGTATCAAAACTAAAATAATCTCAAAGCTTCATTAGGTCCTGTAAAAGATAACGTTAACGCAAAAGATGAAAGTGGGGTTTATAAACTTAAATTTTCTGGCGGACTCGAACGTTACGGGCAGACATGAAGCTTTTACGGATAAATAGGGAGAGATTAGGGCATTTGCCAATCATCTATTAGAATTTAGTCACAATTTCAGTTATGATTTAATGAGTAAACAGATTGTAGAATTCGTTCACTTTTGTCTTAATAGAGGTGTTCTGAATGTCGTAGAGAAATTAGAAATAATGAAAAGCGTTAGAGCTGGTAAATTTTGAATGAGGATATTCTCAGATACGTTCCCTCCTTAATAGGCTTATTTCATTTTTCGTTTTCTTTAATTTTTCCTGGTTTGTTGTATTACCTATAACGTTCAACCCCCCTTTCACCTCCCCCACCAATAGAATTATATGTCCTTTCACTTTCACAGAAACCACCTGATTGGGTGTTTCCACCCACCACCAACCACCTCTTGACCAATGGGATTGAAGCTTCCTTCGTTCACTAGGAATTGTAGAATTCGTTCACTTTTGTCATAATAGAGGTGTTCTGAATGTCTTAGAGAAATTAGAAATAATGAAAAGAGTTAGAATGGGATTGAAGCTTCCTTCCATCTGTCACTATAAAACCACTGTTTTTTCGAGTTCTTCTTTTCCAAAATTTCGTCTCGAATGATTCAGTGCGGAAGGCACAAAATCGGTCTACAGCCCACGAACCATACAAAGCCGTTCACCGAAAGTGCTTGACGAAGGTTGAGAAAATTTCTTCCAAAAACCACAAACAGGACTTAGTTGACCCTTAACTACTTTCAATGAACCATAAGAGATAAAATTATGGGGTAAATCGGAATATCGAAAACATTCGAAAATAATAAGTAGTTGGAAAAAGTATGGAACATTTACTCCACTCCCTACTTTTGATGTTGGTATGAAAAACTGCTTAAGATAGTTCCCTGATTAATGAGAGTGATTTTGTATTCCATTAATCTACGATTCAATCCAGGTAAACCAAATCGTTTAGTTTTACTACTATTTTCAATGGTGAACCTTGGTAATCTACCAAGAAAAAAAATAAGTTTAACGCACCTTCAGAAGTTGTTTGATTACCTTTCAAAAGACGTAAATTTACGTTGTTTGATATTTATATCAACAATTAAGAAATTTTCTGGGTTGAATCAAATGTTGAAAATTTCAATCGGTTCAATACTTTCCATTCAACCCTTTCGATCCTGAGAAAGAGCTTGAAAATCCTTTAAATGTTGAGAGAGTCGCATACAATTCGATGCCAAACTCAATTTTATGTGGCGAGTAGATTTCGGGTGAAAAATTGCAATACCTCTTTTAATGCGAAGATAACAAACTATTTTAAAAACTTAAATTTAATTTGGAAAAGTTATACTATTAAATACTCATAATTATGAAGGATAATTGCGAAGGATATTTTAAAATGGAATCAAATTTATTTAAAATAACGAATCTAGCGTTTAGGGGTAATTTTCTTAGTGAATGACGTAGAAGCGTGCATCTGAATTCGATTCAATTGGACGGATTGTAATTTCGAGCCGTGTTTGTTCACTTTTGAACGTCGGAATGAAGGGAAAAGTAAGGGAGCGGAGTTGCAGCTTTGAGAGTCCCCTGTCGGGACCCCAAGTCCCCGCTACTAATTGCCAATTAGACAAGATGATTTCACGGCGAAGTGAAAGACAATATTGTTGGAGGTCCGAATCAACAACAAAGGCCGCGTTGAGACGACCGGGACGGCCATTACCAGCTCAAGATCGATTGGGTCGAGCGCCCGTTCATAGGCGGAAGGGTTGCGCTGATAAATCACAGGTGACAAATTACCGAACGGTTCCTCGTCCCTACAGTGTTTTTCCGGATGAAAAATTGCGGACAGAGTGTGAAAGGGGATTGAATTAACCGTGTCAACAAGGTTTTCAGATTGAGATCGGAGCAGGTCACGCCATCATTATCGGTTTAGAGCGCGGAGGAATTTCATTATGAATGCAGCCACTCTGTTTCAATGATGGAACTCAATTTTAATACAACAGGGCCTACTCTTTCAATTTTGATTGTTCCAGGTTCGTGACTAGGTTTAAAGGAATTTTATAGTTGGGATTTGGGAATATTAATCATCTGCCACTTGCTGAGGTGTGTAACATAGGAACAACCTTCCAAGAGGTGAGGCGATTAGTGCCCGCAACACCCAGAGGATTTCCAACACACTACATGGTATCTGAATTTCTTATTTGGAACGTTAAAAATTATTTTTAATTTATGCTTGCAGTCTTCTCTCCCTTTTTGTTATTTATAACAAAACAAATTTGTTTTAATTAATTAACGCAGTTGATATCCAACAACTAAGTAATACAAAGTATGACAGGATGATTGAGTATATGGACAGGGATGAGTGAGCTGTTTAACTTCAACTACAAAACTAAAAGTTTCAGTAATAAACAAACTGAAGAGATGTGTGGTGGCACCACTATGTCAATGTCTAAAGTCTGCCAGTAGTTATGACATAGTTAGGTATAGACTGAAGAAGTCCTCGCTGCGGGACGAAACGTTTCTGATGTAAATGAATAAATACGTACGCTCCAAATAAGAAATTCGGAATGAATGTGGTCACTCCACTACCCACACCCACTATATACATGGTATCTGTTATCTCTCCGTTGGCGGCGGATCAAGAATCGCGAACGAGAAACTGACCATATTTATTACATGTGACTCAGTAACGAGTTAGAAGTGGCAATGAACTGTTCCCCACGGGACTATCGAAGTTAAACATTGACAAGTGTGTTTGGAAGAATAGAAACACAAAATTAATAACATTTCATTCTAAACCGAAATCAAGGATCTTTGCTCGTGTACCCAGATCCGGCTTCCATACTTTACATTACCAACGTAATTTGGCATCTAGGGAAGACTTGGACTCACTGAGGACGGAGGTGCAGACGCTAAAACTAAATGTGGAAATGCTGGAAAAGGAGAAATAAAAAACTGCGTGAAGGAATGGGAATTTTGAATAGCCATATCGAGACCATTGACATTAAGGCCAGGAAAGTTAATGTGATTATAGGAGGCTTGGATCCAGGTACGAATGTATTAAGGATGTTTTGAAGCTTGATTCTGCAGCGGATGGCTTAAAACGCGCACACCCTCTAGGGAGGTTAAGGAGTAGCCCCATGCTCGCAGAATTTGTGGATCGAGGGAATGTGGAGGAGGTTTTGAGAAATTCATCGATGTTACGAGGAACTGGATATTATGATCAGCCTGACCTGCCACCCAGCACAAGGAATAAGAAAAATAAACTATTGCAAATAAAAAAAGAACTAATCCCCCCCTAATTTGAGGATAGCACTCAGAACGGACACTTTGCTCGTCGATGGTCTATCTTACTTGTGGGATGCAGAGAAAGGATTAGTTGATCGCCAGGGTCGTGACAGGGTCGCTGAGATTGCCAGTCGGTTCAAGATAGATTTATCCGCAGCAGCGAATATTTCGAGAGCAAACCATGCACCGAAAAGCCCATTAAGCAAGAATACATGACTAGACGCTCCTTCCCACAAATCAACAGAAACAAAGAGCTTATCAAACCTTTCTGCACGTCCACCAAAAATAACTAATTCAAAAACGGGTAAACTTAATGCAGTAGGTGTTCAGTGCAAACTAACAATGGTGTCGTTGTGAGTTGTGGTCTATAAATATGTCTTAAATGCTCAAGGGAATTATTAATACGGAATTATGAATGGAATAGTATATTAAGGGGATTACGTATGATATGATTGTGTGAGGATATAACGTTAAAAATGTAAATACTATTGCTATAAAAATTCTAATACTATAATACAACTTTTCTGTTACTCTAACTATAAATAACGCTTTTTGGTTTATTATTCAATAATAAACCATTGTAATCGCTCTGGAAAGAAAAATTCTAACCGCCCCTGAAAATTTCATGGTTTACGTTTCAAGGGGTGTAGAATCCGAATCTGTAATACAAAACGCTGCAAATTCTTTCACTGGGGCTTATTATTCAATTGGCTTGCGTTCATGATTTGAATTTCTACTAAGCTTTGGAGTCTGCGTGTTTCACAGGATAGGGCGATTATTGAATTTCAGGAGATATGCATGGAGCACGTGAATCTGTTCTCGACCAAAATACCTATTTGGATTGATCAGTTGATCATATTTGTGTGCCTCCTGAAATTCAATAATCGCCCTATCCTGTGAGACACGCAGACTCCAAAGCTTGGTAGAAATTCAAATCATGAACGCAAGTCAATTGAATAATAAACCCCAGTGATAGAATTTGCAGCGTTTTTTATGAATGTTAAATTAATAATAATAATAATAATAGCAATAATAATATACTTAAAGTGATTATTTAATTGGGATCAAATCTAACTTAAAGCCACTGGTGTAACGTACTCGTATGTATATTGTAAGGTTATGTTCGTCCCCCGCCTGACGACCATCGAGCCAAGGCGTACGTGTAATTTAAAATTTTGTTGTTTTTCCCGTTCTTAAATATATGCACGCCTTCTATCTATCTATCTATTCATACTGGACAGGTTTATGAAGGCTCAGAAGAGGCACATTGAGAACTGGAAGGTCCCCACTGTAGCTGCAGTGTGGACATCCTGTTCGTTGGTTGGGTTTAACTTCTTGGGAATTCTTCTCTAATTTTGGTTCTCCACATTCTTGTGTCCTCACTATTACGCAATTTGGATTTTAGCTGGCATTGTTTTGTACGAACGACGTTCAGATAACTTTTCTCGAAGCAATAGAAGTTCCGAGACCCACCCAAGCAGGTATTCAGGCAATTCGATTTTTCAGTTCTATTGCCGATTCTTTCAAGCAAATACTTCTCCAGGATGTCGTTGAGGGAATGACCGTGGTCTTCTCTACTTGCTGGGATGCCAGGGTCGCTGCAGCACTCAGAATGCTTGGTCTCGCATATTTCAGCTGCTTTGCTCGGTACATTTCTTCCAGCATTTTTCAGTCTGATCCCGATATCACTTCGACGTCCACAACACCCATTGAGAGGTCTCAAAGCATACAACCGGGTCAGGACGCCATCCTTTGCCTTCAAAAATGTAGCTCAAAGCATCCCTATGAAGCAGTGCATCTGCCTACACGACTCAGCAGTACAAAATACGATCAACATTTGGCTCTGTCCGTATTTCTACTTTTTCTTAAGGTTCAGGGATGGGGTTAAATATACTCTGGTCAATTACAAAGGCTCATTATTGAAAATAATCAACCAAAAAGCATTTGCATTCATTTGTTTTAGTGTAAAATACGCTTTAGCCATGGACTAACTAGCCGAAAAGTGTCACATGGTATCCAGGAACGAAAACGGTGACTCATTATAAACATAAAATAATCAACCAAAGTAGTTACGACAAACCCGTTTGAAGTGAGTCATTTTATTTATGTAAATCGAAGTTTCAGTCGTTCGCGAATCGTCCTTCGGTTCGACAATGAACGTTCGATGATCATCATCATGTTATTTTGTTCAGCATTGATCGTGGCCGAAAACGATCTAGGTACCAGATGACTTAAAATAAGACAGGAGAAGCAAATGGTGATGGTATATCTTGGGATAAACTGGGTAATGTTTTCTGAGGAGGATAGGTACCCTCTAACTCATGGATGATTCATACAAACAAATTTCACAGTTCCAATCCAATGGTGATTGAGGGGTGACCATAGACCTCCACCAACCCTCCTTCATCTATCTAAGAAAGCAACGTGACCCGCTATCTAAAGAGCCCGGTTTTACGGCGAAGCTCGATTATGTTTCAACGTATTGGATAAACAATGGAGACCGGTAATCCGGATTTTCTTCAAACCCCACACCCGATAGCTCGCCATCCGATCCAATGTTGAAAACTTTACAGGGTTCTCTCATCCCATTGCCTATAAATCGGGGATATATTTGCTTCGTTCCATTCACATTGGATTTAATACGCCGGCAAGAGAGCTGTGAACCTCTAAACTCTTCAAAGATCTCCAAATATTCAAATCTTATTTAACCCTTTACGCCCGAGAGAGTTTTTCGTGTACGAATCAGTGTCCTCGTAGTCTTTGACACTCCAATTTTTACGTCTTCTTGGGTGAATTCAGAATTATTTCAACAGCCAGTCATATATTCTGGAATATCAAGTATTTGAAAATCGGTGCCGCGTTTAACACATTGATCGCTGGGTTCATTCAATTGGGAAGGGTGGGAAGAATATAAAAAGTGGAGTCGTTGTGCGAAAGGACGGCTTTTCACAATAATTCAAACTCCTTTCGTAGTCCGTGCGGTGGACGGACATTTCAGGTTTTGTATTTACTTACCAAATAAAATGATAAAGTATCAGGCTGGCTAAAAAAATCTTGCTAAACGACTATAATTGAAAATAATAAACACAAATAATTGTGTTATTCCGAAAGTTTTCGTCTATTTACGGAAATATTTAGATTTTTAAATATTTCAGCCCTTTGATTTACGGTATAGAGATGACAGAAAGTGGTGCTGAGAACGCAATTACAACTAGATCTCAAATGCCAGTTTTTACACAACTTTCATTAAGTTTAATTCAGCAGCTTTCGAGGTAGGCACCGGACGGTGGACAGCTTTCGGCAGACTGCAAATTTTAACGTAATTTCAATCTTTTATTTAATTTTTGGACTTTACAGTGATTGATTACAAATGTTACAAAAATATAAAAATTATAAATTCTATTACAAGCCAAAATGTGTGCAGTGAGTTCGTTGGACTGTTCAGTTCTTTTTGGTTTTCATATTACAGAGGTTTAGAAGTACTGTAAAAAACACAACAATTTCTTATGATTAGGTCATAAAATTGTCCATTCATTATCACAAAGATGATTAAGATAAATTTATCCAATTTCTCATTTCAAGTGATGAAATGCAGATACATGTTAGATATCATTTTTGACACATTTCAAAAAACGCTGCAAATTCTTTCACTGGGGTTTATTATTCAATTGGCTTGCGTTCATGATTTGAATTTCTACTAAGCTTTGGAGTGTGCGTGTTTCACAGGTGATAGAGAGCGATTATTGAATTTCAGGAGATACGCAAAGAGCACGTAAATCTGTTCTCAACCAAAAAACCTATTTAGATTGTTCAGTTGATCATATTTGTGTGCCTCCTGAAATTCAATAATCACTCTATCACCTGTGAAACACGCACACTCCAAAGCTTAGTAGAAATTCAGAAAATGAACGCAAGCCAATTGAATAATAAACCCCAGTGAAAGAATTTGCAGCGTTTTTCACAGGTGATAGAGCAATTATTGAATTTCAGGAGGCACACAAATATGATCAACTGACCAATCCAAATAGGTATTTTGGTGAACAACCGATTTACGTGCTATAATAATAATAAACCCCAGTAATAATATTGCACAATATTTACCTATATATTACCTACCTATATATTACCAGCGATTCATGCATATCAGAATGCTTCAACCCGTGTATCGGCTATAAAGTACAAGTATCCACATCGGCTACCACTCCAATATCCACATTCACTACAACTCGACGCCATCGGCATCACTAGGTTACAAACAAACAATAATAAACCAAAAAACGCAAATGTTTGCACCATAAATCGGACCATACATCGGGAATGGTTTGACCTACGGACCTGCGGAGGGGCCCATTCGATTCCTCACGGTATGTTCTTCAAATAGGTAAATATTTAGGCCGATTCGACTTGTTTTCAGGTTTTTAGGGATTTTACAAAACTTTGACAGCCCTTTAAGGGCACTTTAAATTGAGTGAGAGAGCTGCCTCAAGAATTGGGGCGTCGTCAGACCAAGATGGATTTTTCCTGAAAATTTCAGATTTTTTGCTCCTGCCGTTTAGGAGAAATCGTGCGTACGGCGTACGGCGGACGGACGGTGACATTTTTATTGCAGATTCGGATTCTACACCCTTTGAAACGTAAACCATGAAATTTTCAGGGGGGTTAGAATTTTTTTTTCCAGAGCGATTACAATGGTTTATTATTGAATAATAAACCAAAACGATAACAGCAACCCTTTGTTTCGACATTCTGTGATTTTAAAATGTAAGCAAAACACAGACTGTGGGACTAGAAAAGTCTTGCCCTGCCATTAAATGAAGTATTCGAATGGAGTAACGGTTTTTGATGGAGCGTTATTCAGTCTAGAAAAAGTTTGAGGAGCGGTGTTCTGAGAAGCTTTCACGGAATACTGAATTCGGATCCGAGGCTTTTGTTTCAGAGGCAAATCGATGCCTGATAGAGTTTTCGACCAATGGAAAGGGAATGAGCGAACAGGGAGAGAATGACCGGCGCTAATCCCATTAGGGTCGGAGGGATCGATGATCGCCGGGAATCCGCGAGAAAAAGAAATCCGACCGAGGGGCGGGAAACCCCCTATAGGCATCTGGACTGAGGATTAAATCATTTGACCCGGAAGAAAAGACAAGGGATTTATCACGAATCGGAAAGGTTAGTGAGGTTGGGCAGGAGTGGGCGTCGTTAAGAAGACTACATACCTTTTACTTTTGGGGATTGAGGTGCTCAGTCTACAACGTACGTTTTTCAAGACTTCGAGAGCCCAAAACATAGAAGAATGCAGTGAAGAAAGTGTTAGAAGATCAGGATTTAGCAATGGAACATACCATTCCATCCATTGCATACCTTCAGGTATGGGGAAACAGATCTGGGTATTGTTCAAGGGTCCTACCCAGAGTAGGTAGGTGCAGACTCAAGTCAAGAATGACGTACGTAAGTAAGGGCGGAATTTGTTGGAAGGGTGATGGTAGCTGGTCTGGGAATTGATGTGTTGGCCTATTTTTTTAACATACTTTTGATCTTCCTACTAGGGCTGCCGCATTAGTCCAAAAATCTAATTAAGAATTTGCGTTTCACAGGAGACTGCTGCAGATGAGTCAGGGATAGGGTTATATTTTTTGGTCGGATAACATACCTCTACTTACAAAAGGGTTGGCCTAGGGATTGAAGTGACAGTTCAACCTGCAGTAAATGAATGAGGAGCTCCTGATAGGGCTGTCATGGTTAGTTCAAGAGCCTAATTTAAGGTTCTTACTTTGATGTAGAATGATTTTCACGTAGGTATTTTTGTACGTATGGGATACTGCCAACATTTTTCATATCTTCCAGTAAGTACAGTTAAGATTGATTCAATAGTAGGTACCAACTTAAGTCAAGAATGGTGATATTGCTCCTGGTAGGATTCGTTGCAGGAGCAAAATACCTTTACTCATGAAGGCGTAGGTCTGGAAATTGAAGAGCTTGAATTCAGTGTGAACATACTTGAAGACTGAATTGGTTGAAGACTGGTTCAAAAGTCCAATAATGAGTCCGTATATTAGAGTAGACTGCTTTGCATGGTTCAGGAATAGGGATGTATTTGTTGGAACGGTAACATACCTCTACTCATGAAAAGATGGGCCTATTGAGGTGATAGTTCATAATGCACAGAAAATAGTTCAGTAGTTCCTGATAGGGCTGCCAGAAGTAGTTCAAGGGCCTAGTTATAGAAACGTACTTCGGTGTAGAATGATTCACTTGAGTAAGGGACAAGCGTAGTTATGGGGAGAGTATTCCTTTGTTTATGAAGACGTGGGTCTGGCGATTGACGTCATAGTCCGGGATACTGCGGTATTCCAGTTAGTACTGTTAAGATTGGTTCAAAAGCCTAACCAACATTTGGTACCGACTGAATGATCTAAATGAGTTCAGGGTTTGTTGAAGGGGCAGTATACCTTTACTTATGTATGGGTGAGTCTGTGAAGTGAGCTATTTGCCTGCAGGTGAACATAGTATTAGTGAACATAAAGTATTACTTTAGGTCTTCATGCTAGGAAAGCCTGGGTTGGTTCAAAAGTCAAATCATGAGTCCATATTTCAGAGTTAACTGCTTCAGATGAGTCAGGGATAGTCGTTGTTGTGACAGTAATATACCTCTCTTACGAACGGGTGGGTCTAGGGATTGATGATTCAGTTTAACCTCCTCATTACATAGTTGAGGTGTTCCTGCAAGGGCTGCAAGAATCAGTTCAAGAACCCAATTGAAGGTATGTGCTTTGAGATATAATGATTTTCCTAGGTCAGGGGCAAGCATTGTTAGGAGGATAATATTTCTTTATCCACCAAGGGGTGGTCTAGAAATTAAGGTGCTCATTCTGTACAGTGACAATTTATAGGTCTTCCAACTAAGACCACCAGGATTCAGGAGCACGTACTTCTATGTGGAGTGCTTTAGATGGCTCAGGAGAGTTTTTGCAAGAATAATGCAGCTAGACCTATGAAATGGTACTGGAATTGACGTGCGTGTTCGGTCTACATCATATAAACTTGAGGTGCTCCACCTGGGATCGCCAAGATTAGATCAATAGTACTAAGGTGTATGGTGCTTAAGTAGGTAAGATGTGTGTGCTCCTCCTTCATTATTGAGAGGATGAAGGGTATTCATTCCAGTATATTTTAGGTGTCAGCTTTAGATAGATCGGGAGTAGGCGCATTTGAAAAGACAATCTACATTTATTGTGACGCGGTGGGCCAACGTGTATCAGCCACTACTCAAATCATATCATACTTCTCAAACTAGCAAATTACAATAAGAAGGACAAACGTTTCCAAAATGTTCATGCGAAACTGAGTTGGTGAAATCATTATACAAGATCAAACGTGAGAGTTACAAGTGAAATGTTAATTCAAATTGTAAACCTCCGTGAACTCGAAGGAGTTTTTCACTACTAAGTGCAAATGGATTCAAAAATGTCCACAAAAACCATCGGACCTCGAGTTTCAGTAAGGAATTCCCGGCCCCTAATGAGTCTTTTAATGTCGCTCCATTAGTTCGCAACCCTCATCATTAAGGCAAAGGGAGGCGGGTATTCCGCGTAAAGGGTAGGTGTCGCCACTTCACAATGACCCTGTAGGGAATGTTAGAATGAATTATTATATACAATAATTTAGCTTGTACTTACTAATATTGTCGTTCTATTGTTTCAGGTGAGTTTTGGAGAAGGGAGTTTATTTCGCTGGATCAGAAAACAACCAGCCGAGTTGAATTCATAAGAACTTTGCTCGTATACGAGGTAACTAATAGGTAATAAGTGAGATGATAGGCAAGTATAGGGAAGTTCTAAACGGGGTGAATATTTACTTGAGTTTGCAGCTTAATGGGCAACGTATTTTGTGAAATGGAATTTAATTATGGTTAGTAATTATACAAGGGTAGAGATACCCTTACATCCGCTTCATGGGTAGCCGTACAGACTCGATTGCGGCCCGGGGACACTCCTACAATTCCCCAATATAGTTAACCGTGACACATAGTAAAAGCAAGAATAACGAACGTCGATGACGGAATTCTCGAGTAGAACAACTGAAATTTAAAGAGTTAAAATACATACCCTTCACTTGTGGGCATTACGCAAGACTTAAGAAATTCGATTTCAAAATGAACCCCTGAAACAAAAGTCAACAACTTCATCAGCTGATGCGATACTCACATGATACTAGGTGATTTTTACCATGTCCAAGAACGACAACATTCATATTCGTGGTGATATTAGAGGTGTGTAAACCCAGGTCACCTGAGCCTCAGGTCCTGAGGGAGGAGACGACCTGCAGGTCACTCAGTCCAAAGACAAGGTCAGTGGGAGAAGTTCACCAGTTCACTTCGTGATTGAATGCGACACCTGCAGTTCGTTGTCTCCATTCTGAGACAGTCACCACCACTATTCCTATCTCGTGGCATGACCGTCAACCTCAATAATTGAGATAATAATTATTATCTTCGTCATCCGTCAGAATTCAGTTAATGACAGTCATCTACTGTTCTCTTTTCCTACTCCCTAGTCATTTCTCGGGTCCTCATGCAGATTTTCATATCAATACCTACTTTTTGAATTTAATCGACTGTGTCTTAAAGGGACTCAGCCTGAATCATTCAAAATTGTGTTTCCTGAATTCTACAGAAAACATGAGGAAAAATTTAGTTGGATCCATAAATCTACATGTCTACATATTGTATTCCGATCATATACGTTTAAAACGATCATACAGTTATAATTATTATTTTTCTTGATCACGGCTAATGATGAACCTTCTTGAAAAAAAAAAAAAAAAAAAAAAAAAAAAAAAAAAATGCACCTCAATCAAAAAATGTTATTTTTCAGGCTTATTACTCCACGATCGTCAGTCCAAGTTCTCCAAGTTTCGTGCTCACAGCTCATTGTGCCCCAGACTGCCCTCTTCAATTTTCCCTACCGTTCATCCGCAGCCACCTTTTTTTCTTCTTCGCGTTTCCTCCTTTTTTTTGTGCACCTACCGCCCAACCGCCTCTACCCATCCACTTCCCATAACGCTCGCGAAAATCCGACGCTCTCAACCTCCCCGACGAGGGATCCAATTTTCTTCGGTTCAAATCCCTTGACAACGGAATTGCTTTTAAATTAAATGTCATGCATTTTTTTTCCTCCCTGCGCAGCCTCTTGGTTCAGACCAGAACTCCTTCATCGCTAATTCAGGAGGGAACTTTCTCGTTAGCACTCCGAGCGGTGTTTTGAATGAAAAACCGGCAGATTCCCTGGCAAACGGGGAAGCCGCGTTGTGTTTTGTTTTTCGGACGGATCGGATATTAGATCCTCTTCTAAAATCACCAGAAAAAGTTGAATGCGTGACGAAATGTTATGTTTCTTCTTATTATGATCGGATAATTGAACAACCAAATAGAGACATAATCACTCTTCAATGTAATCTCATCTGTTGAATTCTCCTGAACGGTTCTCATAAACGCCAATGCAATAAATTAACGAATAATACATGTACTCTGGTAGGTAGGTTGTGAGGGCAGGGTAAAAACCCAGGTGCTGAAAGTCGGGTGATATATTTCCCGAGGGGGCGGATTAAAGAATCGGGGAGGGCAAATTAATCGTATCTATCACAACTGATAATGTCAACAATAACGATAACACAAACATTGATAAATTATTGATTAATTGGATAATTTTGGGGTTGATTAGATCACAAAAAAAAAAAAAAAACGCTGCAAATTGTTTCACTGGGGTTTGTTATTCAATGATTCATGATTTGAATTTCTACTAAGCTTTGGAGTGTGCGTGTTTAGAGCGGTGATTAGAGCGGTACAGGTGATAGAGCGATTAATGAATTTCAGGAGACATGCATAGAGCACTTAAATCGGTTCTCAACCAAAATACCTATTTGGATTGATAAGTTGATCATATTCGGAATGGTTTGAGCTACGGACCTGGGGAAGGGTTCATTTGATTCCTCATGGAAAGTTCTTTGAAAAAAGTCCAAATTTAGGCCGCCTTGACTTTTTTTGAGGTTTTTAGGGATTTTACAAAACTTTGACAACATTTAAAGGGCACTTTAAATCAAGTGAGAGTGCTGGCTAAAGATTTTGGCGTTGTCGGACCAATATTGATTTTTCCCGAAATTTCAGATTTTTTGCTCCAGCCGTTTGGGAGAAATCGTGCGTACGGCGTACGGCGGACAGACGGAACAATCTTTATTGCAGATTTGGATTCTAAACCCTTTGAAACGTAAACCATGAATTTTTCAGGGGGGGGTTAACATTTTTTTTTTCAAGAGCGATTACAATGGTTTGTTATTGAATAATAAACCAAAACTAGCCCAGAATCTGTGCTTTCTGACGGTACAATAAATTTTGAAACCACTCTACTTATTAGTTGAGGAAACGATTTTTAAATGAAAAAGAAAAAGATTTTTCGTTTAAAATCCTGCTTCCTGGGATACCATTACTGTTTCACTCATTACATTCCGTCTAATAGGAGCCAAGTTTGGATGTTGGAAGCGATTTCTGGAGATGATTAGGGATTAGACTTTTAGAAAATTCAGTTCATTTCTGAGTGAGGAAATTCTCATCTTCCGTCTCAAAATTGGTGACTGCAAACTGATGGCCTGACAAATGTTTGTTGTGGGTAAAAATCGTTATTTTAGATAAGAATGGACATATTCAGAGGTTATTTAACGTGGCATGAAAAGTGTTCCACGGGAGTAGTGAGTTACGAGTCCAAATTGAAATCTCTAAAGTGTCAGATTCGATGGGAATGAAGGATGTGAACAAGGTAAATTGAAAACTGCTTCCTTGCAGAACGAAGTATGGACGACGAATGCAGCTCGAGGGATCAAGTTGACGGAATCTAATAATTAAATTGGCAAATTCTAAAGAAAGAGGAAGGCGACAATCTCTTACTCTCACAATCGAAAGATCGAACAATCCTTATATTACTACTTTATCATTTCGGTATGGATAAGAATGTATTTGTGGGGACGTCAACCAAAAACTCACGTTACATTTCTCTCTCAAGAAAAGTGTTAACCAAACTGCATGTAAGCAAGGAAATGTCACTCCATTAGTTTTCATCCCATGAAAACCGGTCACTACTCTTTAGAAATCTCCCAATATTCCTCAACATATCCCGTTGTCAAACTCCCCCTTCAATCTCTCCTTATCCCACAAAACTTATATGTCATCAATGTAACATACCAACAGTCATGAGTAACTGAGAGATAGGTAGGCACCCAAATACCAACTTTTGGCACCGTATGGAGCTCGTACAGTGCATGTAACAAAGATTCCTAAAATTACAAATATTTGCTTAAAAAACGAATAATAGGGATTATAATTTTGTTGAATACGAACGACACCTCGAAAACTCTGAACAAAGCGTTAGTTCGCAGTCCTTCACGTCACTTTAAAAGGCACGATAACGGACTCATTCGCCCTAGGAAGCTGCCGTCCAAAAACCCCCAATGTTTCATGTGAATAGAATAAAATTAATGAAACATTTCTTCTCGAAAATAGAGTGGAACATTATTGATTGGAAAGTGGGAAAAGACTGATAATGGCAGGCATGTGAATTAAAATAATGATTAGTGACACATGTGCTTTATTGTATTAACTAGCAGGTTATAGCAAGAATGATAGATTTCGAGAGACTTTTTTGCCGGTAATTTTATGAAAATGTAATCAGCCCAGAGAATATCACCTACTTCAGTTACAAAGTTAATAAAGATTTAATAGGACTACTGCACTCCGTAGAAACTGGAAAGCTCAGAAATATGAGGAGTCGCAGTGAGTATTACTGCAGTGAAATTCTCAAAACGCAAACTTATTCTCTAGGCTACCTTTATTGTCTACTCTATAAAGCTCAGCGAAACTCAATTTTTCGCTCTCAAAATGGAATACAGTCCAGACGAAGGGTCCCAGTTGCGCTTTACTCCGCAAGGCTACCAACTAATACAAAAAAGGAAAGAGATTCCGCAACGTCTACGAGGGTATCTGAGAAATACTACTTTTTTTCAAAGGGGAGAAGAAAAAAAAAGTGGAGGAAGCGAAAAGACCGTTGTCAATGCAATAGGTGCATTCCCTGGGAGTTCTGCGCCTTCAATCGAACCTGTCAGACGATGAGGGTCTTTGAAGCGGGCTCCGCCAGTTCAGCATACTGCCACAAAAGAACCCCTTTACTCTGTTCCATTAGGAGGAGGGAGGTGGCGCAAAGCTCCATATCTGGCTCGTCGTGGTTATTTTCCTCTCTGCTTCTCGCGAATTCTTTCTCATTTTCCCTTCGAGCCAGAGGCACGGTGCGGTAGCTTCGGAGTTTCAAGGCCATCCGATATGCTCTGAGGAACTCACAAATTTCTCCTCCATAACGTTTTGCAACTGCGACTAAATATAGCTTTTCCGAGTCAAATTAAAAGTTTTTCAAAACAAAATACAACAACATTAATGGTTGAAATAACAATGAAATGATCGTTTTTGGAAACAAACCAATGATAAACATCCGAAATTCCTGATCATGCATAAGCAATAGTCCTTATCAAACTCAATAGAGAATGGACAGGCAGGCTTTCATTGTCTTGTTTTCATTGATTATTTCAGTCCGCTACAGCGAACGCATCTTACTGATCTTTATTTTGAAAGGAAACTTCATTTTGTTTCGGGAAACCTTTAATTTGACTCCGAAAAGCCATAAAAAACCTAATTCATGGCTAGTAAACTCCGCTTCACTAACATTGCTCTGAAAAAATGATTCAAAAGAGAAGAAATTCCGGAATTTAAAGAAATTGAAAATCATTTTATATGTACGTATGTCATTCCAGATGATGAGTAGCTCTCGATAGGTTAGAGATGAAAACTTCGTTCTTTTGCCAATAAAATCTAGCATTCCATAAGAAAGGATGATTTCGTCGAATAACAGTTTTTAGGCTCAGTAAACTGGCCAAATTTCAAAAAATTTACTAAAAATAGAATAAAAAAGGGTTAAAATTGTCACATTTATACTTTTTATTCCTGTTGATGGCTTCTCTAGTTGCCTCAATTTTCCAACACTAAAAACCTGGCTATTAGCAACCATAACTTACAAACAAACTTTGACGTATACCTCACCATACTTTTGGTTTATTATTCAATAATAAACCATTGTAATCGCTCTTTAAAAAAAAAAAATTCTAACCCCCCCTGAAAATTTCATGGTTTACGTTCCGAAGGGTGTAGAATCCGAATCTGCAATAAAAAATTTTCCGTCCGTCCGCCGTACGTCGTAAGCCGTACGCACGATTTCTCCCAAACGGCTGGAGCAAAAGATCTGAACTTTTCAGGAAAAATTCATGTTGGTAAGGCGACGCCCCAATTCCTGAGCCAGCTCTCTCACTTAATTTAAAGTGCCCTTTAAGGGCTGTCAAAGTTTTGTAAAATCCCTAAAAACCTGAAAAAAAGTCAAGGCGGCCTAAATTTGTACTCTTGCTGAAGAACACTAAACGAGGAATCGAATGAGCCCCTCCCCAGGTCCGTTGGTCAAACCATTCCCGATCTATGGCCCGATTTATGGTGCCAACATTCGCGTTATTTTGGTTCATTATTGTTTTTGTGTTGATATCAGTAACCTAGTGATGTAGTGAAGTAGGGATATAGTAATGTGGATATTGAAGTGAACTCCTAAAAGGCTTTGTAGCCAATACACAGGTTGAAGCATTCTGAAAACCATAAAAAACGCTGCAAATTCTTTCACTGGGGTTTATTATTTAATTGGCTTGCGTTCATGATTTGAATTTCTACTAAGCTCTGGAGTGTGCATGTTTCACAGGTGATAGAGCGATTATTGAATTTCAGGAGGCACACAAATATGATCAACTGATCAATCGAAACAGGTATTTTGGTTGGGAACAGATTTATGTGCTCTATGCATATCTCCTGAAATTCAATAATCGCTCTATCACCTGTGAAACACGCATACTCCAAAGCTTAGTAGAAATTCAAATCATGAACGCAAGCCAATTGAATAATAAACCCCAGTGAAAGAATTTGCAGCGTTTTATTTGTACCTGAGATATTCAATCAGTTAGCATGTACGCCTGCTTGTTAGGAATCGTTCTAGAAAATACCTCGTTTATGTCAATTATAGTCGAGTTCAGTGCTTTGAAAATTATATTCAAATCATCCGAATCATATCAAATTCATATGGACATGCTTCATGACTGTTTTTACGTCCGTTTTAGGGATTTTCTGAAGTATTTGTTGAAATTGGATAAATTGACTGCTCAAAAAGTGTTATCTAACAAACTCCTCCTTTCTTTTGGAATGTTTGATGTTTAGGCAACAAAAATGTAAGGTTTTTACTCAATCCATAGCTTGGTTTTGTGTTGCTTTATTTTGTAGAAATGTTCTTGACGCTACAGGAAAGTTTTAGTTGGTGGATTTAATTTATCATGAATAATAATTTAATAATCATGAATCATTTGAATAATAAACCCCAGTGAAAGAATTTGCAGCGTTTTTTTTTTCAGAAAATTGCCGAAACACAATAGAGTGAAACATGAGAAAATAATCCGTCACGTATCCTGTTACTTTGAACACGCGAATTGAAAAAGGTGCCACTCGTAGTGAAATTCTTAATTCTCACGCAATTGAAAGGAAATACTTAAGTGAAGCTCTAAGGAGTGGAGGCTAGTCGCGCTATTCATAGTCACTGACTAAGGAAATATTCAAGCAAGTGCTTCAAAAATAAAGCTACATCACACATTTCTTTAGTCACACTTCTTCCTTTCTCAAGTAAGGAACAATTTGAACTTAATCACGATTATGAATTCGATCCTAAATCTATTTGTGTCTTTATCTATTAGAAATTGATTAAAATATTACTCAACTTAAAATCTGCAATTTCCACAAGCCTTGACTCGGAACATAACACGCATTTGCTAAACAGCCTGACTTACATTCATGATCAATGAGTTTTGAATAAACTCTTCTAGGAGTTCTGGAGAGCTATTCACAAATCCCGTGGCATAAACTATGAGCGAAACATAGTATACAAACAAAAAGAGTCACTTCTAGTTGCACATTCTATTGAACACGTGAATGTATGTGTACTGACTAAACTATGAATGATACTGCTTGAGCCGAATTCGTGATCAAAGCACGGGAAGACTAAAGCATGACTAATTTAAAACTCAGAGTTAACTCAAAACAGAGTTTTTAGAGTTCATGAGGTAAAACGGATAGTCCGCATATTCATCTCTTGTTTGATATGTGATGTGAGCTGGAGTAGGGAACCAAGCCTGAACAGTAATGAACAGCTGAATGCCTGATTGATATGCAAATCATCTTTGCTGATAATAAAAAAGTTATTAAGACTCTTTTATCTCTTGTATGAACTTCAATCATCTCGTTTTGAAGTTTTGGCTTTTTTTCTTTTCACAAAGCCGTTCACACGCAGCTCGCAGGCCCCGCACACCTCTGCCGGTCCCTCAGCGGAGGTCGCAAATTAAAATAGGTAACCAGGCGGGCGGGAACCTGTGAAATAGCGAATTGCTTTTGTTCGCTCGGGCCTACGTGTGTGCCGCGAGGGAGGTCAGAGCTGAAGTCGAGCGCTAATGAAGCTCGGGCTGCCAAATGAACCTCCCACCCTGTAGAGGGTTAACCCCGCACTACCCGGTCGCCCCGTCGCCCTCGGACCTCTAAAGTGGTCTTTGTAATTAACGGCTTGGGGGAATAGGGTGATGAAAAGGGCGTGTGGATACAACGGTTCTTTTTATATACCGCGTTTTTAACTCGGCGCTTCGAGAGCGAGTTTCCAACGGGGAGGGGGTACGACACGCTCTGGAATTGAAGTGAAGCTTTCCGAGTTGTCCAAACATTTGTCAGATTAAGTCAGAATGTGATAAATTGAAGAGAAACTACGAATCACGATAATGTTGTTAAACTTTGCAACGAATCATTAACCTAGTTCGTGAACTGTAAGTAATGACATAATTTATCTCAACCCTCATGATAATCCCTTGGACCAGTTCAAACTTGTATTAGGCACTAAGAACATGGGATCTGTTTCTCCGCATAGAACTGTTTGCCACATAACATTATTATTCTTATTATTATGTTCGTGGTCTTTAGAAGGGAACGTTCTTCCCCTCCGGCTCACCGAAACTGTGAGTTTTTGTGAGGATCATTTACCTGATTCCAACCTTTAGATTCTGGAAACAATTACCAATCCCCTGCCTCCACATATAAAATATTGTGTAATGTGAGGAGCGAAACCAGCAATCTTCATCGGAGTTAGAACCAGAACTGGGAATCTCCGAGGCTCAGCAGCGAATCCGGCTATCTTCAACGTTGAAACCGTTACATTTAAGTACGAACATCAAGGTTATACTTACTGTGTTTGCTTACTTTGATTTTAATTGCATAATGCATCATGAGTTCTTGCCACAAGGTCATACGATCAATAAAGAGTACTATCTACAAGTATCGTTTGCGTGAAGCGTTTGCTCATCTTCCACATTCACCAGACATGTCCCCTTGTGACTTTCTCATTTTTTACAAAAATAAAAAACCTGAATGGGTCGTCGTTTCACAAGCATGTATGACACTAGAAGTGCATCGTTGAAAGAGCGCAAAACTGTCCCAAAGCTCGAGTTTTGTGAATCGGAAAAAGCGTTGGCATTGGTACATAATGTATAGTGCGGACTACTTTGAAGGATAAAACATCGATGTAGATAAATATATAAGCGTGTAAGCCAAAGAAGACAAGTGCGATGTGTTCTGAAACGATTTTATTAATTAATGATCAAGATAATATAAATAAAGCTCATTAGCTGTGAAGTTTGGTATAATACCTGAAACGAATCGAAACAAACAAGCCTTCTTTCGGCGGAACAGTCTCTTCTGGAGCAAGTTGTTGAAATGTAGGAGACGAGCGAACAAATGAATTCTCGGAGAAGAAAATTAAGGTGATGACGCGCATCCTTGGTGACGAAGGGATCATACGTGTTGCATAATTGTTATAATATATTATATAAAATTGGAGTTTTACAAATAAATAAATATTTTTTTCCGAACAACGAAAATTCCGAGAATTTTTTTTTTTTTTTACAAACCTCGTATACGCGTATATTAAAAATATACTATATTTTCCGGAGGATAGGACGAAAATCAAGGATGAATGATTTCCAGGGCATTAATATAGGAAAACCGTCGGAACATAAAAGTTGGGCTTAGTTTAAACTGCTTGCTTTGTGTCTAGATGCTTCACATATTTAGTACGTCTTAACACTATTGACATTCGCGAGCTGCGGTCTCTTTTAGGTTGTTGTCAGAGAAAAGTGAAGTCAATCCATGAAAATCGTAGGTAAATACCATGGAAATGTTGACCATTTGGTTAGTAAAGGCAGGTCATGAAGATTAGAATTCGTTCAGTTTCATTATCATCAAATTAAGTGAGTGGTTTGCTGAAGTCTGTTGTTATTGAGTTGGATCGTCTGCATTAAAATCAATGTGTGATCTGCAAATGTGGCATGTTGAGGTAGGTCCCATGTTTACGTTACGTAGAACCCTACGAGCCCTAGGCATATAGGCTTTAAACTTGAGCACCGATTACTGCATCTTACTCAAGTGTCACCTCTCAAGTTATTATCTTAAGCGCATTACTAACTTTGGGCGTTTCAGTGCGAATTTAATTAGAGTCCATCGGGCCACAATCCAAGGCCAACGTGTGTTTCCCAAGAGAAATCGGACTCATATTTTTCATTTCAGCTGTGTATAGCATGACACAAATTATGTGTTAGATCTTTGCTTTCTGCACCATATCCTTTTGTTTATTGGTTTGGCAGAGGACTTGAATGTAATTTTCAGAATATCATTCCTTGATTTTCTTCCTACATTTGACTATGAGGATTTGATGACGAGTTAGAGAAGCTGTCTTTTGATGAAGCTATTACTGCTATGCATGCGGACCCTGCCTACTTTTCCAAAGGCTAAAATATGGATATGATTTCCGAACTTCCTTCAAAGTCGTTGATTATATCCAACATTCAAAATCTTTTTAATTTTCAAACCGTAAAACACTGAATAGAGGTTCTTAATATCACCACCCTCCTGCCCCTGAAAATAACCTCTCTACAAACCCCGATGTGATCGTTTTTAAAGCGTCTTCAACTCAATGTGACAGATTCAAGATGTTCGAAAATGAAGTTCGCAATCAAATAAATCTATTTTGCTTCATATAATGACTGGAAGAAGAACACATGCTTGATTATGCAACCAGTACCACGAATAAATCAACATTAATTGATTAACTCAGTATAGTATTGATTCCTTGCAGAGCAGAAATGAAGGAAGAAAACCTACAAACGTTTTCGTGATGAAAAAGCATAAAATCCAAAAAATGGACATCAAAGCGCAGTTTACTGCTGGTCATAAGGAAACCAAGAACATGTAGAATGAACTACCTAGAATACGATAACACTATGAAGTGAGCAATGCAATAATTGCTTGCTCCAATTATATTATAGTTAGTTTCTGGGACAGGTGATAGGAGGGGCCAGTCAGAGGGTTCTGTGAATGAGTTTAGACGCGAGAGGTGTAACGTGCTAGGCTGTACAAAACATCATTAGTGCATAAACAAGTCTACAGCAGAGATGGGCGTTAATCGATTAACGAATACTTTTGCGGTTACAAATGTAATCGTGAAAAGTATTCGTTGATTACGATTACTTTTGAAGTAATCGTTATTCGTTGGCGAAACGATTAACGATTACAAAAGTATTCGTGATTAACGAGTACTTTTTTGCGATTATAGATACGAATAACGAATAACTTACTTACTTCATTTTTCGAAGTCTCAGAAGTGAGAATCTTCGAAGAATCCAAGTAACTTCGTTGTTGAGTGAAATTAAGAGGAAAGTTATGTTTTTCGTTGTCATAATTGTTTTTTTTTTTTTTTTTGGGTCATGACCCCCCTGCCGTGGGAATGACCCCGGGCTGAGAAAAGTAAATTTGACAGTTAAACCATACTTCGCTCTAGAAATTGGAATGTCCAATCCAGGACACATTCCAATCAATCAAGCGTCCAAATTTACAAGATACGTCGAAAACGATACCCCACACAACTTTGATCTCAAAATTCCAATTTTTGCGCCCATTTTTCTCTCCGAAACTTTGACAAAACCGTTAGGTTTCCGCAATCATTATTTATAATGTTATGTAAAACTATCACTACTATTCCTTTCAAGTACCCCCCTTGCATCACGAACAATTTTATGAGCCCAAAGTTTTTTCAATTTACCAAAAATTTGGAAAATGCGGAAATACCTACCAAATTCTTCAAAATTTGTAACCTTATGGCTCATCACACTTTCCATTAGGCAAGAATGGTCAAACTTCACAAGTTGTCTTTTGGGTCGATTTCACAAAGAAAAACTACTGGGTATGCCCACACGATTATCGAAAAGAGTGTCAGTTCTCCTAATTCTTCCAATACTTTTCTTTTTTTGAATATCTTCTTTTTTTCTTGTGAATTCGCTAAAATTAATTGTGAACTACGTTCAATAATGTCTTTTCCCATAGGTAGTCGGTTGAGATAACATAGCAAATTAAACATCAATAATAATGGTACCTACTTGTGATCACATAAAATTGAAACCAAAAGTACCTACTAATTTAAAACCAAGATGTTAAAATATGGGAACATCGTTTGAGTTCAAATTTTAATTTGTACTAATCTAAAAATATAATTTTTCATGACATTATTGTCTATTTTGTTATTGTTCAGTTCTTCAGTTTGTTGTTCTGCTTCATGGGGAGAATTTTTATTATTTAAATTCAGGCAGAAGACCGTCTGCGACACCGCCATCGCCTTTATACAACTAACTCGAATGGTACTACTAAGATAATATTATCACTAACTTGTATTACGAGTATTGTGAAATAGGGATCTGGACTATAATCAATGTAACACATAATCACACAAAACAACTTTGGTGTTCACAAAGAAAAGGCTGAGGAAAGCGATATTTTGTAGCATAGATGTAAGAAATGGATAATGAACCATTTTTTCCGTCATTCAACGCGATACCCATCCCGTTCGGAGCCTCACGTCAAAGGAAAAAACCATTCCGCAAAGGGTTAAGTTAAGACGCGCTCCGCTCTGTGTAATTTCACTTCGAAGGCCCGAGATATTGCTTTTCTTATTCAAACAACTTCCTTCTCTACCTTCATGTAATAATGGCGGAGTAGCAACTCGCTCTATCATCCGCGCCGGGTTTTACCGAAGCATAAAACCTCGGTTTTGATTAACAGCTATAGCCTTCTTTCGCTATTTGTAAGACATTGCGGGAAGTAGGTCAAGGGGACCTGGTGCAGGGGAAAGGAACGCGGCTCGGATGTGGGTCTCAGAAATTATTCATTTTCAACCCCTTAAACAATGGAAGGGAGGGATCTTTAAGAAGAAGGGATATACAATCTATCTATGTGGAATTAGTATTGAGTTCAGAGTTGAGTCTAAGCTACACATTTCTGTTTCGATGTGGGGCCAAAAGAATACCTGCAGTGGGCATAAAGCTTATAATAATAATAATAGTAATAATAATAACATCTTTATTTGACGTATGGCAGAATGATACCTCAAGTAGAATGTCAAATTAAGATTAGTAGGCATTAAATTTAAAATAATTTTGATAAAGCCTGATGTGCAAGTTAAGATATACCTAATTTAAAATATGATATATAAACGTAGACAACAATGTTGCCAGATACATAAAAAGTGTTTGAGAGTAGATAGATATAAGATTCTCGAAAATTCTGGAGTATGCCAAATTTGGGAAGGAAGTTAGGGAAATAGAATGAAGAAGGGAGGGAGAGGGATTGTGAAGGATTGCAGAAAGAAAGAGTGGAAGGAATATGTGCTTAATCGCGAGACAGCTGTGACTGACTATACTCAAATGGTTTACAAGAGAGATAATTGACTTATGCGCCTGAGAAATTTTGCCAATGTCTGCATGACTGGACAGTGATTAAAAAGCCTATTTTGGTATTAGAGCACGGCGTAAAGCACTATCCCGATCTCTCTACACTGTCCATATTCAGCAGCCAACCATAATGAAGTCAAAGTTTCCTGGATTTACGCCAACTATTCCAATGATTAGCCACAGCCTATGCAGCTGGGTGTAACGTTTGCCCATACCCCCAGTCTATTGCAGAACTTTTCGCTCGTCATTCCATTTCAGTTTTCATTTCTGTCCGTACCAACCATCCTTGGATGTATTTTAATTGGGAACTTGGGAGTTTCTGAAAGTCCGGTCAAAAGTGAGCTGGCACGTCTTGATTGTTCTGTGGGAGAGGGTCCTGACGTCGTTCCTCACGCTATGTTGACGTCTTGCTCGATGAGTCTCAACCGGCCTCCTTCAACTCTTTTCCATGAGGCGTGAGGGTGATGGATCCTCTGGTTGTGCCATTAGAAAGCATTGCTTGTCCTCAATGTATAGATCAATTATCACGGTTCATCTTTGAAAATAATACACAAAAAAAGGTCTTTAGTGAATTTTGGAAACAAGCTCCTCAGTTAGTGAATTCGTGACAACAATCTTATTTTCTGAAAAATAGAGCAGCTTGGAATGTTGGTGGAGGAAGGGTGATGCAACATGCTATTAGAAAGCATTGTTCCTTCTCATTGTATAGATCAATCATCATAGTTCATCCATGAAAATGATACACCAAAGAAGGTCTTCAAAGAGTTTTGGAAACAAGCTCCTCAGTTAGTGAATTCGTGACAATCATCTTATTTTCTGAAAAATAGGGCAGCTTGCTGGGGAGAGGCGTGAGGGTTTGGTGTTTGCGAATGTGGGACACGTCTGAGGACGCGAGCTGGACATCCGTTCGCCCGGCGACCCCCAACTTGCCCTCCTACTCACGTCGCCTGCCTTCAATCTTACCGTCTTTTCCTTCCTAACAGGGCTCCCCCCTCAGTCGGAAAGGGTCCTTTGACCAAATTTACAAGTTTGCGACGCCCCGAGCGCATAATTATATGGAAATTGTGTTGCGGCGGCTGTTGACACTGTCTCCCTTGAATTAATGCATAGCTCTTCGTTTAACCCTCGCCTCCGTCGGCGGGTCTGTACAATACATCGTGATTACAGCGCTGGTGCCTCTCTCTATCTCTCGGCATATTAGCGAATACGCTGAGGGGCTCGAACCTCCCGACGACTTGGAGTCTCGGCCATTAATCGTGCGTGTTTCGTGATGAATGACATTCGGAACATGCTTCAGACGTAGTTTGCAAAACACAATAAATCACAACCCGGATTAGAACGAGATTTTGCTCAGCTCAAAACAGTGTACATCTTGGATTAGTCCAGAAACAGGTTCAACTAAAGAGGTTTTCAGAAAGTTAAAAGTTTTAACTTTTGGAGATTATTTGCTTTCTTTATCAAATGAACGGTGAAAAGGAACTTACCCGGAAAAACGCATAATTACACCAATAAAACGGGAGCAGCACATTGACCACGGCACAAGGGCCTTCATCCTCGGGGAGGGGAAGGAGAAACGAGGGATACGGTCAGGTACATAAGTCCGACACCGAGCCGGGACTTCACATGGTCAGTGAGCTCTCTCCTAAGCTAGCTTACTTATTTATTGCTAAAACCCCCAAATAACCCTTCTTGCGAGTAGGTTATAGTAGGTCTGCGTCTTTAGCCTTTTCCCTGAGTATGAACTCTGATGTACGCAGAAGTTGTATTCTGGAAACATCGTCACCTGCTCAACCTCCTCTCCTTACATCAAATCAAAGATACATAGGGCTGGAATCATCGACTTTCTACGCTCGACATCTATCCTATTCCAAGTTAGAGTGACTGGTATATGCGGACTATATTGTCACGGAAACACCGTTACCCGTAACTTAGCTTCCATCCTCTCTGTCGGATTGAGCCTATTGCTGCAGACGTCCAGCCGTCTGGAATCATCGGTTCATGCTAAAGAAACCTCCTGAATACTCCTTGCCAACCCCAGCTGATCCGCTAACCAAAACTTGACAAAACCACTATCTTCCTTCAGAAGAGAAAGTAAAATAGTAGAGGAATCAAAACATTGAGTTCCTTACAAACAGCTATCTGAATCTCGAGTACCATGATTGTTGATTTGGTTTGTTGTTTGGATTCTGGTTTCTGTCATTCTTACAAATTTTTGTTAAAGCTCTTGCGATCTAATTCAATCGGGCTTGGGAATGTGTTAAAATGCCTTTCTAAACATTATCGTATGTTCGTTTGTAACCATCAAATGAAGCTTCGACTGTGGACCAGCGTATTTGACCTAATAATTTGTTAGACAAAGTGGGGAAAAGGAAGTATATTTCTAGAGCTATCTCCAAAACAGCGGTCATATCAGTGTTTTCACGATTGCTGATAACAGCGTCACGCCCTGGCGGCAGCCAACTAAACTATTAGTTGTACAATTATACAGTTTAGCTGAAAAGAAGGAATGTTGGAGAATCTTCGTTTTTTAAAAGTTTCCCTTGTTCTTCTTACGTGAATTGAAACTCGGGAGATAGCGTTATGGTGATATTTGGTCTATCGCCAACCACGTGTGTCACCAGCCACCCGCTACAGAATTGGTCTGCCTCCCGTCCATTTACCAGATCGATCAAAACAATGGTGAACGAACGATGAGTGTACAGCAAACCCTATTCATCTAGCTCAATTCATGAAAGTAATTGTTGTGTTAAAAAAAGCTGTCCTAGCAGTCGGTGAAACGAATCATGCTACAATTCCTAAACTAAGAAGATCTATTAAAGCAAATCCAAGACTGGACATCAAAGTGGAGGATCAGGATGAATGAAACAAAATCAGTTCATGTTGACTTTACCAACCGCAAGCTTGACTACATTCCGGTCTATCTCAATGGCAAGACTATACCGCACGCCAATGAGGCCAAGTATCTGGGTATGACCCTGGATGCTAAGTTGCGATGGAAAACGCATGTCAAGAATAAAAAAGCAGAACTGGTTCTCAAGTTCAGAAAAATGTACTGGTTAATGGGTCGGCACTCAAAGATGTCAATCCAGAACAAATTAACGTTGTACAAACAAGTCCTCAAACCAGTCTGGACTTATGGAGTGCAGGTGTGGGGCTGTACTGCTCAAAGTAATCGCGATATTATACAGGGGTTTCAAAACAATGTACTTAGGTGTGTTGTTGATGCGTACCGGTACACTCGAAATGTTCGACTTCACAAAGAACTTTGTATACCAACAGTAAATGAAGTAATCAGAATGCACGCTATAGCCCATCACAAGCGGCTACAACTACACGTCAATGAAGAAGCTGTGCAGCTCCTCGACGTTGACGACCTATCCAGACGACTCAAGAGAAATAAGCCTCATGATCTATGTACGTGAATTAAGGTGTTCGCGATAACAAAATCCGCACAGTGAAAAAAGAAATTCAGTGAATCTCAAGTGCAACAAATGACACTTCTAACATTCAAAACCATTAGAGACTTAGTTATGTACCTAAGCTTTACTATAACCAATCCATATTTAAATGTCAAAAATTTGTTGCTAATAAGTTGTAACTTGGTGCAATAAATCATTTTCAAAAAAAAAAAATCAAACAAAGATCAGGGAGTATTGTTTTTTACCGTAACTTATAAAGTTGTTCTACCACTCTTAATTTGGTTAATTACGAATCGTTTTTAACATGGACGTTATGTCTATTATAGCTCTAATCGGATGGTAAATTTTGTCAAAAATTTACTTTTATGTTTAAGAAATTAGTGAAAATTTCAAATAAAAAACTCTGATGGAGATGACTTTTATGACGTCAACGCTGCTGACCCACACGTAAATTTCGCTCACACACAAAGGCAAGTCAAGAACCACTAAATCTTTAATTTGGTTCAGGTTTCATTTGTTTAGTCACCCTTGAGAGGAAAAGTAACGAAGTCTGATTTTAGATTAATATTCTATACAGGGTGGAAACGGATTAGTGACGAAAAAATTTTGCTGTTAATCTGCATCAAAAATGTAGTGAAACCCCGCCAACCGCACTTTTCTATCTCAACCCGTTCTCTAGATATAATTGTTCAAAGGTTTATTCAGAAAACCACGTCTTTTTACATAAAAACCCACGTTTCTCCATTGAAAAACGACTTTTTCCTACTTTTGATCACATTTTCGGATTCAGCGAAAATGTGAATTAAGTTTAACTCAGTGAATTAAGTCAAAACTCAGGAAAACTTGCAAATCACCTTTGACAAGTTCCAGCACGTTTTTTGGAAGTGCAGTAAAAATAAAAAGTAATTCACAAACTAGCAATTTTTGTCAATTTTCAATGTTCGAACAGCAATTGCGGTCCTTAGGGGTTCGTTCATGATTATGAATGTGCATTGGTCATTAAGGAAATTTCACGCTAAATCCGAAAATGTGGTCAATAGCAGAAACAAGCAGAAACATGGGTTTTCTGAAGAAAAAAAAAACCTTTAAAAAATTACATCTAGAAAACGGGTTGAGATAGAAAAGTGCGGTTGGCGGGGTTTTACAATATTTTTAATGCAGATTAAAGGAAAAAATTGTTCGTCACTTCTCCGCTTCCACCCTGTATAATGGAAATTTTTAATTTGCAAAACACGTGATGCTGCACGAGATGAGAGCTCACATGTTCAAGCAAACTGTTTATAGTTCGTATTGGGCTACAGTGGAATGAATCATTTATTTAAAATTTTAAATTCGACTCCGTCTCCATCAGCTGTTTTACGTATGTTCACGGTCGTTCATCGAGTCGGAGTTAAAGTTTGTTTCGTTTCCATTGGAAACTGTTCGGCAGCCCCCGGAGTTTCTCCACTTTGTGACGGTAATGTAATAAAATGAAAGGAATCCGGGGAGATGGGTATTCGCTGGTAGAAAGGAGGCCACCGTCAGATAAGGAACGCAATATCCGAGCGAGTCTGAGAGAGGGATCTCAGAGACATTTTACGGACGCTACGTCAGCGAGGCTATCCGCACTTTCGTTGCCGGCCAGCCCCTTATGTTTCCCTTATCATCTTTGGACGTAAAATTGAGCAAACCGTTTCCCCCGCGGTTTTCATTCGAGGGGAGGACAAAAGGGAGTGAAAGGGGCTTTGTCCCGCCGGAAGTCTCAGGGGAATACGACGTCCGAGGGCGAGAGATAGCGACAAGAAGGTTCTGGCTCGATGACTCGACCATGACCTGCTCAAAACCTTGAGAGTCCCACAGACTGTGTCTATACATAATACGAAATCTTGAACAAACGACCCATATGATGTACTTATATTAGCAACCATTGATAACATGTAGTGTACAACTTTTCAAAAAGAACCACAACAAGAGCTAGACGAATGATTCTATAACATTATTGAATTGTGTGAAAGGAGTGTCCAAGAACAGCAGATACAGGCAGTATCCAGTTTCGGTCAATTCTTTGCAATCGTAATTTACAAGGTCTGAGGATGCACATTGATCAGTTGAAGGACGCTCGGTGATAATTTCCTTCCCAATCGATCTACCCTAATGAAATATAGAGAAAACGTCTAGATAGTGACCCTCATACTGCGTACGACAAACCTAAATCAGAGATTTACGTAGAAGCGTTTATATCACAGGAATAATTAACCGTTATGTGATAATTGTGCAGAGTTCTTCAATGTTTCCGAAGAAATTTCACTTCATAAAGCTAACCTGCCTACTACTTTGATAGCAGCCATCAAAATCATACAGACTCAAGTTGCCGAGCGTAAAAAATACATCAAAATAGATTTTGAAAAAATTAGAAATCTAATAAAGATAAATAGTGAACAGCAATTCAAAAAAGAAACTTGTCGACTAATAAAACATGACCTTTATGAGTACTTATGAACAAAAATGAATGATTTTATAAAATGAATAGCTATAAAAACGGCATATCTACTATTTTCATCATTCTATGGAATTTTAATAATTAATGTGGTGTTATAGATTCCTAATAAAATTAGAAGTAAGAACCAGTTACGGGCTGGGCCATAGTGTTAAACTATCCAGCTCGGTCATCGGTTATTATTCAATTGAAAATGTAACATGTAAAATGATGTAAATAAACCATCTATTTATGTATATATCTACTACTAAATATCCAATTCCCAGAGACCGTATTGCCATTGTTTTCTGATTTTCCTGCCTTTTTACTCCTACGGTGATGATCTATGATTGATCCAGAAGAAAAAACTACTCTCTTGATGCTAATTATTGATTTATGATTAAGCTTATCATTTTTATGTTTATTTTCTTAAGTTGAAAGTCGTGTCATACTGTTAGACAGACACCACATTATCTACCCTATCCCTGAACTGGATTCCATCTAATACCCGTTTCCTCAGTGCAAAAACAAGTACCTACCTAAACAAAGCAATCTTAGGTAATTCTAATTTTTCATCACTATCTTACTCCCAAACAAAAACGACAGTGGTTATTTCAAGAACATTCTCTCCTACTCTCACAACGGTTTCCATGAAATTCCAATCTGTTCATCGAACATCCAATTTATTAGCCAAAACGTGATTGTCTCTCTTACAGACTGTAGATTCTTACAGTACCTCTAAGACAAATGTTGTGTCACAAACCTTTCTCAATATTTTGTCAAGCCACAACGTCCAGTTGATGTACAACATTTTCGTGGCGTTGTAGATATAAAACGATTGCCAGATACAGCTCTTTCATTCTGTTTCAATCGAATAACCAGGGTAATTCTAATATAGCTACGATCTTCTTCTACTTAGAAAAGCTCAGTAGGTACAGCTAGTCTTCGTGAATATTATCAATAGTCATTTTCCAACATAATTTAACCAGCTTTTAATTTCAATCAGAAGCAAATACGCAGGTACACCTCATTAAACATAAAACTCCCTGTGAATTAAATAAAATTTACGTCAATAATTAGTCCTTTCTTGTACCGAACTCAACTGTTGTCACGACCAAAATGATTTCTTGATTCTCTCCAGTCTAACCACACATTTTCTTGTCAAACACAACTGCTTCAATTCTGCCTCAATAGCTGCGTTCCCGGCTTTCTGGCAATCTTTTAGGTTCTTAAATTTCCTTCTATTTATTTCCTTTGACTCGATATGATGTTCGATCAGTTGTGCTCCACCTATTAGGTTTGTTTCAGTTCGTCCACCACATTTGTCGGTTCTTCGTTTACTCTTTCGAAGCAGCGAATTTAGTTGTTCAGACTTTACCGGTTTATCTGCGGTAAGACCATTAAGAGGTTTCGAAATGGGCTGTCCAATAATGGTGAACTTACTTTTTGACAAAGTTCTCCTGAAATGCGCTTGATTCCTATTTATGAATGGGCAGAGCCGTTTGTACCGTTGAGCTAAACCGCAGGGAGAGATGTGATCAGCAGACTTCAAATACAAATATCGAGGAACTACCGAATTTCCGTGTGATTCAGGAATTAAATCTTGAAACTCAATAGTCTGTACAGGTTGATCCATCACATTCCCCTGAAGTTGTTTACCTCCATAATGTGCTGATTCAGCAGACAAAGTCGGAATATCTCCGTCTTTGGTAAGATTGATAAACTCACACTTTCCTGTTTTACTTCTTCTTTGAGTTTGGAAGTGCTTGGTTGCTTCTTGACGATCTTCAACAGACACGTTCGATCCAAAACTATGTAGTAATGGTTTCAACATATCGTTCAGAACGTTCAGAATATTCTTGTAGCTTTTTTGGCTTTCATCGTCATTGCAGACGTCATGTTCATTTGGCTTTGGGTCTTGAGACAGTAACGATTTACCCTTTTTGTGAGAATGTAAATGAAATGCCTTACATGTATGACATAAATAGTCTCGCAATTTCGGTATTTCCATATTGTCCACCAAACTTGACACTTCTCGATTTTCTCTAGTAAACTCTTGGTTGTCAATAAACTGAGAAAAAAGTATTACTTTGCGATGTTCCTTTGTTATTCTATAAAGAATGTGACCACGAAAATCCAGAATTTTCTTCACCAACTGAGTTCTGTATTTGAATTTTTTCAATTCTTCATTGACATTCAATTCCAACTTTATCAATTGGTAAAGGATGTACATAGCATTTATTCTCTCAATCTTTCGTCTTGTCCAATTGTGGCCAATTTCATTAGCAAGCGTCTGTACCATCTCTTCGTAGCGTCCTGGAATTAAACGACCTTCTGCTATCAGGCATCTGACTTTCAGACGAGCGAACTTCAGACAGTCTCCCACAGACAAGCTTAATGACTGAGAGACTGTATGTTTGGTGTGTTCATATTGAAGTTTAGTCTGCTGATCGATTTCGGTTGTCGACGTCATAGTGTTCATGCCCTGACCTGTATTTTGAGTTCGGTGAACTTCTTGTTCAGAGTGTTATTGATCATCCACCTGTGAATTGAAAGAAATTTACATTTTTTGGGGGAAAATTTTGAGGTAACAGGTCAGCGGAAGGTCAAAAAAGTTTACACACGCCGAAATCCAAATACGTCATCCGAATGAAGTTTAGCCATGGCTTACTGGGCCTATACGTTGTTGAACGTGTCTTTCCAGGTCTGCAAAGTAGAGTATTCAATAAAGCGGGCTTGTCATCAAAATACATATGAAATTCTTTCATGTAGATGAACACAAGGGTGGTGCGGAAAAAGTCAACTTGCGAATTTGAAATTGCTATAGTGCGGGAAAGTTGCGATTGGTTCATAGAACAAAAACAACAACAAAATTATTCAAATCGGACTTCATCTTCCGATCGTGAGCTAAATATATGTAAAAACTGATAGAAACTAGGTAAATATTTTCAAAAAATTTCAACATTTGTATTTTTTAAATTTTATTTTACTATAGTGAAAAGTAGTTAGTAGTGGCAAATGTTATTGAGGAAAAAAAAATGATTTGCCCTTCATTGAATATCTACCGGTCGCGCAGACCCAGTGAAATTAGCGGAAAAACGCGTAATTTTGCCAAACTGCAGCTCTTCGCTTGTTTTGTTATATCATCAAATATCGGAACAACCCAGAATTCTCCACGGTGAGATACTCTATATCGATCGGAATGTAAGGCAATAGCTGATAACTTAACTCGCATTTGCCATGGATTAGTCTTATTATTAGATGTGCTTGGCTTGTATTCATCAATCTCATCAGGTTCCACAGATGCAGGAAAGACATCTTGTAAATCGCCCAACTCATCATTTGCTTCAGTTTCTATTTGTTTTGAGGGCTGTCTTTTTAAAGTGTAATCTTTTCTTTCATCTCTGGCGAGAAATTTTTTTGATTCCTTATGATCTTTGGTACCAATTTTGCCCATTCTATGTTTTCTCTGGAGGTAAATGCGGTTTCTAAAAACAGGTTCGGCAACACCACCTTCAACTGGCCATCACGAGCTGGCTTCAAACTAGAGCCATAAATCTGCGACAGAAAGGTCGCAAAATGGTTAGTTCAGTCGTAATGGTGATTATAATGGCTATAGTGTATATAGAATTACTGCCGAATTTGAAGGTAGTGCAACAACTAAAACCATAAATGAAGCGTATTTTGGCTTGAGACAAATGCAAGCTATGTGTACACCTCTTAGTTGACAAGTTCGTCGAACATCAGTGTTAAAGGTAGAACATGAAAATTCAGGCAACGAATTTTGATCAACACTCAATGCCGTTTTGATTTTCATCCAATTTTGTGGAAAATGAAAGAACTAAAACCAATCTCTGATAGAGAAACATTGAATGTTAATGTGATAATTGCTGCGTTTTGACCCTGTGGAAGCACGGATTTTATGAACTTCCATAAGTCAATTACCTGCATGAAAAATGTTCAAGCGCTTATGTCATTTGATGAATTCATGTCGTAAGACCTGTGCAGGGTTCTTCTTATTTGCGTGATTTCTATAGATTTTTCTATCGTTATCAGCTTTTTAAGTTTCGGAAGATATATCGATGGCTACTCTGGCGAGTTTACCGCAGTGGAGTTGCAGGCAGGGTACATTTGGCTCTTAAGTTTGGTGTAGTTGAAATATGTAGTTTTCATCAGTTTTTACATGTACATTACTCACTTGCGCGTTATCGGAAGATCAAGTCCGATTTGAATAATTTTTGTTTTGTTTATGTTCTATGAACCAATCGCAACTTTTCCGCACTATAGCAATTTCAAATTTGCAAGTTGCCTTTTTTCGCAACACCCCAATGCACACATTCATACATTAAAAAATGCCCTCCCTCCCTCCCGAAAAAAAAACATAAATTCTCAATTCGCCCAACCGGACCAAGAATGATTGTCAATTTCGTTATTTGCATTAGCATTCATTCATTTGATCTCAACAACAAGTTTTTCTTTAATAAAAATTGAAGCAAATAGTCTTTGCTTAATGGTACAGTAAAACGTATGATTAAGAAAGTGAGCAGCCTTGCTTTAAATACATACTCAAGAACGTATAGACTCCATTGGTGTAAATCGTACAGATAAAGTATTAGGACTTCGGGACTTGAGGGGTTATGGCCAGTAGTTTAAGCCGGAGTTAACTGAAACAAAGCTAAGCATAATTTAATTATGAAACTGAATCAAAACTTCTGTTGGCTTTTCGCATACGTATATCAAAAATCGCAAATTTATCTTTACCCCTGACCTTTCTAAAGCAGCCTGCTCTAAAATAAGGAGTCATTATCGGTCTTTTGAACCAATCTTTAACCGATTCAGTCTTCCTGCCTGGACCTCATGTATAGTCACACTGAAAGTAAACACATCAATCCCCTTGATGTACACACCTTTAGATTAGAAAAACGCTGCAAATTCTTTCACTGGGGTTTATTATTCAATTCGTTCATGATTTGAATTACTACTATGCTTTGGAGTGTGCGTGTTTCACAGGTGATAGAGCGATTATTGAATTTCAGGAGATAGGCATCGAGCACGTAAATCTGTTTTCAACCAAAATACCTATTTGGATTGTTCAGTTGATCATATATTTGTGAAATACGCAAACCCCAAAGCTTAGTAGGAAATCATGAACGCAAGCCAATTGAATAATAAACCCCAGTGAAAGAATTTGCAGCGTTTTTTCTTTATGCATAACAGAATGCTTCAACCCGTGCATCGGCTGCAGAGCCTTTTAGAAGTTCACTCCAGTTTCCACATTACTACGTCACTACGTCACTAGGTTACTGATATCAACACAAAAACAATAATAAACCAAAATAACGCGAATGTTGGCCCCATAAATCGGGCCATAGATCGAGGATGGTTTGACCTACGGACCTGGGAAAGGGCTCATTCGATTCCTCGTAGAGTGTTCTTCAAAAAGAGTACAAATTTAGGCCGCCTTGACTTTTTTTTGAGGTTTTTATGGATTTTACAAAACTTTGACAACCCTTAAAGGGCACTTCAAATTAAGTGAGAGAGGTGGCTCAAGAATCGGGGCGTCGTCGGTCCAACATGGATTTTTCCTGAAAATTGCAGATCTTTTGCTTCAGCCGTTTGGGAGAAATCGTGCGTACGGCAGACGGACGGAAAAATGTTTATTGCGGATTCGGATTCTACACCCTTTGAAACGTAAACCATGAAATTTTCTGGGGCGGTTAGAATTTTTTTTCAAGAGCTATTACAATGGTTTATTATTGAATAATAAACCAAAATGAGTAAATAAGTCAGGATGAAACGAAGAAGAAGATGAAAAAAACTGAATGAACGCTAGGAACTAGAATATTAGTTGCAGTTTATGTTGACAACTGCTAATTCCGGGCAACATTTCTTTGTAACATTATATTACGTAAAGTAAATATTCACTATTATTCATCCACGTTTGATTTAGTTCCACAGAACAGCTATTTTAGTCCCTAGATTCTAGGGACTTGCAGCGTTTCAAGGGCCTAGATGTAAAAACGCTGCAAAACATTACGACAAGATTGATCATTTCCCTATTTGATAGAATCTCTGCTTAGATCACCGGTCTATGTTTACTAGTACACTATTTAAACTAAGCGCTTCGAGTCTTATGTTATATAACTATAATAATGATGCATTAATATGGGCGTTTCACATTTCAGCTATTTTAGATCGATTAAAGCTCCAAAAAATTTGCCCAAAGGGCCATATCATAATGTGGAGGTGGTGGGCGGGCCAAAAAGGGGGTCTGGGGGCTAGTCCCTCAGCCAAAGGGGGATCCGGGGGTCATCTACCGGAAAATTTTGAAAATTAGACACTTGAAAACAATACTTTTAAGTACTTCCAGACGAGTATAACAAATTCAGAATTAGGCCTAATATAGGAAATAAGAACTTAGTTTGTAGTGATTGAATATATATTATTAATTCCATGATCATTAGTTGTTCATTATTGCTTTCGCTGGGTCACATGACTGACTTTTCTTTCTGTTCTGGCGGTAGCCTAAATTTTTCCATTACCCCCACGGGCGGCGGGTAGGACCAAATATTTTTTTTTAAGACCCCTGGATTAAAGTTTTAGATGTCTCGAAGGTACTGCAGTTCATATCTTAGCGCTATTGGTCGAGTAGGTAATCCCCCCCCCCCCCCCCCCCTAATGTGTTGATTAGAAAGGTTCATTAACTAAAGTAATTTTTCGTTTTTAAATAAAGTTTCATCGATTACATTCTTAAGCTAGTTAGTGTTGTGGATTATGGCGGGCGTGTCGGATTATCACAGGATATGAAGGGGTTGTAAATTACCTTGCTGATTATGAAGGGTCGCAAAGCATTAATACAGTGGGACTATGGCGGGAAATACAAAAAATCAACTTAAACTTCACTAAAAAATTACATTACCCTTTTCGGACCACGGTGTCCATTTGGACACCAATTTTTTCGCGAGTTTTCCGGCAAATACCACCATGACCCCGGCCGGGACTAGGCAAGTTTTACAAACAACATCAACCAAACACGAAGAAGAAGTTAGAAAAAAAAACCCTTTTGAAACGTTTTTAGTGCAGTTTCCTAGCATTACACCGACGATCTCCTCAGAGTCACGTCCAGCTGTGCGAGGGGTGAGTTTCTATGCTCTCCCTGTTGTTATTTTTCGAATTTTATTCAAACCATTAATTAAATATTATCAAATAAGCTTTATTCTATGCATTGTAGCAATAAGCATGGAAAAATCTAACTTCACAGTGGCTGGATGAGTTTTCAAATGTGTGTCCATTTGTTCACATTGGTATACGCATACACTGGAGAGCAAAAATGTGTACGCTTGGCACCTTTGGTACAGGTGTGTCTTACAAAACGGTTTACGTGTGTACACCGTGGTATAGGTTGTATAACTAGTGGGTCAGCTCACCAGGTGCCTCTCATAATATTTTTGGAATTATTAGTGTTAACAACGACGTTGGGATGTCAGTTGTGGGTTTGCTGACCTTGGAGCCTGAGTTACCTACCAATGATTGTTCCTTAGTGAGGTATTACAGTTACCTACTTGGTTTCCGATAAGGAATAAAAAGGTCTCAATATTCAATTAGTAATTAGTAAAAATTTTTTGGACCAAATGTTTTTCAACGATTTTACAATTTTTCATGAATAAATGGTTACAAAACATTACTTTGTTGCAATTGCTTCCGAGTCTACCAAGGTAGCGGAAGCATTGTTTTCACTTTCGGGATGTGAAAATTTGTTTGTCTCCAAAATCAAAAATTCCATTCGCATTTTGCGTTTTAGACCTTTCTGAACAATTTTGGTTCCGTGTCTGTATCTGTGTCTGTCTGCAGCAAATCCTTGTAACGGGCAAAACTACGGAAGTTATATCCGATTTTGATGAAATTTTCAGGAATTGTGCGGGTTGGAGTGTAGATGGTCCCCTATAGGTTTCATGACCCCCGGATCAATAGTAGGCTCTGCGCATGCGCAAACGTCAAATCCTTGTTACACGCATAACTCCGAGCAGGTTCATTGACCAATTTCGACGACATTTTTAGGGATTGTTCGATTGATGTAAAGATGGTCCTCGTGAGTTTCATAGGATCAAAGTTCATGTGAAATCATGTTGAACGATATATAGGAGTTCATTTTTTTATGACTATATTCGATGAAATTTTTAGGGATTGTTTGGACTGATGTAAAGATGGTCCTCGTAGAATATAGAGAAAATAAAGTTTTAGCCTCGAGCTTGCATCGAACCATATTGAACCACCATTGAACGATGCATATATTTTATTTTATTTATGTAAAAATATATAAATAAATATAGTTTGTTCAATAGTTGAACATGCCTACCTTTATTTTCTCAAGTTATGCTCCTGCATAACAATAAATTCACTCTAATTCAATATTTACTTCGCCTAATTGAACGAAGTTCTTTAGTCAATAATAATTTTCAATGATCTATACAGTCATGTTATGGATACGAGGAAGCTATGTGCCACACCCACTTGGCAGATGTTTTTTTATTCTGCTGCCTCGACTGTAAGAAGGTGGATTTGGAACATCCTGGACCTCGATAACAAATTTAGTTAGCGTGTACCAAGGTGTACGTATGGACAGCAAATTAAATTAGCCTGTACCAAGATGTACATATGGACACCAAATTAATTAGCCTGTACCAAGGTGTCCATTTGGACCCTATATTAAAATATAGGGCTATATTTTAATGTAACCAACATACCGAGTGATTAAAACTGGCATTATGGCATATTTAGAGGTAAATGTAAGAGAAAAAACAAAAAGTTCCCGACGAAATCGATTTTTGGTCCGAAAAGGGTTAATACAGTGGAACTATGGCGGGAAATACAAAAATCAACTTACACTTCACTAAAAAATTACATTACGGTTCCGCTTTGTTTCGCTCGTTTCCGAAAATTCGATGAAAAAGACAAGTACAGTGAGTTATACATGATACAAAACATTGTGTTGCCTACATTTAATAACATTACGCATAGTAACAAAAATATTATTGATTCCATGATGTCGCAAATGAATTATTTGATATTTTGCAATGTAAATTCTAACTGAATCAAACGATGGTAACCTCTCGGATTTAAATGGCAACACCCACACCGATCAAAGCCGATATTACAGGTAAGTACCTACTTGCGATATAACTGAATGCAACCTTCAACTCCTTCGGACCTCTATCTTCTTAGGACCTCTTCTAATTAAAATGAATATAAAAATAATCCATCAATAACTGATTAACGATATGGTAATCAGCCACCAAATCTGTTTATAGTTTTAAACTTTTTTTGTACTTCCACCGATTCATTTGAAATCACTGAAAACTGCGTTGAAAAGATTTAAAACACGATATTACAATTAAAAGAATTGAAGTAACTAAGACCAAGGTGACGCCATAACGACGCTTGTTTTTTAGACTTGACAATTTTAATCATATGGTTGAACAGCTGAATTTTTCCGCTTTTAATTCCAGGTTGTCATTTTTTATTCCATGCGAGAAAACAGTTGCCATTTTCACGCTGCGGAGGTTATAACTAGGGGGCGGATTCTTAGGTCGCTAAAACTCTTTTTTATGCGCCTAAAATATGCAGGTAGAACTCAGAATATGAACTCAAAAACTCGGAATATGCACTAAAAATTTGATTTTTCGTTTGGCGCAAACATTTCTTCAAATACTTACCGGCTTGCAGGTGCTGTTTCACTTGAGACCTTTTATCAAATGCCATTCCGATTTCACAATAAGTGCAGAGCAATTTTCGTTCACCTTGACCTGGCCTTGGCATGACTAGAGTTCAAAATCCTTGTTTTTTCACACAGAAAATGCACATGTATCACATGAACACTCCAATATTACCTACTAGCAGTTAGCTCCACAGTCAGAATTCAGATTTACCTAGCAGCTAGCGCTTCAAAACAAACACAAATCAGCTGGGGGTTGTTGTTATTTTTAAATTTTCCAGTCTTGGCTGCCGCCATGAGCGGCTTAGGCGAGGTACCTAGGTTAAAGTTATGTAGTAGGTAGGTACTTCCGAGCATGATGTCTCACTATCTGCCATGTCGATGCGATGCTATCCCTTACTGTTTTAATTTTAAAAAAAGGAAAAAACCTAAAAATATGCGTTTATATGCATTTTTACTTTAAATATGTCACTAACCCTAAAATATGCGTTTATATGTCAAAATAAGTACGTATTTTTGGAATAATTGTGCTGTGATACGGGTAAGTACCTTCGTAACTTTCAAATATTCCTTCAGGAAAAAAATATGATATTACCCAAGAATCCACCTCCTAGTTATAACTATTCATCCAAACATCTCTACCCTCGAAATCGTAGTTAGGAAAGTGAGTGACGTATGCACGTGTAATACTGTAATAGTGTGTATTCAAATCATATTCATGCAAATTTGCAAGTTCATTTTTATATGAACTTGTTGGATCCATCAGGTGATTGTTTCTGAAACATCTGAATGCGATGGTCAGCTGATATACCTGATTTTCATGAAACTTGGGTCTATAGTAATGTTTGGGGTCTGAATAGATCTGAGCTCTCGGTATCACGTTCTACCGATCCTAATGGGTAAAAACAAAGGGCTAAAATATTAAAAAATCAGAATATAAAAAATTTTGATATAATTTCTTTTTTTTATGTTCATTATTGATAGAGCTTCATTAAGTCGGTATGTCAACACAAATATGAATGTGAACTAGGAATAGGAAAAATCGCCTGATGCACTGTGAATATGGAATCAACTGATACAACTGCGATGGTTCTCCGTTTCCAAGAGTTCCTTTTAAAACGTTTTTCATAACTCTCGTTATATATTTTAGGACAAATGAAGCATAGGTAGACCTTTATTTTATCTCGTTAAACTTGATAAAAGCGTCAAATTTTCTATTTGATGTCAGAAAACATTTTTTTTATTGCACTGAAGATGTACGATTGCTGCGCGAAATGAGTTTTGTCAGAATCTTGAAATCACCTGTTTTTCATCTCGCCTAGACACCCCAATAATGCTTGACGCAAAACTGTGCAGGCCTGGTAAAACGTGCGCCAAAATATCAGCTTTACAACGGTGTAGTCGTTTTGGTTTTAATAAATATTTTTAGTTAAGGAAATGCTGTTCAACTGCAGAAAAACGTGTGTTTTTTGTTAAAATTGAGGTTTTTCCAAAGTCCTTGACGAAAAAAGGTTGGGGGCGGGATATACGTACCTAACTTTTTTCGGTGAACCGAATGGTGACAACGCCAGACCTCTCAAGTGACGATTTAAGTTAGTTTTGTTGGATGCATAAACCCGTTTGTTTGTCAACAGTGTCCACGGCATTTTTAAGCTGTCCGGCCAAAGTCAAATAATCGAAGAGTCGAGAGACGGCTATTGTTTGTGTTCATTTCCGATTGATTGTGAAGATCAATGTATGTTTTTCAACACGAAAAAAATCTTAAATCGCAAAGAGGCTTCTGGAATTTTTGTTCGGAAATGTGTTGTACAACAAGTAGGAGTCGGATTGTGCATAACTCCTGGGACACCCTGTATAACTAAAAAAGACGTATCGTTTGAAAATTGAAAAAGCTACGGAGGAGGCACTGCCTTGGTCAGGAGCCAGGATATGCAATGACCCGCACGACCCGGCGGTCTTGAAGGAGGGGTTGCTTTGTGCGCCGTGTATTAACATCCCCAATCTGATTTGGCCGTAGCATTGGGTATTGCAATGTTGATAATTTGTTGTTTCTGACCAAATTCAGTTTTAGTGAAATGTTTGTTGACTCAAACATGTTACCCAGTTGTAGGACAATGGTAAGATATTGAGGTTTAAATCGAGTCCAAATAAAGATTTAGGGTTTAAACAAGATTGTTAAGATATAAAGCAAAAAATTAATGATGAGAGTATATGCGAATAAGGTCTCTTGAGGTTCCATAGTAATTTCATCTCAATATATTCAGCGGTACGCTCTGCGCATGCGCTAACGTGGAATTCTTGAAACTGGTATAACTTTCACAATTTTGATTCAATTTAGCTCATATGATAAAGGATGTAACGAGGAAGCTGCTGTGTTTGCTGCTTGGTAGTGTATTTCTATCCATTTCAGTCATTTTGCCCCATGAACCTCGGATGATCTTTTTTTTAATCTGATTTTCGGATTTTAGGCATTTTCTATTGTACCCAAATTAATAAATTTTCAAGGGTAGTTAAATATTTTATCTCCTGACCACTATAAAACAAATAAACCAAAAGAAACAGTGCTACAGTGCTCTGAAATGCTCTTTTTGAAAACAAATTCGTGAATTTTTCATTGTAGAATTCATTTGTTCTTTAATGTTGTAAAGGTTTCCATTATTGTTTTGTGAACGTTGAAGGAAATATTTCATGCCGATGGCACAATTTGTTTATTACCTCTTGGGGAAGACGAAAATCCGATCAGGCCCATACGAGCGGTGAATGATGACATTCGGTGTACAGAGAGGCTGCAGATGTTTCCCCCAAGAAATCCCCTTAGGGTTCCCCCGCGGTAATGCTCCTATATAAATTAATGTTGAATAAATATTCACTCCCTACCTCCGGGGTACTCAGATGGTTTACGAAGGTCGGAGACGGGCAACGATGGAGTTCCAAGGAACCGGTAAGGAAGAGAAGATTTTCAAGGAACGGAAGTGACAGGTATGCCACTGGAGTTCCATAATTCACAAGAAAATGGAAGGAGGTGTTCCACCCTTCTTCGCCGCTCACCTTGTAAACACTATGAATAGGAACTGTCGTAGAACCGTTCACGCCTGCCCGTTCGCGTTAACGCCTCTCTCTTTTTCCTGTAGAAAGTTGCTTTTCCTTGGGATTTCTCGCTCTCTTGGCTTTTCTTCGGTGCTGCACAGAGTAAATTAACCGAGGGGTGTACCGGTGTATAAGAGACGGTGGTTGTTACGTCTTCAAAACTGGGATAATACCAGGTTCAAGTTGGAATTAATCTCAGAGCGAACTTCCATCAACGTCAAAGTCGTGTACACGAAGAGGCCCTTAACTAAGAGGAATCCATACTCGTACTTATAACAAGGAGACGATGGAATGGTTTGTTTACCATTTCTAAGGGCACTTGGAAGCTGCCTGGAAGCTGAATAGCTGAAGAGATGTAGCAGTTTCAAAACCGAGATGATAGAGCTATTTCGATCCGATACAATCTTACTTAATTAAAATTACAAAATACACAAAAGGTTTATAATTGATGTACTTGATAACCTTTGTACGTAATCTTCCTCAAAAAAGACGCAAAAACGGAATTTTCCCCAAATTAAAAACTTTTGAATTCGATCACTCTCCCCGTTAAAATGGCATATTTGGGGAGGTTTGGGTGACTAGTAGAAGCAGCAGTTAATTCTCTAGAACCCACTTTGATAAGTCGTAATTTTAAAATAATCCTCGGATATGTGAGTAATTAGTCGGAAGAAACAATGTCAAATTCAGAAACAAGGTTTTCCTCTAATGTCTTTCCACAGTCTCTGAAATTGAGTAGATTTCGAAAATACCTTTAGAAGGGCTATATTACATACACAATATCCGGGAGATCTGATTGTCTAAATCTGGAACATTGTTCAAAATGACAAGAGTTCAAAAAGTCAGTTTGAAAATTCGATGGTTCGAGCTGGCGCTAGAAGCTTTTTTTTACGTACGCACGTATTGCAGCTCCATGTTTTTTATATTAATCAGATAGTTAACTCCAGCATCGTATTATGATGTTGGAGTGAACCGTTTGATTATATATTATGTAATAAACGAATAATCTAACGACAGGTGATCTGGAATTTCGACTGGAGTGAAATCAGTGCTAACTATTTTGATGCCCAAAACTCATTCCAAAAATTACACGATATCATTCGCATTTGCTCTTGAGACACTCTTGTTATAGTTATTATATATTCATGTAAGCCTATTCGAAATGTTAAAGTGAGGTCTACCGGCTGGGTACTTATCTCAAACCACCTCATATGTTTGTCGTTCTTTATTTATCTTGCGCAAAGATGTAATATTATCACAATAAAGTTTTCGTTACCATAAAATACTTATAAATTAATAAATTTAAGTTAGTTTAAAAGTTTAAAATTTAAGAGTTTAAAAGAGCTACATTACTTGGTTAAGAAATAAATAAGCTACCAGGGTCTATCATATGATTTAGTGTGTCTTCCATCTTGTTATTGATATCCAGATGTCCCAAAGACGATCGGAAGCCTTTGTAATCACTGTAACTTCTTAAACACTAAACTTTACCAGTCCCTCAGTGTTATTTAACACATAAGCTGATATCTAAGTACCTACAATGCTACAATACACCATATATCGACACGGACGTTGAAATCCAAAAATGGAACAACCTAAATTGAACGAAATGAAATAACACACCTACCTACCCCTTACAAGTTAGCAAATATAATACACAAGTATTGAATAATTCGATTTCCAAAGAAACTTATCATGAAAACAGCAACTTCAAAGCACTTAAATTAAATTTGATCGTCACGATACACCGCGGGATTTTTGTTATGTTGTTATTATGTTGTTTTTGTTTTTATGTTGTTTTGTTGTGTTTATTATGTTTTATTGTGTTCCCCGTCACTATAGAACCAAAGTTAATGAAACTTGAGGTCTAGTTGGGACTGAATTCCCTGCAATGATCTCAGTAAATCGTAAAGAGCGAAATGACAGTGCTGAAATTTCAAAAAACCGAACCCAAAAACTTTTGACATAACAACACTGTTTTCATGTTCTTTATTGATAGATGTGCCTTAAAAGATTGAAACGAGCGCACCCTTGGTGAAGAATTGGTGGTGATTGTGGACAAATGACGCCCTCGTAGGTGTTTTATTATAACTCGCTAAATTTTAGTTGTTCTACTCGTAAATTTCAGCGTCCGATTTACTGTAAGAACCACCTATTTGTTGAAAAATGATGAAATTGTAAATTAATTGAGTTTTTTTTCAACATTTGGGTACTGTAGAGAGGGAACCTCTCGCCCAAGGGCACTCTCATACCATTCGGAGGTGGAGATCGGTATTGTTGAAGAGCACTGCAAAGTAATTAAGAAATAATAAATGTGTAATTTTATTATTTTGTCCCTCCTTCGTTAATCATCCACTTGAGCCTCCTACCGTTCGGCGGGTGAAAAAATAATTTAGCGATCTCCGAAACTCCCCGCTCTCAAAAACTGCTGATTCCCAAGCCGCTTTTTACGGCCGACCGATCGGATAATTGATTAGCGGGGAGAAGGGTCGGTGATGCGTTCCCGTATCACTTCCCTCGTCTTTCGTCTTTTCCATTATGAAGAGTGGAACCGGGTTTGCTCCCTGTTCATCGGAGCAGGGAACCTGTCAGCTCTGACAAGTTAGATACCCTCTCGGACAGCCGAGCCCGGGGGTTATTACGTCCGATTTCCCTCGTCCGATGATCCGGAGGGGGCTTTTCGGGTCCGACCGACCATCATGAGGACCTCAAAATGTCGAAACGAGGGCTACATGGCGGATTTATCGATTCTGAACTAAGCTTCACTTTAATGGAGGTTGGGATACGTAAGGTTTCAACAATTAACCCATGTAATCAACCGAAAACATGGCTCTCCTGTTCCTATCTCAAAGTTGAGTAATGGTTTACGTTTTTCCGCACTTAGATTCCAAAACAATATAAATTATTGCACACAGAATCATTATTTTTTTATTAGGCCCTTTAATTGCAGAGGCTGCAGTTAAATAAAACGTGGTTAATGTTCTAAATTCTGCACTTCCCACTTCCTTCATTATGCCACTGTCCGCCTCTCTGACGTGGCGCGTACCATTTGCATAAGGGTTTTCGGAACCCAGGTCTTCCAGCGGACTGATCGTGGAGTTAAATGAGTTGATGCTCAAAGCACCCTCTGTGTCCAAGACGGTTCCCAGCGCACTCTGCTTCTTCTCAGTCTTTCCCACATGTGGTGAAGAGCAGTCTCGTAAGACCGTCCTGCAAGGTACGGTTACTGTTCAGTAAATAGTTGGCTCTCCATGAGATACACATATCTGTCTACCAGACGTTCCGATGTCTTCAACATAAATGAGAACAAACTGATCTGCCGCAGGATCTTAGCTCTGATGTGCGTTACTCCCGGGTTTGATAAAAAACAACATCATAGTACATCCCTGTGAAAGAGGTATATAGCCAAAGGTTATACTATCCCTGAAGAGAGTCTGCAGTGATGTAAAAATAGGTCCAGCTCCCCCTGCTGCCTGAAAACTGGTACAAAGCTGCTGAATTGGACCTTATAGTATGTTACACAGGTTTTTGCCACTTACCAGTTTTCCACGGTATTATTGCCTATCTTCTAAAACCTCAACCTCGGTGACATCCTCTGCAACCTAGTTGGATTCAGTGAATTGCGTATCAAGGAGTGTTAATCGTACCCTCACTGCATGCCCCATTTTCTTTAGCAAAGTGTAACACAATTTCGAGGAGCACTAAAGTTTTATAAAGCAACCTTCATTCCCTCACAGGACCCTTTCTTAGCAAGCCTAACAGCCAGGCTGTATCTGCCCAGGGTCTGATGGTATTTTTCCCATCCACTTGTCCACTTTTCGGTTTTGAAGAGTCCTTCCTCTTAAAACGCAATTTTTCATCCCAACAGAGAACATCTCTATTGGTACTCATACTTTGAATGCCCGAGTCATTGGGTAACTATGGCCTATTCCACTCGTCCGATGATCCAGAGTAATGTCAAGATTTATTGCTTGGGACTAATTTAAAAAGAATAATATTCTGTTAAAAGCTATAGGTTTAAGATTTTCAGCGATTCTTAGTGGAAGGAAGACATTTCTTTTTTTTCCAGAAACGAATGATTTTTTGAAAAAGACTGACTGACTCGTCCTTAAAGGAATCTTGTTTTAAGGAATCTTATCATAATTCCTCAAAACTAATAACTGTGAATGACTTTTTTAAATTTTCATTTGACAATTTTTGCGCCGTAAGCCTAATAGTTTATATTTCTTAGAAAGTTCTATACAAGATGCATGAAATTAGATCATGTGGTCTCGTGTTGGATGATGACATTTTCGAGAAGGTCCTAGTGAGACCTTCTTCTTTGAAAAAAAAAAAAAGAAAATTCAAAGCAAGTCGTTAGAGTCTGTGGTTACCCCTTAGTGTAGGCGAACTGGGCTAGAAACGGCGAGCTAGTATTTCAATAAACCTTTTGCGAAAAGAACAGCGGAAGACCTGGGCGGTTTTGTCCAATGGAATTAAACCTCCCGTTCTACCCCGGCACAGCCGACTCTCATTGTTCTCGCCGCGAAGCGGTTTCGGAACCTTTTGTTCCAACTGAGTCCGAGCGGGCTTCGCCCCCCCCTCCCCTCCATCTAACATGGAACATGCTGGGAACGAGAGCGGCGGGGGTTAATTAGTTTTTAACGACATTAACTGAAAAGACGGCACAATACCGAGGTACGGACCTTGTACGACGGATCGAGTCATTTATCACAATCAGAATCAAGGGAGAGGAAACGAGAGAGGGAAAAATCTACGGTTAAACGCTGGTCGAAAACTCTCTTCAACAAAAATCATCCCCCTCCACCCCGCTACCCTACCGACCCGACACATAATTACAAGGGTCTTAACAGTCGGAAAAACTTTTCAACTGCGACGATTAATCAACTTTTTTCAACTGTAGCTTTTGATTAATTCGGGCTGCGTGTTTCGGATGGGATCGAAATCCCTCTTTTTTCAACAACGGTCCGATTTGTTTGAAGTTCGGTCGGTAGATGAAATGAAGAGAGAAACAATAGACGGTAAATACACCAGTTCAAAATTAATCCCAAATATCTATTGAAGGGGGTTGAGTATGCACTTGGGAAGCCTATTGATGGATTGGATATTTTATGGGTGTAGTTTTTCTGTGACTATTCAGAATCTGTTGTAAAAACGTTACTCATCACACCGGCAAACAAGTCGGTTTCACATAAGTTTTTAATAAATGTTTACTCAATACATTTTTGCTTAGCTATTAATCTATAAATGTCCAGTGATGCCGTTAATTCTCGGCATAAGTACTCTGTACTTTGTTTATTTATTCATACAACACGGGATAAATTCAAGTTTACAGAATTCAATGTAACATTGGAAGGATCGAGCAGAGCAGTATAATAAGTTGAGAAGAAAAACCAGAAAGGAATCCCATAAGAACAATTGAATAGTTTAGAAATAAATCAGGGGCTGCAAGAGCGGTAATAATCAGTCAGCTTCGTCCTAATGATTAGGTTTGTTTTGACAAGAGGTTCTGAACCAGTTCGGGATAGAACCAGAACCTAAAGGGGGAGGGATAGAACCACCGAGAACTTACTTGTCCGAACGCTTTCCGAACTAGTTTGGAACCTTGGAACATTTGAGTCGGGGAAATTATACGAGGAGTTTTCGTACCGATCGACGATTCCTAACAACACACGCCGACTCACTCTAAAATGCTCGATAAATTCCACTTCGTTGTATTGAGCGACGGTTTCCAGGTAATTCTCTGTTTTCGGGCGCGGCCGTTTATTAACTACGTACTCCACTACTTCTTCGTCAGACGAGCTGAAGTCAGGTTCACTGATGGCGGTGTGGTCCTCATTACTCGAACTTGATGACGAACTAGACATTGTTGTAAACCTCGGAATTTATACTTGAAACAAGGTTTGTTTTGACAACCTCAACGGTGTAGGTAGGCCGTATTTGGGAGGGAATAAATGATAACCGTTGATAAAGCGGTAAATCTACTGCGCATGTCTCGGACTAAAAGTTCTGGCAAACATCTTCGAACCACTTGAACTAGTTCTAAGTGGTTCTGGACTCCTTGTCCGAACAGCGAGCCAAGAGGTTCGAGATTTTTCAGAACTAGTTCTGGCGTGTCAAAACAGCCAAAAAGGGGCGTTCTGAACTGGTTCTGAACCTCTTCTCAAAACGAACTTATTGGCAGGCTATCCGCAAACAAATCCACACCTTTGCAAGAGGGGATGTCATTGACCGATTTCCGCATCGTGATCAATGGATTCATCCCATACGTGGTGCGGCGAAGTGGGAGAGCGCACGTGGTTGGGTTTCTTTTGGTGTATGATGGAATACTGATTCCAACGATAGCCACAAGATTAGGGACATCTACATCAAAACTTCCGATGGCATAAGTAAGATTCCATACGACTGAAGAAAATTCGGCCTTTCTGCGAACCTAAGCCACGTATAGCAGGCGGAGTTTAAGTGGGTTTTGAAACCGTTTGGTACTCTGAACCAAGCATTCGAGTCACAGCATAGCGTTTCAACCTATGGAAAAAATATGCTTGGAGAAGGTTAGTTTATCATCCAATATTATTGCCAGGTCTCTGACTCCACTAACCCAGCTCAAAATCCGGCTACCAATAGAATAGAATGAAGAGACTGGTGAATGGGATCGGCTAACTGTTATTGAGCAACATTTGCCTACATAAGCTCAAGACCATTCCATTTAGCAACAATATTGCCGATCCAGGTATTGTTGTAAGCAACGCAATCATTTTAGCGAAACTCACAGAAGATCTTAAAGTCATCCGCAGTTCACATCATCAAACATGTCACATAAATCATTTAAGAACACCCGGAACAATAATGGCCTGCGTGCCACTCCCGAGGATGCAACAAATGGGATGAGCTTTCTCCTTCCTGCGCTGAATCAACTGTGAAAGAGGCTGTAATTTCGTAACGATAACATAATTTCGTATTGTAACGGTTGTAACCTTCATGTCATCGTGACGGGTTACGTTGGCGAAAGTACGTTTCAAGTTTAAAAATAAAGATGGTCATTCGTGGGCTGAAACATTTTAACTGAAACATTTGAGGAGCATTCTTCCTTTAAAAGATGCTTACTTATTGTTATCTCCATTATAATATCTCAATAATACCTCTCAATACCGCATTATCTGATGAATAATTCTATTTAATAAATCAATTTTACGATTTAACTTGTTTATCCACCAGTATGAGAAATTATGCAAAAATTGGTATGACATTCTCTTCACTACTTATACTCGTGCATAATGAATACAAGTATTGTTCGCTGTTTGTTTCAGGTGCGATGTTGATGGGGACGGGGCAGAGTTACGTGGAGGAGGGACCGCGGCGAGGGCCGTCGTTCCTCATGGAGCCGCCTCCGAGGCTCGAGTTCTCCAACAGCTCCGGCGGGCGTTTGGACTGCACTGCCTCTGGCCTCCCGCAGCCGACCGTGTCGTGGCAGGTGAGAACATCAAGTAATTCAGTGATGGGATGTTATGTTGGGTGTGACATGGAGTGTGAGGGAATGGGATGGTTCTGTTGCGCCTTACAAGGATAAGTGCCCGCAACAATCAGAAGTGCCAAACAGCCACGTCCAAGTTAAATTGACTGCACACACGAATTCTTTCGGTCATGTATGCGAAGCCGCACTGCTTGCCGTCTCTTATGTTGCAAGAGGACTCAAGAATGTTCTCCATAACTCAACTTTTTATACAAAATCTTATCTTGATCTTCCATAGTAAACCGAACATTATTTCTACTCCAATCTCCCGCTCGTACCCCACCAGGTTTATTTATGCACAAAGAGTCATAAACCCACGGCACGCTTAAACTCTTACGACCAGACATCCCCATTACTTAATTTATATGATCTACAAATCTTTACCGGCTGATGTGAAATGGCCAATTTTATTTTCTTGGTCTATTTATAAAAAAACGTGTATTTTCGTAGCTCATTAGTCTAGGTCTTGATGATTGCCAAAACCGACTCCCCAGCGTTTACGTCAATTAAATAGACAGCCAATTTATTACTCAAACATATTCTCAGATGAGAGTATATATTTTTATTCCAATATTTCTGTAATTAATTATGAATTATCTTGATCAACTTTTTTTGAATATATCCCTTCTCTCCCCTCTCTGCCCCCTCTCTCTATCTCCCTCTCTCCCTCAATCATCTCTTTCACTCTCACCAATGTACATTTTTTAATATCTGCATACATCTCTCGTTTGGAAGTTTTGCCCTAGCCTCGTAAGCCTGGCTTCGTCTGCGTGGCAAGCGACTCCCAGTTTTAAATGATTAAAAACATTCATTCACAAAACTGTACTCCAAATCAGGCTTTTTCCCTGGCCAATCAGTATAGAAGAGCCAGGAATGTAACGAATAAAACAAAGTCACATCTCGAATTACTTCCTTTTCTGTATCGCAGCATTCAGCAAGATTTCAGAAGAGGTATTTTACAAATGCATTACGTCTTGTCTTAAATTCGTAAAAGAAGAAATGATAAAATAATAGAGGTTATCTAATTGTCATGGTTGATTGATTATTTATTATTGTCATTCCGGTGATCATTTTTCTCATAGGTATGGATAAAATCACCTCTTCATCACAACCACTTGGTACTACCCACACTGAGATTTGGGAAGGGGGAACTAACCATATCCATCACATATCCGGGGCTCTAAAAAAGCGTAGGGAGTGGGGGGTGGATTGTTTGTCATAAACAAGACAGGGTAATGTATTCAAAAGGCATTTTGCCACTGAGGGCGTGCGAAGGTATGGGGGAGTCAGAACAGTCAAAAGGAGAGCGACAGTGGGACAAAATCCCAGAGCATCCTCCAAGTGTTGCAGGGTAAATGCCTCAGGTCTTTTAAGGGGTAACTGTGCCATTGGACCACTTTCTTCTAACACTTGTGTGTTGTAATTCCCAAATCATTCATCTCTTCCGCAGGGGCTGGACGGGTCCAACATCTTGGACGTGCCGGGAGTGAGGAGGGTGCTGGCCAACGGGACTCTCCTCATGCTGGCCTTCCCGCCGGAGCTGTACCGCCAAGACGTCCACTCTAACGTCTACCGCTGCACGGCGACCAACAACGTCGGCACGATCATCAGCAGAGACGTTCACGTTCGTGCCGGTGAGTTGAAATTGTCAAAATAATCGATGTTATTACCGAACGTAGTCCAACATAATTATTTTTAAAATGTTGAGAACTTCATTGTTTAAAAAGTTTTAGAGTTATTCATACTTAAATATATCGTAAGGATGAAGTTCGAGTAAACGCACGATTCACCAATCGTTCTACAACCAGAATTCAACAAAAAATGTGCAACAATAGAATAACGGGGATAAAGGTATGATGTTAGTAATAAGTTTGGTAGCATGGATCTATATACAGCATAGGGATTTAGTTAATAAAGAATATTACAACATTAACAATTTCTACTTTTTACAGATTAGTACTTGGTGTGGTTAGACTACCTCAAGTTCGTATTTTATTGATCCTCCGTTCGGTTGGTAATGGTGGTGGTCGTTCGGTGGTTTCGTGGAAAATAGCATTTGGGGAGGTTGGTCATCGAAGTTTGTAACCGTTGTTAAGTTTCCTTAACTTCGGGAATTACTGCGAGATTCAGATCATAGTGAAGTACTGAGTTTTCTAACAAAACAAGGGGGCCCAAGTAATTGGTCGTATTTCTTTATTCTGGATTGTTTGCACTCTTTGCCCATGCGTTTTCGCTGCAGAACGTGCATGACAGAGCAAGCTACCTGATGGGGCGAATTAGCATAATATAGCAGAAGATTGAGAAGACTGTTCGCCCATGAGGAACCTTAGTTGCCCTGACCTGTTTCGGCTCCTGTCAACCAGACCTTGGATGTGATGCGCCTAGGTGATTTTAAAATCCAGGATGAAACCTAAATATCTCACGTGGTTAGAATGTGGAATTGGGATGTCATTCAGTTTTAAGATGGGTGCCGTTACGTTTCCGCGGTATGAGAACATGTCAGGTGTAGACTTAGCTGAATTCATGGACACCCACCATCGTCAAACACCCTGCAAAGGAAAGCTATAGATTCTTTTCCATAATAACCCACCTAACCACCACCAGCTAACCAACCCCTTGTGGTAGCTCCTCTCCAGCATAGTACACATCAGTACTACACCTATTTCAGCCCTAGCTCCTTTATTTACAAATATTTTTTCAATTGCATTTATAACGAGACTTTTTTCCTCGATGGAAAATGAGAAAACTTATTTGAAGTTTCATTTTTATGTTTGTTTATGAAGCTCATTCCGAAGCGCTTCTGCCGCAGGTAATTTCGTACTTCGGCGAACTTACCGACAACGCTCTAAACACGAAGTTTGAAGTTATTTTTCATGAATTCTACAACAACCTCCTTGTTGTGCAATACTTTCGGATAGGGAGCAGCCAAAGTGATCTTCAAACTTTCCACGCACAAAAGAGGCAAAATGAACAAAAATAAAAATAAATAAATAAAAAAAGAAAATGAAAAACTGTGCTAAATAATTCGAGACTATTCGCAGTGGAGGCGACTGAGCGATAAAAATTCAATTTGGGGAGTTAGATTGCTCTTTTCCCGGCGATAGAGATAAGAAAAAAAAATCAAGTTTTTCTTCAGGTAATAGGAGGAGAAATTATTCTTTCGTAACAAACTTCTGAATAAAGTTCACCCTGAGGGAACAAAGGGATTGTTGAAGAGAAAGCGTCCTCCGAAAAAGTCAAATAAGTAAACTCTTCAAATGGCGATAGCGTTGAAATGAATTTCATGTTACTTTTCTTGGTTGTAAAAATACGTGTATTGACGGTTCTAGTAAGAGCTGAACAATTTCCGATGTTTTATGACTATGAATGAATTTTTATTGACAGGTTTTTAGCACTGATATTAGCAATATGTGTTGAAGTTGTCTTGAGTTAACTCGACTAATGGAAAATGTTTACACAGTGAGTTTTGAGTTAAGTTCGTCTACCCGGTTGGTGGAAGTTTGACGTCCGTTTTTGGTTTATTATTCAATAATAAACCATTGTAATCGCTCTTGAAAAAAAATGCTAACCCCCTGAAAATTTCATGGTTTACGTTTCAAAGGGTGTAGAATCCGAATCTGCAATAAAAAATTTTCCGTCCGTACGCCGTACGCACAATATCTCCGAAACGGCTGGAGCAAAAAATCTGAAATTTTCAGGAAAAATCCATCTTGGTCCGACGACGCCCCAATTCTTGAGCCAGCTCCTTCACTCAATTTAAAGTGCCCTTTAAGGGCTGTAAAAGTTTTGTAAAATCCCTGAAAACCTCAAAACTAGTCGAATCGGCCTAAATATTTTCCTATTTGAAGAACATACCATTAGGAATCGAATGAGCCCTTTCCCACGTCCGTAGGTCAAACAATTCCCGATGTATGGTGCCAACATTTGCGTTTTTTCGTTTATTATTGTTTGTTTGAAACCCAGTGATGTCCAGCCGATAGCGTCGAGTTCTAGTGAATTTGGATACTGGAGTGATAGCCGATGTGAATACTTGTAGTGTAGTTAGTAGCCGATACACGGGTTGAAGCATTCTGATAATATATAGGTAAATATTATTCAATATTATTACTGGGGTTTATTATTCAATATTATTACTGGGGTTTATTATTCAATATTATTACTGGGGTAAATGAGTATTCTTTCACTGGGGTTTATTATTCAATTGGCTTGCGTTCGTGATTTGAATCTGTACTAAGCTTCGGAGTGTGCGTGTTTTACAGGTGATAGAGCGATTATCGCATTTCAGGAGATATGCATAGACCACGTAAATCGGTTCTCATCCAAAACACCTATTTGGATTGATCAGTTGATGATATTTGTGTGCCCCCTCTACATCTGTCTACCTTTGGCTACATCATTTAAAGTTGGATTTGGGGAAGTTTTAACGCAATACGAGTGCCAAAGGACTTGATAAATTATAGATGTTTTTATTGTGAATAAAAAAACGCTGCAAATTCTTTCACTGGGGTTTATTATTCAATCGGCTTGCGTTCATGATTTGAATTTCTACTAAGCTTTGGAGTCTGCGTGTTTCACAGGATAGAGCGATTATTGAATTTCAGGAGGCACACAAATATGATCAACTGACCAATCCAAATAGGTATTTTGGTCGAGAACAGATTCACGTGCTCCTTGTATATCTCCTGAAATTCAATAATCGCCCTATCCTGTGAAACACGCAGACTCCAAAGCTTAGTAGAAATTCAAATCATGAGCGCAAGCCGATTGAATAATAAACCCCAGTGAAAGAATTTGCAGCGTTTTTGAATAATCTTTCGACATCAGAGCAACCTTTGTCAATAATTTACCATTATTTGGAGAGGCAAATTTTCGATGAAATGGGGCCAATTGAATGGTCTTACGAAATGTAATAGCCCTTCTTGAGCAAAATAACTTTAAAAAAAGTGCAAACATTGGCTAGAAAACTGTACAATACAACCATTCTATAAATCCATTATTGTTTTTTTTTGAAGCAGGCTACTATTCAGAAAAAAACTCTTTTGCCATGATATTTATAATTAACTATTTATTTGCATCTTAAAAACCAGAATTACTGAACAATTTAACATAAATATGATAGGAAAACTGATAGAAAATTCGTTCACACAATCATGTTCAACTCGAAATCTCTAGTCTGAAAATCCCCCATTTGTTTAAAGCGGATGCCGTCCATTTCATCTACAAAACCAACATAAAATCCGATGCCAAACTTTTTTGTAGCAAGTTGATTTTTAGTGAAAAACCTCAATTTCATAGCATAAACCCTCATTTTTCCTCATTCAAAGTTGATTTTATTCAAAATTCCTCGTGGAAAAATTTGTATGCAAATACCGTTGGGAAGCAGAGATTCTGGGTAAAATTTTCCTGGGGTGTAGGAGTTACAAAACTTGTTCATTATGGCTGAGATAAAATATCGAAAAAAGTAGTGTTTTTCATACATTGTACTAATTTCTCACTTTTCACATCACGTGGAAATTTTTTTATTTCGCTTTACGGAGATACGAAATTTAACGCTCTTCCAAACTGTACCCTCAAAATTGATTTAAACCAGTATTTTATGGAGATGATTGCCATTTCGGTGACATGAGGTAAGAAACACGAAAGAAATCGTGAAAATGAAATAACTAAGAAGCGAAGCCTCTAAAACAAAGTCAAGGACGCATTTTTGTTGAAAATGACCTCTGGGACCCTGGATTTTTTACCTCTAGGTTTCTTACAATCCGTATAATCACAACAAGGTATGAGGGTGATTCCTATTTTGCGGGACAATCGCTGTCCTTCATTGATAAATAATTTTCTGTTCAACTTTTTCCAAAAATTATTTTTGTAGATTTTATGTGGTAACTAGGCCTACTCATGGCTGTCATAAGTTCGGCTACTCTTCATTGAACATGCCGGTAATTGATCGAAATGTTCCTCTAATCCTCTAGTCCGTGAGTCAGAATTTGAACTTAATCCGAAATTGTATCCGCTCAAAGTATGTTTTACCGGAAATATTTTAACAAGTAGTTTTTTAGACTTAGTTACAGAATGTTAGTACTTTTAGATAGTCTGTACGAATCAAGTGCTCAAAGTTTGTCCCAAACCTTCTGTCTCATTGTCATGGGTTTGAAGGAAATCATCGTAGCTCTCTCAAATGAGGGTGTTTTTTGACAATTCAAAGTTTTTTCAGCGTTGGTAACCCTGCCCTTTGAGGAAACATCATGCTTCCGCCATTTCTATACAGTTGGGGCTCAAAAATGAAGTTAGTCGTTTGTTAAACAGTTGTGTACGTTTCATACTTCTCATTGTTATGGGTTCGAATCAATCACTCTTAATCAATCTTATTGATTCATTTAGCATTCATTTTGGGATAGAGATGTAAGAACTCTATTTAATGCAAGTTTCAATTTCTATAAGTGTTCATTGGACTCCTAATTGCAGAAGGTTAATGTTGGTTTCTCATTGTCGTGACGATTTTAAACTTCATTGTTGTGGCTACACAAAAGCCGTCATGGCTGTTTAAAACAATTTTTTTTTCAAGTTTGGTATTTGATACTAAATAAATACTAATATTAAAATGTGATACTTGTTCTAGCACAAAGTCAGGAAAAACTGAAATCAGATATCTGTCTCATTCAACCTTACCTACACATCGTTTACGTAATTCTATCGTTATTTGGTTGACAAAGCTCATTGTCATGGATACATACCATTCTCGTAACCTATAAATTTTAAAACCTGAATTTTGAGGGAACAAACGAAAATCATGCGTACTTGTACATCACTATACCATTAGAGTAACATCTAGATTGTATAATAAAAAAATCATAAATTTAGGAGAACAAATTTTTTAGTCAGAATCAAAACCTCGATTGTCCCGTTAAATGAGAATCACCCATGAAGGAATGATGACGTGCAAGAAAGTATACCAGGAATCTAACAGGTATGAGATAGCTACCCAATTCAATCAGATTGTTTCTACGAGTGCCTCAAGTTACCTACGCCCAAGTTATTCCCGAATGCCGGGAAATATTAAATCCGTAACGTGAGCGGAGCATGTGAGGGCCGTTCGCATAAAGATTGGAAATGTGGTTACCACAGGCTGGGAGCGACCACAAATGGATCGGGACCGTCATTTTTTACGCCTAATATTCGGTTCAGGCCCGGCCTGTTCAGACTTTATTTGGGTGGCAACAGAAACCTTTAGAAGATGGAAATGTACAAATCACCGTTTTCAATTGAAAGCTCTGTAGATGTGGCAGAAACATATAAATATTATATACTAGCTGGTTTAAATACCGTTGCTAACGTTATCTTAATGTAATAGATGAGGGGTTCACATTCATCAACGTAGCACAAAAGTCCAGCTGCATTTCGCAGGCACGCAAATATGATCAACTGATCAATCCAAATAGGTGTTTTGGTTGAGAACCGATTTAAGTGCTCTATGCATATCTCCTGAAATTCAAGAATCGCTCTATCACCTGCGAGACACGCACACTCCGAAGCTTAGTAGAAATTCAAATCATGAATCATTGAATAATAAACCCCGGTGGAAGAATTTGCAGCGTTTTTTTGGTTTATAATTGTCAATAGGAAGCTTTTGTAATCGACCAGAAAAAAAAATGTAACCTCCCTCAGAATTTAATGTAGTCCGTTTCAAGATCTGTCGAATTGAATACCGAAAAAAGAGCTACCTACTAAATCTAACACTTGGTTTTATCATTTTCAGATATCGCTTTCACGCAGATCAATAAACTGCATATATTTATTAGGTGAAGATTATGGTCATTATCTGAATATAACGTGTTAGGTGCCATAACACGAGGGTACAAGAACTAAATCGAGGATGAAGTGGAACCCTGACCTACCTGAGATAGGGCTGAACAACACAACCTTTCCGAGTTCGTGCCAAAAAACATGACCTAACTGACATTTTGGGTATTTGGCTTTTCGGTATCGTTGGGTGCACAATTTCCAACGGCTACATGTTGGTAATTTTTGTGTTGAGGGAAATAGGTGATAAGTGTCCAGCTAGTGGTTTTAGTTGCCATGTTCGTTGAAGAATTTTCGTGAGAAGATACTTTATGTGCTCAATCCAAGTAAGCTTGCTGTCCAAGTAAACATGTTGTAGAAGGATTAAAATTTTCATTTTTTAATCGATTACAAAAGTTTATTATTGAAAATAATGAAGCAAAATCCCTCCGTCCGCTGTCCGTATCTTTTCTACGAATGTTCTGACCATTGTTACTAATAGATGGAAATCTATCCGGTTTTTGGACATTGAAATTCCCACTGCCATTGCATCTCTTTAACCATGGGCACAAGTTCTCCGCGACTATATCTATTTGCGATTCCTTTATTTGAACCCATGTTATTTACCACCAGTGTCGATTACAGTTATCATTAATAAGGTATGTTTTCAACGATAGGAAGGGCGTATACTAAGCGAACTAGCATACAGTCGAGTTCCTACTCGTTTAATGAAAGCATTGATTGGGGTGGGGATACATCTGACTCATTGATTCGTGGAAAGCATTCACCGATAGCTGTTGGTAATGCACAACTTAAAGTAAAACGAGCTGCCGCACTTCAATGTGAACCAGCCATTTTGCTCAAATTATGTCAAATCACTTGAAAAGGGACTCATGGAGCTCTTCCTTCTTTCTAAGACTCGGATGAAGATGATTTGTAAAATGTATTTCATTGCAAACGTACTGAATTTTAATTGAAAATCTATTTGTTCTTCAATGAAATATCCCTCGACTCATCTGTATTGGAGCACATTATATAAAAATCATAAGGGTGGAAGGGGTTTGGGGTAGGGACTAACCGTATTTTCTGGTACGTTTACTTCATTGTTTACATGCACGAATGTATTGCCCTTACAACATTTCACCCTCGGAAAAAGAAATCAACAATATTAGAAGCCCTTTGGCTGAAACCCCGAAATATCCCTCTACCGTAAAACTGGCAATGGGTAACCAATCATACCTCGCCCTCGGCCAACTTGGGCCGACGAATCACCAATCAGTTTCCCCGCTTCTCTTCGTATCTGTTCGCCCGAGCATCGCTAACCTGCAACTCAGATGGGATTGACGCTCTCCCAATCGGATTCATAGGAACGCTCCCTTCGATCTCCCAAACCCGTCGGTTTTCATTTTCCTTCTCTCCGATATGGGAGGCCGGTTATTTGCACTGAAGCTCAAAATCGGGTGCTCGCCGTCAGGCCTAATAGCGCCCCACGTTTGATGGGATCCTCTACCGGCCGTATCTATTGCGCTTGGGGATGTACGGATCCGATTTTCATCAACTGCCAACCTCCGAGGATTCTCTCGCTAATGCAAATTAATTATTTCGTATCCTCTTCTTCTCATTGTAGTGCGTAATCCGCGAGCATCAATGCAATACCGAAGTTCAGAAAATCCATAATATGCTTTCCTCGTAGAAACAGTTATTTACATTACCAACTGAACTATTTTGAGCGGATATGTACTGTTAAAGCTAGTTGCCCCCTTGGTTGGGTAAACGCAGGTAACCGTCTGGGGCAGCAGATGCAGTCATTGCTGAACTATTGGTTTCCTCCAAGCACGTTATAGGACATCAATTATTATAAAAACATCCCTTTCGCTTAATAGCAGATGGATCAATTCCTGTAGATTTCACTTTTATCTTGGAACTCTCTTTAGCTTTTGACTAACATTCGAAAACCCGATTCGCAGGGGGTGAACTTGGGAGTGTCACATAGCCACCAAGGAGGGTGGGCACTATAAAGTCTCCCAAGGTTACAGAGGTTACTGTACAAAGACCAAGGGCCATAGGCAGCATACACTTTCTCAAGATTAAGAAGAGGACTGTACGTAGACTAACGAGGATTAAATAAACAATATAAACATGTTCCATGGTTGTTGAATTGTAGCTATAAGCAATATGCAAAAGCAGGATAAGGGGCACAGACCTTACAAGGTCCGAGTTCTTTTCTCTTTTCAATCAATGAGACAGAAATATTAAAATGTACTACTTCACGTTACATGTGAAAATTATTATCTTTGTAAATGGTAAAAGAGGAAACTTGGTTTTTTTTAAATTCTCGTATTTCACGCATGTGCAGAAGCTATGAACAGTCCAACAGTATTGAAATGCATATATTATCATTAAATCAATTTCCCTCGGCTGCTCTTCAAAACTGAACAGAACGTGAGGAAATGAATCTTTAAAAATTTAATGTTTGAGGAATAAAGTGTTGATTTGTCAGCATTGATTTGCATGGATTATCATCTATAGGGTAACGCGAACTTACCCTGAAAATGTCATCGAAATCGGTTGATAACTGTAGAAATTACGTTTGTTACAAGGATCTGCGAACCCATGGAATAGACAGACACTAAACGAAAGAATATTCTAAGACGCAAAATAAGAGATGAAATTACAGTTTTAGAAAAAATAAGTTTATATCTACCAAAATTTGAGACAATGCTTCCTCTAAAGGCAAATTTGGGAGGAAAAAGTTTATTGTTGTCCCGCTAGATTGTCAAATGGTCAAACTCTTGTGCCGAGTCCAGTAACAAGACGTTAATTTCCGGGACAGCGCTACTACCCCGACCTCATCCGAACCGACCTCATAGGTGTATAATAATTATTATTCAAAGAATAATAAACATAAAAAAGGGACGTTTTTTTACCCTTAGACCATCGAAGTAGTCTACTAGTAGATGATCTAAGGTTTTACCCGGCACCCTGGCTAGTTTTCTAATTTCGAGTTTCAACTACCACCGCTACCCGCGGAGGTCGGGGTGGTAGCACAGTCCCGGAAATTAACGTCCAGTAGTCCAATAAGCCGTTTTTTCCCGTGTAATTGTGTTGAAGGATTTGATTTGGACGCCTTTATTTATTAGAATAGGTTTGGCTACCGGGTATTACTGACCATGGATGTATTAACGTCCGCAGTCAAATTCAGAATCCTCCAAACAAATTCAGCACTGAATACAGAATTCGGAATTTTCCGAATTTTGAAATTCATTCATTCTTTCAAATTTAAAAACAATATAAATAGTTTGAATGGCTTTTGAATTTCAGGAGGCTGAGGACCCCTCATAAACAGCGTGTTAGCTCTAAAAGCACGAATTTGAATAGCTTCTTTTTTGTAACAATGGACATAGTTCTGTTTTCTTTTACATGGTACCTTTCTTGGCTCCTTCGTATCTAACAGCAAAGAGCATTGAAGTTGATACTACGGTACCATTAGATACTACGGATAGATACTAGATAGTATGGTAAAGAAATTGGGTACGTACAACAACATTCTGATGGTGTTGCGAATGAGTAACGCGTTACTGCAATAACCGGTTATTGGAAAATACCCGTTTAATCAATCGATAACACAGACCACGTCTAATAAACATAGAACAGTGATTTGCGTAGATGGCCTATCGAATGCACAAATATAAATGTTGGTATAATGATGTGAAACGTTTTTGTTTCATTTTATTGGGTATTTCGTTCTATTCTGTTTGACCAATTTCTATCAAATCCGTTTTTCTCGAGATTTGAATCACCCACGAAACTCTGACACAATTATAACGCTCAATTTACTTATTCGACTAAAGCATTTCACTCCGAACGGTTTTACACCTCAATGTCATCTCTCAACCTACACAATTATAACGGGGTGATTACTATTTTAGAAACTGTTGCCTGCGGTTCTCCCTTCCGCCCCTTCCTTTTCGGGGGTAAAGCAATGGAAAGGATGTGGCCAACCACTTCTGAGGTCCCCCCGCTCAGCCGGGGAGCTCGCCCGCTTGGTCGGGACAGGACCCTTGTTAATTTTGAATTATCTACCTGAGCCACCCGCGGCCGTTATTTAGAATAGAATTAACCGCACGCCACCTCCAGGAGAGGCCATTACTCAACTTGAGTCAACGCTATTCATGACGTTCGTCCGCCGAACTTGGACAGAATTAATATTGGTCCACCACGGAGGTCACCCCAAAAAAAAGGATTAAATATATAAAGAAACAAGAGTGCTTCATAGCAAAACATGGTAATGAAATCCTAACTAAACATATTCTCTGAAACACACCTCTTTTACACCAACAAGCTTACCATGAATGCTACGAAATCGGTCTTCCTGGATATAGCAAGAAACTTAAAACCACTGTCAACATCTATAGACGATTTGACATTACACAGCTGCAATGACTTACTATGCGACTGTTTAAATGGAAAAAAAAACCAATAATTTTACTTGTTTAGGAGTGACGTTTGATTCTCAAAAGGAATGGACCCATCACATTCAAAGTTTGTGTCAAGAGCTAAGAAAATGTGACTTATGTCCTGTATACAATCATATTTTTATCAGTAGAAATAAAGTTCAATATTTATCAAGCGTTGTTAGAGTCGATTTCACGGTACGCCATCGTAATGTGGGGAAGCACTTTCAAGTACCTAATTGATAAAATGTTCAGGTTCCTAGTTGTTCTGAGCCCTTACTTTAAAAGATAATTCCATGGTTGCCAAAAGGAATACAATTAGACACCAATGTCTTTGATACCAACGGAATAACAACAAATTTTATTTATGTAATTGCGGCAGAAACACGAGCTTAAAATGTAGAAATACGATCTAGTAGATCTTAGTTTAGTTTTTTAGGTGTACCCAGTTCCAGATTAGTTTCAAGTTGAAAATAGTTGTTCGGCTTAATTTAGTTGATATTTATGCAAACAATGATCAAATAGCTGTTTTTTTATTCATTAGTAAATTCAATTAATTATGTAATAGGCTGTAGTCCTTCGAATGGTATACTCTTGCCCACGTAGGAGCGACCCTGCGGTTTTCTGAAGACCTCTGGGTCTGGCAACGCCGCCCATATCCGAGCCTCAGGTAGTGGCCTGACGGCTCGCATCAGACCCTAATTACGGTGCGGTACTTACGCGTCTTATGCAATCCAAATGTGATCTAATAGTTAATTCGATCATGCCATCACCAGAATCGTGATGTACATGAAAAAAGGGACACAACGAGTATAAATTTGAACTGGACAAACATACCTAGACGTTATGTAAAAATACCCAATGGCGGTTTTCGTCAAACTCAAACAAAAATGGGTTTTTTCCCATGTGGGCATGTGGGGTATCTGAAGCGAACCTGTGTCCCGAACCTGTGCGATTGACCCAGAGCGAGGAAATCCATTTTCATGGGGTAAAATGGTGCAAAATGACATCTTTCCGTACTTTTTCGAGCCCCATCCCATCTGACAGGGTTGGATCAATGAAACATGAGTTTAAGTGTAATAAAGTTCGACACAAGAATAATAAAATTTGTGTAATCAAATTTGCAGCGTTTTTTTTTGCAATTTATTACACTTTTGCTATACGGCCACACACTTGTTTGATAAGGTGTTCCTGAACCGATTGATATGAAATTTAGACTTGTTCTCCTCAGAACGACGAGAACATTTTGAATCTCACAAAAAATTACATTTTTCATCAAAAACAACTAGAACGTCTTGCGTCAAGAGGGGGAGATTGAAAGGGGCTTTACTGCTGCTAATGAGGGATAGTCGGCCGAGTTAAAGGGTCCGCTGCGGTGTTGCCACCTGATGGCGAGGAAGGGGTTTTCGTCCCTGCGGTCCGGGTTCACTCCTATATGGGCAATAGTATGGCATGACAGTTCCTTCGTTGAAGTCTAGGACAAACTGACCGCTTTTCCGACTAGGTATCTAGGGCCTCTGGCCAGGGTAGCTCCGATATAACTTCAGGAGAAATTAGGACGGGAATTATGACGAATCGAAGATGAAGGCGAATCCTTTTAAGGGATTTACTCTCCAGAGATAGGCTAAAATTAATTTATATATCTTTAGTTCAATCAGCCTTGCAATATTGTATTCTTGTATGGGGAGGCACGCTGTCGCACTGTCTAAATTAATCGCCCTTCAGAAAACCATAATTAAAATCATGTTATTTAGACCTCGAAGGTACCCCAGCTATCTTATCTTCGATGAAGCTAAAGTATTCCACCTAAGCCAACTCTTCACAAAAAACCTCCTGATGCTTTATTACAAAAATCCTCTCCTTTGCCACTTGTGTTTCTCCATCCCACTTGTACCCAACCCGATTTACACTCCTAAATAATGTCATTAATCCTAAAATTGCCACAACTAGATCCTCTCGCAGTCCTTTGTACCTCCTTCATCTGATTTTTAACCTTCTTCCTCCCACCATGAGACTCCCTATGTATCACTCCCGAAATATATACGAGTATTAGCGTATGGTATTTACCTGGTTAATTGATGTGGACTACCATGACTATGAATCGCTTCTGAAGAGCATTTATTTGTAGGTTTGAGGAGCGTTGTACCTGTTTTTATTTTGTAATTAATTTATTCTTATTAACCTCAAAGTAATTAATTCGATCAAATTGTAGTAATTAACGACTCTTGCTCTTCACCACTGGTGTACCTACGACGAGCAATATTATTATGATATTTATATGTAACAAATTTGTCTTCCTTTTTTTAAGAATAAATTTCTCTCTTTCTCTTCTCTCTCTCTCTCTCTCTCTCTCTCTCTCTCTCTCTCTCTCTCTCTCTCTCTCTCTCTCTTCTCTCTTTTTCTCTCTCTCTATCTCTCTCTTTCTCTCTCTCAGAACGTGGGTTTGCAGTAGGATGCAGCGAGGCAGATATCATCTCGGGACGCTGTTGAGCTGTTGAGTACTGATTCTGGTGGAGAGAGGGGAAGGCCATAAGGTATGCACACAAAACATTGGGCCATTGGGCATTTGGGCAAACATTGGGCACGAGCGTGAATATTAACTGTATCACTGATGACAAATGTTGTCAACAGTTTGTTCAGAAGGCCACGCTGCGATCCCAGCTTTCGCCAATAGTGATTTTATAATCTGTGTCAACTCCATGAGTTAGTTACGTCTTTATGAAGCTCTCAAGTAGAACGGTATATTTCACGCCTCAACTTCCCCCATAACGAAGTTACCCCGGCAAATGTTTAATATCAGGCGATCGTGATTTCGGCGTTCCCTCAAAAGCAAACATCAAAGCACCGAGGGAGATAAAGCCCCCATGACCACCATATTACCTCACTTTATTCTGTTGACCTCGGACCACCTCTCCGTACGTAGACCCCATCCTCCGCCCTAACTGCCTTTATAACCCCGTTTCGTTGTCTTCACTAAAGACCGCGTGAGGGTATTTCAGAAAGGGTATACCTACCTCCTTACCGCCGTAAAAGTGCAATATGGCCCCCACATAACCCTCCGGCCCGTATTGAGGCACTTTACGCTTTCGTCGAGCTCTCAAAGATAGCATTACCGTAGCTAAGGGACGGACCCTCCCAACTACCCGTAGCACGGCCGATTGGGAATCATTTCCCATTTTCTCTCTTCAACTTGCCACTTGGGAAATTAAATAAGCGATGATCCCTGTCCGTGGAGGCGTCCTTGTTTTGCCTTGATGGTTTTCAGTACGGTACTCAACGCGTCTTTCCCTTCAATGGTTTATTCATCCGTAATGAGAACGAATTGAAAGCCAACGTTACAGCTCCCAAAAGGGCACAAGTGGAGCAGATGTGAACGTTTCAATTTATATGTCTTTTCGCACGCTATACGCGCGTTATAGTTATTCCCAGTATGCTCTGTGAAACCCCCATTACGGCCTTAACCAAGTGTACGGCAAACGAAATTCGATTGCATCTTTTATAAGAGGTTAACCACGTTTTATAGATACATGAAATATATATTATAGAAATGTTAGATGAAATATAGATATATTTAATAATACAGTATAGATGAGGGGTTAAGATCAATGGAAATTCAAACAATTGTATGTATAAACAACTCATGGAGAGGCAATTTAACAACAACAAAGGTTGTGCTACCTATTGGTTGATTCTTAAGCAAAAAACTTATGTTAAACTCGATTTCTAATTATGATAACTCCATTGAAATCATTCCATCACACACATCTTAAATAGTTTTTTTCTTCATAGGTATTTATAGGAGAGTGAGTTGATGAACGTACAGCAAACCCAAGTCGGTTCACGATTCATAACCAACTGAAAAATGCTTAAGTTATTCCAGAAGTTTTCGAGATCTGTTTCCCTATATTTAAAGAATTTAAGACAAATCCCACGTTTTAGTTGGGTTGATGGCATTTTCATATTTTCTGTTGGCTAGTGGTCATCTATGAATTGCCCCGGATAGCATAGACTTCCTGTTGCATAGACTTCCATTTGGAATCTCAGCAAAGCAGTGCATTTGGAAAAAAAGTTAGCATGTGGTATTTCTACAATAATAGTTACGAAAAGTACGATTTTGTAAAGACAAATCTGATAGGTTTGTACATTGATAAGGCTGCCAAAGCCAATCAAAATACTTCTTTTACTTCACAACATAATTAAGCAAAGATTAGCTGAGATGCTAACCTTTCAGAATAAAACTGATGGTTATTCCTGCTTTAGCTATCGTGCCGCTTTTTAAATCAGTCGCAACGGATCGTTTCAAAATGAAATATTAATATGCTAACTCTTCAATCACTTTTTATCGAGATAATTATCAAAGACACGAAAGAGGGCTGTTAGGTTATAAGTTGATTTAGCTTTCGTTGTACAGTAACTGCTCTGTACTGGATGGTTGGCTGTAGCTCTGCCATACGTGAAAACGCATTTCGTACCCTCGCAAGAATAGTGACGATTCTTAAGAATGTGTTTTGGTTTATTATTCAATAATGAACCATTGTAATCGCTCCTGAAAAAAAAAAAAAAAAAAAAAAAATAACCCCCCTGAAAATTTCATGGTTTACGTTTCAAAGGGTGTAGAATCCGAATCTGCAATAAAAAATTTTCCGTCCGCCCGCCGTACGCCGTACGCACGATTTCTCCCGAACGGCTGGAGCAAAAATCTGAAATTTTCAGGGAAAATCCACGTTGGTCCGACAACGGCCCGCTTCTTTAGCCAGCACTCTCACTTAATTTAAAGTGCCCTTTAAGGGTTGTCAAAGTTTTCAAAAATCCCTAAAAACCTCAAAAAAAGTCAAGGCGGCCTAAATTTGGACTTTTTTTGAAGAACTTTCCACGACGAATCGAATGAGCCCTTCCCCAGGTCCGTAGCTCAAACCCGATTTATGGTGCAAACATTTGCATCCACATTCACTACATCGCTAGGTTACTGCGATCGAAACAAAAACAACAGCGTTTTTTTTTTTAATCGCAGTAACCTAGTGATGTTGTGAATGTGGATACTGGAGTGAACTCCTTATAGGGTTTATAGCCGATACACGGGTTGAAGCATTCTGATATGCATGCTCCGTCTTACGAAATTTAAAATTTTCAAATAGAATATTTTTCCGTTGTAATCGCTCTTGAAAAAAACGCTGCAAATTCTTTCACTGGGTTTTATTATTCAATGATTCATGATTTGAACTTCTACTAAGTTTTAGAGTGTGCGTGTTTCAAGGTGATAGAGCGGTTATTGAATTTCAGGAGGCACACAAATATGATCATCTGATCAATCCAAACAGGTATTTTGGTTGAGAACCCATTTAAGTGCTCTATGCAGATCTCCTGAAATTCAATAATCGCTCTATCACCTGTGAAACACGCACACTCCAAAGCTTAGTAGAAATTCAAATCATGAATCATTGAATAATAAACCGCAGTGAAAGAATTTGCAGCGTTTTTGAGTTAGTATTTCGTTGAATGTTACAAACTGATATCTACAAGCAGCTGTTACCACTGCAATTACCAGTACCAATGCAGTTGCCGTTCCTGGTCACAAGTAACCAATAATGTCAGTTTTTCTCGCAGAAACTTTCTGCCAACTACCATCAAGAACAGTCCGACATTGAACATGTTCATTCTAAATACTACGAGTGTGCTATAAAGACTGAAATCGTGTTTTTCAATTGATGTTTAACTGTATTAACTAAGCTGATTATGATGAGCTGAGATTATGCTTCAATACCTGATTCTATTGAGCTGTGAATTTGCTGTTAAAACACTGGTTGTTGTTTAAAATCCTGTTGTCAATTTTAAGCGATTGATCGTCGTTTTGCGATAGCTTTTTACTTCATATCCCACTAGGAACCGATGTGATGTCCAACTTTTCGATTATTGTAGTGGGATAAACTACTGATTAATATGAATATAAAAGAGTAAGATTGAATGAGGCCTATCAGAAAAAGGCGAACCCATTATATCATAAGAATTGAACTTAATTGGTAGTTTTGATGTCACAATGTAATGACAGCTTTTTAACGCATACCCCACCACAAAGCGATTGATATGCAACTGTTGGCATAATTATTGTGGGATAAGCTACCGATTAATGTAAATATGAAAGGGTAAGATTCTATTGGTCGGATTAGAAGAATACCATTATACCATAAGAACTGAACTTAATTGATAGCTTTGATGTCACAATTTAATGACAATGTTGCCAACAGTAGTAAATTGAATATACATGGAACTTTTTTTATCGAGGATTCCACTAAACCAATATGTGGTTTTAATGTGATAATTGCCTTTCTGTTTCAGTCGTCACGCAAAGCTACAAAGTGACTGTCCAAGTGCAGCGGGTCGCTCAGGGCTGCACTGCCGTGCTTCAGTGCATTGTTGACCGCAGCGCGCGCGATATGGTCAAAGTCGTCAGTTGGCTCCAAGAACCGTCTTTTTATATCTACCCATCTCTTCAGGGAGGTAAGTCCCAATTTAACCAAAATTTTATGTTAAAACTAGAGGGTGGACATACCAAAATATGTTACGTAGAATGTTGAGAATTACTGGCCACTCCAAATAATCCCCAACGTGTAAGAGATTAGTTAGGAGATTGTTCTGAATATAACTACTTTTTCCGGCGATTCTATAGAATCTCCGATTTTCGTCAGGGAATGTGTGAAATGAATTGATGGCTCTAAAACAGCGCAATAACAACAATGTATGAATAAATAAATTTAGGAGATTAAAATTTGTCCCACCTTTACTCGCCATATTATTTGAACAGAAACTGCCATGACATTTCGAGGTGGTGCACAGCGTGTCTGTGTGTGTGTGTGTGTGTGTGTGTGTGTGTGTGTGAGAGAGAGAGAGAGAGAGAGAGAGAGAGAGAGAGAGAGAGAGAGATGTAAAATTGAAAAATTGATATGGAATTCTTATATTGTGTTGGAAAGTGGTAATTTTTGTTGGGAACTTCTCAATTTGGCATGGAAACTGCTCAATTCGGTAGGAAAGTTCTCAGTCTGGTGTGAACATTTCTCAAATTGGTTCGGGGAGGCCTGAATTCGGTTTGGCTTGTTGTGAAGTTGATCTTGTTTGTTATCAAATTGATTTTTAATCTTCTTCCATTGATGTGGAAAGTTAATTTGGGATTGATTTGGTTTTTAAAGTTCTAAAATTATGTTGAAACCTTCTCAATTTGTTTCAGGAAATTCTCAAATTGATTTGTAACTTTCTCATTTTGGTTTAGAAAGTTCTCCAATTGGTTTTTAAAGTACTTAATTAGCTTTTGATAGTCATCCAACAATTCGAAACATTCTAATTTTCAATAAGGTTTTGAGTCTTTTCCTGATTTTTCTTCACATTGTTGAACTTAACTTTCGTTGTTACAAGGAAATTTGCTTATTTCCCCAACTGTCCTACGAACAATAGCAGGTAAACAGAAAACAAAAGTGGTCCAGAACGTTGAAAACGTGAAATGCGATTGGGAATTTTGGTTTTGGCGTTAAGAAATCGTAATTATTGTACTTCGAAAGGATGCTTTTGCTGAATGTTGATAAATTTAGAAGAAAAAAAACCTGAAATGGATGAACAAGAAGGAAATTAGTTAGAATTAGCCTCAAATGCTCCACCCCTCCCTCTTCACCTATTTTCTTAAGACGCAACATAAATTCGTAAGTTTCCCCCTTCCAAGTTGTATACCTACGAAATCATTACTTTGAACCAAAACTGTGAACTTAAAAGTTGAAGAAGAGATTGATGATGGTAGGTGTACTTGTAGATATCAAATTAACAACCCTTTGCAGTTTGCTGTTTCAATTGTTAGTTACGTTTACGGACTATCCAGTCGTGTTTCCCGCGATTCAAGCTCCGCCACGAACTGAATGGAAAAAAGGGGATTTAGCGCAGCGAAATTAAACTGTGACAAACTCTCGCAATTTGATTTTCACTGACTTTTCTCCTCTCTTCCTGAAAGGACTTCAATTTGATTAGAACAGCGAGATTTCAGTCTCGCTCAGCCGTCAGTTCCGAGGGAGGTCGCAATGATTGAATCCGAGACGCATAATCGGATTGTCGAATACAAACCGTAGACGGCAGTTGGTGACTTTACGTCGTTTTACTGGAAAATGTTGCTTCCTTCAGTCTTCAATGCGGACCCCCTTAAGGGTGGAGAAGCTTCTTGCAGAAGAGCGAAATTCTTGGGATGGAATGTCTGTGAGGGCTTGACAAAGGACAATCCGTTTAGGGGATTCATAGAGCGGAGGGGGTTGTCTGAGCTGGGACATGCGGATGCCAATTTGTGCTGAAGGAACAGGGCTGCGACCTAACGGCCCTTCAGGGTAATTACGCCGTCCAGTTTGCCGGTGAGGGACGTTACTAAATTTTGTCGTGTCTACGGGGATTCTACCTTGTTATCTGGTAAAGTTCAAAGACTGCAGTAGCCTTAATGCGCAAAGCTTGAAAACCATTCATGAAGCTGCACCATTCATGCTTAAGGCTGAAGATGATCTCCTCATAATGATGCAATGAATTAAAGATATATTATGATAAACAGCCCCATTGCATGATACACCAATGGTTACATGTTATACTGTGGAATAGCACCAATTATAATCGACATCGTTCTAATTTATCGGGTAGTTCAACTCTTCACTTGTCTTCAAAAAGGATCTACAATAAAAAGACATACAAATTTGCACTAAAAAAATTTATAGATATTCAAAATATACAAATTCCAAGTTTTAGTTCATGAGAATCAAAACAACTCTTTCAGTGCCCATCTTGTTGAATTTTAGTTTCGTTAGTTACTTAGACTCTTGAAGCATTGTTTTCGCTTCACGGATTTAGGAGAATATTAGTTTTTTCGAAAATTGTTTTTTCTTGGTAAATTCCAAAGGTTCATTTTTGAAAACAATAAACTCAAAACTATGCAACTTATTTTACAAGAATTCTAATTTCTGAGCCCCCCTCCCCCCCCCCCCCCCAAATGAGATTTTACAAGTCAGGTACGCTTGGTTGATTTGGGACCCCTCTCAATGGATTCGGCGTCTAAAAATACTTGGAAATGAAATCTCTCTTGCTACTGTCAGTACTAAAAACTTCAAAAAACCATATCTTTGCTACATTTTTGACCCCTATTATGCATGGACGGAGATCAGGCTGCCTAAAAACTAGGACTAACTAAACCCCAGATGGAGTCCATTTGCAAAGGAAGGATTTTTTAAATTAATGAAAATACCTTTTGTAGCCTGTACGGAGGACGGTTAAGGTGAGGCGGACGGACATTGCAGATTTTGCTGGCAGATGCTGAATACAGATAGTTGCTGAAAATTGCAGATTGATTTTGAACCTACTTACATCTCGGAACGTAAAGTGACAAAGTTTGAGGCGTGTTGTAGAAATGTTTTGCGATTAGAAACGATTGTTATTGAAAATAATAAACCAAAACTACACACCTATAAACATATACACATTTTAATCTAAAACTTCATGTTCATAAAAATTACTTACCTATAATTATTTCAAATAGTTTTAGGATTCTCTCATGCTACTGGACATCTCTGAACCCTCCCATGCACAATTGATAAATTCCTATTCGCTCAAAACTCAAGGGGCTGTGATTCAGCCCTTCCGATCGAAATCCTTTATTTGTTGTTCAATTCAAAGAATACTTTCACAAAATCCCAAAAACAAAATTGGTTGATTCGATGTTTGGTGGAAAAATATCGATTTCCCGTATTAATGCAATTTGTTCCGCACTAGTACCGCCTTTTCTCTATGAAATCCAGTAGCTACAAAATGTATGGTTGGACCATTGGAAAGGTAGATTTAAGATAAAATTTCACTCCTCACTTTGAAAATTGAAGTGACAGAGTTTAAGGGGGAGGGGTGTTATAAAATATTTTTGCCATACGATTACAAAGGGTTATTTTTGAAACTAATAAACTAAAATGGTTGATTCCCGGAGATCCACTGGTTCTTTTTCAACCTGTAATGCGATTGTCGAAGTTAATCGAAAATACCGCGTCGACTGGCACAAGGATGTTGTTTTTCATTGAAAGTTGGAACCAACCGACAGAAATCGAAAGCGATGAAAACCAAATAGAGACGAAACCGAATACAATGTAAACAATCGTGTATACCTGAACCAATTTATTTTTTGAATTCAAAACGATTTCCCACACTTCAACCAAATCATTATGGAGAAATATACAATATCCTCCTCTAGAGGGAGGGGAGCAAGTTTGAATGCAAACAAAGAGTTATTTGTGACTTCAAATATTCATTGTTCAGAGAGGGTTAAAAAAAAGGGAGGACGTGATGACAAAGGGCAGAAACACCCTTTCATGTTCACCCTCCGACGCACTTCAATCTCTAGCGACTGACGTCACTTTCGCTTCAGGAAGATGCCTCGCTAAGAAATTAAACTGGAGAATGATGAGAGAAATAAGGTCAGGGCTCCTTGAATCTGGTGACTTTTTCTGAAAAATTGACTTCTCACTGATCCTGGCCAGGGGTTTAAACACTGAACTTTGGAGATAGAAAATAGCTCAGCGCTCACGAATAGGAAGGACTGAATGGATGTTCAGGCGGTTGGTGTTCGATTGTGCTTATTGACATAAAAATTTCCCAAGCCAAAGCATTCTGAATACAATACACTACCGCATACACATTTTGAATAATACGTACAAGAGAAAACTATGACAATTGTAAATACTTTCAACGAGTTTTCTCATTATTCACAGTCTAAGACATCTTTTTTGCTATCTTAGATGGTATCTTATGTTTTTTCGCAAACTAGAATTTCTTCCTGAATTCGATACAAGATCGCAAAGTTGGCCGTGCCATTGAACAGATGATAAAGGTTGCAAGTTTTTCTACAATTTGACAGCTTTCTACACGTCTTTTAAAAATGGAGTTAAAGTTCAAATATTCTCAGAAACTAATATTTATTGTGAACTCTCATTCGGGCCGATTTTCGCATCGATTTTCAAAACTACCACCCAGTAGCTTATGTGTGGGCTCTGAACGTATTATTTTGAATTTATTTTTTAAATTCTACGAATCTTAGAACAACAATCGACAAATTTCGAGCGAAGTGTTCCACATATTTGTTTGGCTAGTTACGAAAATTTACTAGTGAATTGAATTAATTTAAATATATTGGTAAAGAATGCGTGAAGTATATTGAACAATGCATTTATTTGTAGTAAGTCACTAGCTGGCTATTACAAGGAGTTCTTTGTATGATACATAATAAGAATGAAAATAAATTCATACTTTTAAGAATCGAGGTAAATTAAAATGATATTGGAATGGTTTTAACTTTGGAGATTACTTCATTTACGACAGGCTTTCAGATTGAATACGATAATAATGAAAAGTTACACTATCGCACGAACAAAAAAAGAATCATTAATTTCGGTTGAGATATAAAGTTTAAGTAGCGTCGACAAAATTCTTCACACACATACAGAAAGTCTACAGTTATCATTTTTATCACAGTATCGTCTTAGAATGGTCTGAAACGCATTTGTAGGCGTCCCTCTACTGAAGAAGCCTTGTCTTGAAGGGACATTCTAAAAACAGCCACAGCGAGTTCAAATTTCTGCATTTTAGCTCGAATAGAAAGTTGAATGTAGTCACTGGAATCTAGCAGTTTCTAAAAAGATCCATTTCACATTGCAGTCACTCAAGCTGGAAATTTCCAACCAAGGAAGTGCCGCAATTTTCATGGTATCACATTAATCTCAGAACCACAGTCCAGGCCAATACAGTTGTACACAGGGACTTGAAGAAAAAACCCAGGGTTTCAATAAAACCCTGTGAAAAGAGCCCTTTGGAACGAGATAGGCCCGTACAAAAGAGGGCGAGGATTGCTCGTGGCAGTACGCAGTTTTCCTAATTAACGAAATACCGGCGGGATCTAATTAACATCACGGAGATGAGAGACGCCATCAGAAAGAGGTCGAGAGGCGGTGGAAGTGGCAGGTTTAGAGATCTGGTGGCAGCCGGCTGTGTTTTGTGGCGCTGGAGCTCCCTGGCGGGAGACGAAGACGGGGAACCTGCTTTTGAAAATCGTCCGCTAATTGGAAAATGCGCCCTCGAAGTTCCTCCTCGGGGTTTTTCGCCTCCAATTAACTGAAGGCCCTGAACGAGGGTTCCCTCGAGCGAAGGTTAGAAAATACGATTTGTGTTTCGTTCGATGTACTCGCATTTTCTCGTGGGGCACAGTATATAAGCTGCCTGGTGCCAAGCATAGACCTACTGGAATTTGACTAGACATTTTTAGTTCATTATTTTCTGTAAAAAACATTTGTAACCAACCTAAACAAAGAAGAATTCCTGCAAAGATTTGTTGGTATGGGATGAACAATTCCGAAATCGAATAGAAAGTTCTTCCCTCCACCGACTGCTTTTATCCGTAAATATAGGACCAAACCTGAAACACGTATAAATACACAACCGATTCTAAAGCGTGAGCTTATTATTTGTTCAAATAATGCTTAACTGTTGGTTTCATTGAGGTTTTGGAGATCACTCTCAAGTTCAGAAATCGCAATTGTTTGCTGAGTGAGTGTTTACAGATCTGAAAGCTTTCCTGGTCGATTTTCAGTCCTGAATGCCTAGGGAATGTCATCCTACTTGCCTACGTCAGTAATAACCATAACAAGATACGTTTCCGACCAGTTTGTGGTCCCTTACCTGATCGTGTGAAGCCATCAAGCTGAATAAAAGGTAGGACCGACTAGACCCCTAATGACGCCTCCATGCGAGTGATAGCGGATGTTTTACGACAATTTAAGTTCCTTTTATGACCCGAACAGCAGGCGGCTGAAAGAGATCTTGACTATACCCACATTGAAACGTTGAATGACAACATTTGAGGAGTGGTAGGAGGGGGGGTTATATAAAAAATGTAATATACGATTACAAAGGTCTTTTATTGGAAATAATAAACCAAATATCGTACTAGGGACGGTGACAGTCAGGAATCACTCCCATCAATCATGAACAACCCTTAACGGTGAAATCAGAGATTTGAAAAATTAGAAAAATTTCATTGGCATTTTCGGAATAATAGGGCCCATGGACGTAACCACGCTCAGGCTAGCATGTGAGGCTGATGGAATGGTATAGTTGCCCCTTCCAAGCAGGTGGATGCATTGTATTAATGATCCGCCACGCTCAGAGGATGGGACAGACGCTTGGTAACGTCTGATTCATCTCGGAAGGCGTCGGAATCTAAAATCGGGAAGGGGCCAACTAACACAGTTGGATAATAATACAAACAATACAAAGAGGTGTTTGCAATATGAATAATATCACCATTATAATACTTTTTCAGCCACTTTAAGGAGTATGCTTTTGAGTCCATCCAGGACAGAACAGGGGTCTGAAACCTGACGCTTGGGTGGGCACAAGCCTGGTCTGGATATGTGTTGATGGAAGGAGAGTAATGCAATTTCTGGTTGTACTAATATTACTTGCTCTGTTGATGAGGAAACAGCCCAACATCTCAATCATATTTACATACCCCAGAGAATCTTCCTAACGAATTCTTAGAGTGAACAGGATAGAATTTCATGTAAACCCGATCCCTTTCCACTGCCACAAAACACCATATTTGCACATAAACGGCTTGAATTCGTATAAACTTCTTAAAAACCATATAAAATGCATTGCAGACACTCGGACATTGTGTGCCAATCAATCCGCTGATTTTAAGTAGTCAGTCCTCAAACTTTTGACATTTATTTTTATACTCCACGTGTCAAACTTTTTATTTGAATTCTGCTAGCCAAACCCCAGACAGAGAGCTTTAACGCCGTTTAAATCCGTTTCAACCGTTAAAATAAACCTGTAAGACGGGAAACTGCGTGGAAAGATGTTCTTGTGGTAGCTACTTGACGAACGGGGTTGCCGCGGGGGAAGGGAAGGGGAGATCCATTCTCGCGAAAGCGGTTTTCCCGAGGGTGTTTGTGTCGGGTTATGTGAAGGAGAAGCTGGCGGAAAAAGCCTTAACTGAAATGGAAAGATTTTCGTCTCTTTTGAAGCGGCAAGTGAGCGGTTTCTGCAGGAGGGAAGGTGCCTCGTGCTCAGTGGGTCGAAGCTTGGCGATACGACTAGTGGTTCTCCCGCCCGGCACCGAAAACGGATTATTGTGTTGGGAATCACTCGGTGGATCTTTTCGTCTTGACTCAGTCCCAGACAATGCGATCATGAAATATACTCTAAAAATGCCACAACCTATAACATAGAGGTTCATCATTTCTGTGTTAATATAAAACATCTAAGTAAATCACTGATCTCTGTATATTGGCTTACGCCTCCGTATCTTGTACTGCCCACTCTAGATGCCAAAATTCTTAACATTTTACAAACTATTTACGAGGAAATACAAACAGGTGATTAACGTTCCATGCACAAACTTGGTAATTCCAATTAATAGATCTACTTCGCGTATGAAATTGTAAATACATTCATAAACACTTATGTCACTGGTCCCTAGCATCGTTTCCAGGTTGAACGGGTGTCTCACCATACTCTGGACGTCAGAAGACGGCTTCGTGCAGCTTCGTGCATAGGAGACTCCAGCACCAGATGTCGCGGAGTCTCTTCTGATGTCATACATCGGAAATGGGGAATGTTTAGATCCATTCTGTGTAGGAGTCAATTAGTTTTACAATGTCCCGCTCGCAGATTTATTTTGATCTGTAAAATGATTGGGGCTTGATTTCTGTTGCAGCGTCAAACCAGGTAGTTTCTCTGGGGATGGGAAAAGGAGATTTGTATCGACTAGCTGCTGGGTGTGCTTCGAAACCCTCTTTCCATTTTTCGTGGACCCTTTCATTGGCTGAGAGTCTTAGATCTGTATGTGGATATTTTTGGGATGGCAACTCTTCTGGGAGAAGTGCCGCTCGCTTGGGTTCTACATCAGAGGTAGCGTAACCCCACACTCCGTCCGTTATTCCTGGCTTTTTCTATTTCTTCTTCTTGGATAAGATCCGCTTCGATCTTAGACAGGTGAGATGAGATTTTGATTTGAGAGAGTTTCATGATAGCACTTCTAGAGTCTGCTCATATAACGACGAATGATGGGAGTTCCTTCGAGGGCTGACAGGGAACTGATAGGCTGATAAGCGCCATCAGCTGATAACTGATCTTCATATCATATAATTGACTTTCAGATACCCAAAGTCCGTTGAATGACTTTGTCTTAAATATCACTCGCTCATGCCATGGCTCAAACTAGCTTGCACAAGCCAGTTCTTGCAAACTAAACTGGACAACATGGTCGTGTTCTCACTAGATAAAATAAAACACCTACCTTCGCTTCACTTGTACACAATTTTATTACATACAACTTGAAAAATTCGATTTCAAAAGGAACTCTTGAAACAAAATTCCACTGCATTCATATCAGCTGTTGCGATCCTCACATGACACTACCAGGCGATGTTTACTATATCCAAGAATGTTCACATGGTAATTATATGAAATGAAAATAAATTTTATTCCAAAGATAACAACAATATCGTATCGAGAGCTTCTGTACACAATGGAGTATGGGCTTGCCCATCCATAAGGGGAGCTGGCAGAGCTTCTATGAAATTCCACAAATCTTGAGTATGCATATGAAAGTTCAATGCAGAAAGCACTTTTAATATAGTTACAAAAAAAAAAACTTTCTCATTTTACAACAGGAAGCATTACTGGGGCAAATTATCCTTTCACTGGGATTTATTATTCAATTTTCTTGCGTTCATGATTTGAATTTCTACTAAGCTTTGGAGTGTGCGTGTCTCCTTATCTTTTCAGGAGATATGCGTAGAGCACGTACATCTGTTCTCAACCAAAATACCAGGTCCAGTCAACCAGATTGATCAGTTGATCATATTCGTGTGCCTCCTGAAATTCAATAATCTCTCTATCACCTGTGAAACACGCACACTCCAAAACTTAGTAGAAATTCAAATCATGAACGCAAGCCAATTGAATAATAAACCCCAGTGAAAGAATTGGCAGCGTTTTTATTCTGTTATGACGAAAAATTATTCATTCATTTTGAACGAGGCGAACCCATCGGACGGTCCGTTAGACCACGATTATTGCATGCATCCTTGTAATTTTGTAAAATTGTATATACATAAAAACAATAAAGCACGTTTTGTCTATGTACTCCACAGTGATGGTTTCGGTACTATGGGTTTGGAAGTTAGGTGGAAGTTGTGATGTGCTGTAGTTGTAAACATTTTAAAAAAATTCGGGGTGCTTGTGAATAAAAAGAGATGTCTGGACATACAGCTGGTTAATTGAGAATACTCGGACACTATTGTGTAAATCGACGGTTGGAAATCTACGCGGTTTTCTAGCCATGATTTTTACACACACAAAAATTCGCCTTATCTTTTGTCAAAGTTCTAGCCGTTAGAAAGAGCGAACAAATGAACGTAAACCGATCCGGGCGGGCTCATTTGATTCTTTTCCATCAATAACGAACATAAAAACGGTAGAATTATTTCGAAAGTTTTCGGTATTCTGATTATTGACGATTTCACCCGTTAGGTCTCATGAAACGTTTGATAACAAATCAGAACGGGTTGAAACTATTTTTCTTGGTCGATTACAAAGGTTTGCTTATAAAAATAGTGAAAAGAGGTTTCAGTTTCCCTTCGGTAACTTTACGTACGAATGGCACCTCTTTTCGAATTCATAATGCTGGATTTTTACGTGAGTGGGAGCAACGAGATATAGAGAGTGTAGTGTGATTTATGCGTCAGACGAAACGAAATAGATGTGCTAGTATTCACATTATCACGCTGTCATAGGAACTGACACATTGTTACGGAATCTTATCTTGCTGTGACGGACTTTTGCAACGTCTCTGAAGGAAAACCGTTGTTTTGAGCGAGTCCGTCAGCAGATACAAAACGATGCTGACACCTCGAGTAGCTCAGGGAAGTAGTAAAAGTAATTTTGAGAAAGTGGGAGAAGTGGATGTCACGCGTCAAGGCGAATTTCCGTCCTTCACCTCTATCTCGACAAGACCGGTTTTTTGTCGGTAGTCCATTCGAATTACACTTAGGGAATTTCTTACGTCAAACAAAACGTCATCATTTTTTTCTCAATGAATTTATGTAACGTTCATGGGATTCCTTGCAGTTACTAGACTGGACAGGAGTGCTTTCTTTTAGCATCGCTCCTGTACATATGTATTCGTTCAAGTAATGTAAATCCATTACATATATTCATAAATACATTACATATCGTCGCGGTTATTCCAACACCACCTAACTCAGTTTTGGCAACTTCTCAGGAAGCTCAAAAACTTGATTTATTTTATCGGTCAATATTCTGCACGACTTAACGATATATTTCAACTCTTCAACACCTGACAAATCATATGTTGGCGTAAATATTGATGCTGACGTATTCATCCTTAATTTTACTGAGTTAGGCTGTGTTACTGGTCCAACTTGTGAAATAGGATGTGTTGTAATCCTGAGTTAGGCGGTGTTATGGAGTCAAATTATGAGTTAAGTGGTGTTAGAATAACGAACGAATGGATTTTAGTAAAGGTTCATCATGAGAGATGGAGTGGTCACTATCTTGACAGGTACTTTACACAAAAAGGGCTGCTTATCAACATTTCATAATATGAATTTAAAATGAAAATACATTAAAATTCGCTCTACGGTACTGCATAACGTTTAATTACTCAGGTTTGCAAAAACATTTTTTTGATCAGCTGCATGGAATATTTTAGCTAAATGTTATGTTTTTGGTGTGCTGAATCCAAAAATGACCGCTATTTTCCTGCATCACGTACAGTTTTCTTGCAAATTAGGGGAAAGGGGGACATAAAAAACGAAAACGTAGAAAAAACACCATAATTTGTGTTGTCAATAAACTCAAATTAAAAGAAAGTGTCTGTTTACTATTCAGTACATAATGCTCAAAAACTTCATTCAGTTTGCTTGTGGAACCTTTTTTTTTCTTTGATGCTTCGTCGCACACGTTTTCGTGCTCCAGCATTGTCCGTATCCCTCTTGAGCATCCAACAATAGTCAGCTAGCATATTGACGTTCCATCGTCCTTGGTAGCGTTTTTCCATATTCCGAATGTCTTGGTGAAATCTTTCTCCTTGCTCTTCACTAAACGCTCCCAGGTTTTCTGGAAAGTATTCGACATGGGAGTGTAGGAAATGAACTTTTAGGCTCATGTTGCATCCTTGAGCTTTGTAGGCAGCGAACATGCGATTCACAATTGTTTTGTAGTCAGGGTCTTTCGTATTCCCTACAAACTTTTGCACTACATACAGCAAGGCACCCTGAGTTTTCCGAAAATCAAATAAACGACGTGTTATGACATGATTTTGGGCATCCTACTTCAAAAATATCCCACTCCCTTCTTCCCTACCCCTCTCTTTCATTTTGTATCAATCCTGGGAGTGACATGACTAAATATGAGAGTGAAAAAATTCATGCAATTCAAAAAATTGACAACTTGGAAGCAACTACCAAATTGAGGTTTAACGCTGAATAACACCGCATGTGGTATTCAAAAAACCAGTTTTCTAGAAAACTAGACGTGGTGGAATTTTTTGATCACTTTTTTCGGTTTTAGCATGCAAAAATCTACGGGAAACACTAAAAAAATCGTATGCAGTTTTTTGTTTGCAGACCTGTGTTATTTATTTAGGTGGTTGTAAATAATTATTCAACTCATTTTCTTTTAGAAACTAGGGCCCCAGGTTGTCAATTTTGCGGTAAGAGGAATCCGGAGAGAAATTTGCCGATTCTGAAATGCAAATGAAATCGGAATGCATACCAATTGCACCTTATGAAGGAAATAAACATGTACAAAGCAATCCGTACAATAACTTCGCAATAATATATAAAAATTATGTTTACCGAGCCGTTTAAAGTCGAAACAACAGCCAAACTCCTTCAGAAACCATCGATCTGAAAAAGGGAAGACAGTTAGGTATTCAAGTTACCGGTGTTAATACTTAGCGCGATCTCATCTCTTAAACTTTCCGTTCCCCTTCACAAAAGTTAGCGGGTACCTACTGCAAAGTTCTATTCTCCTCACAAACAAATCACTTTTCTCCCTCGTTTCCACTACACAAAACAACTGAGTTACACGGCAGAGATACTCGGAGAGGGTGCCTTACTGACTACAATGAGGTTTCATTTGGAATTACTTCGTTTGCGGTGGCTTTTCAGAAACTTTGTGTATACAAATTGTCGGTAATGGGACACTGGATCTGCAGTTATGGTTGCGGACGTAGTAGATTTGAACTGTAAACATGTCAACCGATATAATTGGTTCGTGCATAAGGTTGACGATATACGAGATTGACTAAACTAAAAGGATTGGATTAGGATGTTTTCTTATAGATAACAAAATATCCTAAATCATTTTCGTAATGTGAATATCAGATAGATATTAATAGATTCTATTAATATATTTCAATTACACACTAATCTATTATTTCGAAATATAGAAAATGAACCTATAATAAAACTGTACTGTGATAATTAGCCTTCGCCAGGGGCCTTTTTTCGTACTCGTGGAGACCTTCGTTCTCGTTGCTATATCAATTGCTTTATTTTTTTCACATAAGTGTTATGAAGATTTAGTAAGAATTTTCATCAATTTTAATAATCCACGATCCAAATATTCTAAATAATTAAAATTTGAATATATCGTTCAAGTTAAACATCGGGTCTAATCTAAACTGGATCTATACGGTGTTGAAATATGTTAAGGAGATCAATTCATATTCTTAATCGAGAAAACAATCCGAGTTACATGACTTTGATGATCGCTGAATAGAATTACCATCATTAAGTAAATTGTATGGAAGTTGTGTGAAGTCTCCCACCAGATGTTTCGAAAGACGTTGTGTGTTGTATTCTGTGGAAAAAGCTCTGTGACGCTGTAAATGCGAACACTTCCCTTTTATACACCTAATTTCCGTGTTTTTATAGCGACGGCAGTAAAAGCCAAGCACGGCCTGGATTCACAACAAAATGAAAACTTGATGACGTCGTCGGGAAACGTCAAAGAACCCGGATAATTTCGTCGAAAGACTGATAACGTCGTATGAAACAGAAATTGAGAGGAGAAACAGGATGAGACTGGATGAAACAGGAATCTCGAAGGGGAAAGGAACAGGATGGGACATGAATCGAGAGGGAGGAGATCAGGTTCGTACATGTTTAGGACGGGTAAAAAGGGGCGATCTCAGACTTCTATTTCCCTGCCGGGATGAGAGCGCATTGAAGCAAACATTAAGAATAGGGGCGGAAAGGGAGGGAACCCCCATCTTGGGAGTTGCACTTAAATGCTAATAGGACGAAGGGGGTTAAAAGGGGGAGCCATCAAGGGTGGGGACGGCCTTACGGGATGGGGTTTGCTCTTAGAAGCCTTTACAGTTCAAAGACCCGAAGGCGGAGTAAGGTCTAATGGACCGGAGCGCCCCTTTTCTTCTAGGACCACAACTCAGATGGCCGAGACCCCCCTTTTGTCTTAATACAAGAACGGGGCCTAGGCCTTTGCCTCTTCTCTCTCTTAAGTGGAAAGGTTGCCCTCAGCGGGCACCGGCGATTACTTAACCCCTTATTTCGGTTTCTAGCCACCTTTTTTGAGCACCACGCTCCTCCCTCTCCCAGAATTCTCTTCGTATTTTGAGATAGTACCTACGGGGGATTCGCCGAGCACAAACTCGTATTTATGTCCGTACAGGGAAAAAATTACCGGGAGTATTCTTTTTTTTTTTCACCCTAACCCCCACTCTCCTTCACCATCCTTTTCAGCCTGATTCATGCACAAGCCCTCGGGCAATAAATAAGTTTTGTCGGTGGAGCTAAGAAGCATCTGGGCAGGTTCGTTGAGCTCTTACGTGCGGCTCTTACGTGCTTAGTGTGAGCTCCTTCCGAAAATCCTTGTTCGAGAGCATCTTTACGACGTCGTAACTTCCTCGCTGAACAAAAGGGACGCAGCTGACGGAGCGAGAGCTTTATAAAAGATTCGGTTGATGAAATTAAGGCTAAGATATAATGGAGTACAACGAAAGAGAATGTCTAACCTCACTTTCTCCAATGAATGAAACAAACTAAAACGTATACGTAACTCGCGACAATTTTTAATGTAAAAAACATTGTATTCCTCTGTACAATTTTTCCAACTGTACAATTTCACTACAAAAATTGTATAAAAATGTACACTTTTGTACACTGTAAATGTTCCCACATTTTACAAAAATTCCTCTGTACAAAAATTGTGCTCTGTTTTCATTTGGTTTGCATTCATTCATTCATTTGGCTTGCATTCATGATTTGGCTCGGCTGACCTGGGCTCGGATTCGTATCTCATTGAAATTTAATTACAATTTGATGGCAGTTATAACTTTTACAGTCCGTATCCTATTTCGAACTAATTATTAAGGTTTGAGGACATGGGGGGGAGCGGGTTGGAACTCCATTAAATCTTCTAACGGAGGGTTCTTACAGTGTTTTCGTTGTTAAAGTTATCGAGTAGTACAAAAACTTGACAATTTGCAACTATGTTATAACAATCCGTTACGAGATTCCCCCACTTCCTTATTCTTGATTCTTGATCGTTTCAAGAATGGAATCACCCAATTATCATCTTTGGTGATAGTTGTGAGGAGGGGTTTTCAGCCGCAATCTTGCCTGGTACACTCGAAATCTGTACGTATTCTGTCGTTGTTGCATTCTGTTCGATCAATTGTAATAGCTTCTAACTAGGATGGTTGATTTGTCAAGTTTGTTAATTTTTCAGTGAACTCTGACGTGAAAGCACCAATTGTCGCCCATGAATCCAATGTCTATGAGGTTCACCGATGAACTGATTTCGCGAGCTCGCATATGTAAATTCCATGTAACCCTACCAAAGTATGTATCTGGTGTTGCTACAACTCCCTGGAGTATTGAGGGTAGTGGGTTGAAAGATCTTCGTTGAAATTCGTTATTATCGGAATTCTGCGTAAACATCAAGCCTCGTTTACACTGCATTTGCCAGGGGCTTCGAACGAGCTCAGAGAGTGTATAGAGTCGCTTCTAGCCGAGCAATGTTCGCACGAAAGGCTTGCTCGTGCTCGAGGCTGATCCACCAGTTGTCGGTTTTCCAACGAATCATCGAAGGGATGCTCGTTCGTCGCCCGATCAGGTAAGCACCCCGGACCGATGTTTGTGTCGAATCCCGCTTATAACACAGGTCCCATCTGATCGTCGAAAATGCTCGGGCTGTGTCAACAGTGGTGTTCGTTGCAATCGTACTCGTAAACCGGCAAAAGCTCAAACACGAATGCTCGATTCTCGGGCAGTGAAAAACGGCCCTTAAGAAAACACATTTATTTAACACCCAACATACCTATAACAGGCCAGGCATGAGAATGACTACGCCAACTCACTCTAACAGCAGATTCCATAACCAAACAGTTTGGTTGATACAACAGAACACTAGTTCTGCGTTTCCCCACTCTCACATCCTACGTCTAAAACCCAACATACCTATTACAGGTCAGATATCTGACACTCGATTGAGATGTTTCTACGTTCAAGATCAGGATTCAATCACCATCTACGTTTTCCTCGGATTATGTTTCCACGTAACAATTTAATAACCAACACAGTCTGGACAGTAAATACCATTTGAGATGTATCCAATCAAATTAAGGATACAACGAAGTCATGCCCCTCTTCAATATAGGGAGAGCTTTGTTAGTGTATTTACACATTCGAAAAACTGCTAGGCGGTCATACATGAAAAACAATACACTTTATTTCCCTGGTTTAACAAAATAGAGATGTATTTTGCCACTGGAAATTATTGTTTGTAGTGCTTTGATGAATGTATAAATCAGTAAAGCAAAATAATAGTTTTCTGTTTTAAACAAAAAGTGTGTGCAGTTGTTGAAAACTCATATTTGTGCTTACCGTGGATATACCAATTTATAAAGGGGAGAATAGCATATTATATTGCTCAATATCTCATCCGTATGAAAAATGGTACAAAAAACATTCATAACGCCAGGATAAATGAACAACTAAGAGACAAACGTAAAAAACCAAGGATGTTCCAAATTTTTCAAGAAAATCCACTTTCGTGTACTGCCCCCTTCCGCGGTACACACCGTCGAGGACAATAAAGTTTTTTTTCGTCTCGTAAATTCCATTGGGTCTGCGAGGATGCGATGAAACTCGTTGGTCGTATTACGGATTCAGGCCACGCTCTGAGGCCTCCTCCCTCGTTGGCCCTGGGACCCGTCCGTGGGGCAACAATACTCTTCCCTCCGCTACCCCTAGCGTTTTCCACCCCCTTACCACTTCTACCACCCCTCTCTTCACCCCTACTGGCACTCCACAGTGTTACAATGTCTACCCCGTCAAACACTATCTGAATTATTTATCCACTCGTCGGCCATTGAAACTTCCTCGGGTCCGTGGCCTCTTCTTCCGCAGGCCGGATCTTTTTTTTTCTGTGCGTGTGGTTAGCGATTGATTCAGACTCAACGAGAGTGTCAGTTTCGAAACTCCACGCGAACATACGTTTTTTGTGTTTTCAATTGGAGAGATTTATACACACCATTAGCTTCCCAAATAACCCAAGGACTGAGGGAATTTCGGAAGAATTGTGGGTGTTCGAATGGTCTGACACTCTTCTACAGCATATTATGATTGCAAAGTACACTGTCAGATGATGCTAGAATCTCCAGTGAATGTGAAGTTACTGTACAGTTTCATGTGAAGGAGGTGTTCAGCCGGCTGACACTGGAATGGGAAAAATACGCCGGATTTTCACTGGTGACATCACCTCCTGAAGGAAAAGGCATCAAGCTATCAATTACCTGGTTGTTGGAATGAACAAAAGGTGTAATAAGAATGATTAATGTGTATCATCACCTAAGGAATAGGAATGTATGCAAACGTCTTCTTTTGTATTTCTTCCTTTATAATTTTTTTTTAATTTTAGAAGGAAAACCGGAATTATTTTTAAAGAGCTGCCCTGAATAGGTTGTTCGGCGCTAGACAGTTTCCCGTGATCTTTAGGATCCGAAAGGAAGAAAGTGGGTTGAGGCCCATCTCTCTAGATGAGCGGCTTCAAGCCCAAGGAGGGGCTTTCCTCCTTGAGCCTTAAATCCGCTGTGAAACTATCCGTATTACGGTCATCTGGGTCTTCATTGTAACCCACTGGGTCACTTGCGGGATAGGTTTCGATCATTTGGAGGACAGGACAACTGCTACTTTTTTTAGAAAGCAGTTGTACTCTTTGTGAAGGGAGCTCTCGCAGGGAGCTCTCGCAGTTGCACATCACCAAGGGCGTAAACGATCCTATCATATCTTCATCTTCCCTGTCGTATTTCCTATGCTTTGCATCGGCTGCATTTTGGGAAACTGATTTCCTTATTTAAGAGGTGTAGGAGGAGGCGTCAGCGTTGACTGCGCGAGTATCCGAGTACGCCACTTTTTCTGCATCCCTCGAACCGTGGATTTTCAGGTCTGCAACCAGTCTGGAGTGCAATCTTCGTGTGCCGCCAGTACTGGTATGATTCCCACGGAGGTAAATGCCAAGCTTACCTTCCTCTTGGCCTGGTCTCTGTTCTGTTGCCAGAATACCTGTAACATTGAATTATTCGAATTGAGTTTGCACTATCCATCGATGTGGGCAAACACTAACTTTGTCAGTATTGATTGTTATCGAGTCTGCTCTACTGGTAAATATGTACTCAACAGATCACAAAGCGTTGTACATACCCACTTCTGGATAGCTGTAAGACCCCATACTAGTATTGGTGGTTCTGAATGTGTGGTACTTTTTTCGTTAAAGTCAGGACATGGATTTTCCTAGGCTGCAGTACCACTGGAACCAGATACTATCTAGTACTGAAGCCTCCTCCTAAATCTGTCAAACCTACATCTAAGCCTCCAGGTCTCATGTTCCAAAACAGGTCGTATGCTAGACCTTGTCTCACATTGAGATAAAAATTCACACCACCATTGGAGAATGTAAAAGGGGCCTAACAGATGACATTTTTAATGAATATTTACCCTAGTTTGGGTCCAGAGCTGTATACGTAATATGTATAAGTAAGGCATTAATTAGATAATTATGAAGGTCAAAATATCCTGATGGAACGGCATCCGAGAAAATTCCACCTTCTGCTTCGGGTATTCAGGTACATCAATAGACCCAGTTAAACAACATTTATTAAGAAGTGGTTACTTCCTCGTTCCTCTGCCATGATCGTAGTTACCTATTCAAATAAATAAATCTTTATAATATAAATGATTTATTGATTTCCATATTATGGAAAAAGGCCTGTCCGTTTACAAGGTATAATATTATCTCGTGGCTCGAATCGGTTCTTCAATGGGTCTTTCTCAGTTTCATTCCCTTCAAAAGCTTCTAAACAAAAGTCGCTGTAAAGGTAGGTGGTGCAACGTCTCTCCGGATTCGTGGACTCATCATTCTGCACATCACGTCTATGCCATAACGCCTATTATGGACTCGTATACGTAGACTAATATCTGTGTTTGACGTCCCCTTTGTAGGGCAGGCAATCTCTTGTTTACTTTCGGGAGTATTTGTATTTCCCCGTTCTACCGTAAAACGTTGCCTCTTTTATAGAGCCACTCTTTTGTTCTTTCGCTTTTTTTCTCTCTTCAAGACGCATAAAACGCGCTAAGTTCCTTCGAAAATGAACTCGTTTTTTTTCGCTCGTTTCAAAAAGATGGGACTGGTGAAAAAAAAAAAGATTAAGGTAAAAGAAAACTTGGCCTTTTTCTGATGGTACTTGGGAGGTTATAAGGGGTTAGGCTGCTGTTTAGGGGGGGAGGAAGATAAGCCCTCCGCCGCTGGATAATCAGTGACGATGGCTCGGCAAATATGTCTTCCTCTCCAAAAATGAGAAGTCGCTCAGGTGCCAGGAGGGAACGGTGTTTGCGGAGCACTCAAGCCTTTGCTCTTTTGTATCTCTTTGATACAGGATCTGCCTGTAATTCGTGGAACCTGCCCTCGAGTAATGTAATGAATCGTCTCTCCTATGTTTTGTGTCAGAGCGGTAATGATAAACGGAGCTTGTCGTCAACCGGTGAACACGACAAACACCCAAGCCAAACACTTAATCGGCAGAAAACATACATACGGAACTATGATTACATTTTTGCATCACAGTTCCTTCACAACAAAGCGTACACTTAGAAGTTGACTTCAACAAAATTCATTTAAAAAAATCAAAATATTCACTTAGTTTTAGCTTCTTCAAGATGCACGCTTCATACTGCAAGCACATTTGAGGAGCTTTTTTCAAAACTTCATAAATCCATTTCCAATAATTTGGCAACCCAAAAAACGGTTGAAGGAGTTCAACTCAATGTTTTTAAAAATCGTTGAAAATGGTAAAAATCGACTGGGGTTTTGAGATATATGGGTGATTCTTATTTAACGGGACGATCGACGTTTTGATTCAGACTAAAAAATTTTGTTCTCCTAAATTTATGATTTTTTTATTATACAATCTAGATGTTACTCTAATGGTATAGTGATATGTCCTCAAAATTCAGGTTTTAAAATTTTATAGGTTACGAGAATGGTATGTATCCATGACAATGAGCTTTGTTAACCAAATAACGATAGAATTACGTAAACGATGTGTAGGTGGGATTGAATGCGACAGATATCTGATTTCAGTTTTTCCTGACTTTATGCTAGAACAAGTATCACATTTTAATATTAGTATTTGTTTAGTATCAAATACCAAACTTGAAAAAAAATTGTTTCAAACAGCCATGACGGCTTTTTTGTAGCCACAACAATGAAGTTTAAAATCGCCACGACAATGAGAAATCAACATTAACCTTTTGCAATTAGGAGTCTAATGAACACTTATAGAAATTGAAACTTGCATTAAATATAGTTCTTACATCTCTATCCCAAAATGAATGCTATACGAATCAATAAGATTGATTAAGAGTGATTTTCAAACCCATAACAATGAGACAGAAGGTTTGAGACAAACTTTGAGCATTTCATTTGTACAAACTATCTAAAAGTTAGTCCCACTTGTAAGCGCACTAATATCCGGTAACTAATTCTAAAAAAATACTAGTTAAAATACTTCCGGTAAAACGTACTTTGAGCGGATAAAATTTCGGATCAAGTTCAAATTCTGACTCACGGACAGACCATGACAATGAGATTAGAGACACATTTCGATCAATTACCGGCGTGTACAATGAAGAGTAGCAGAACTTTATGACACCAGTGAGTTACCACATAAAATCTACAAAAATTATTTTTGGAAAAAGTTCAACAGAAAATTATTTATCGATGAAGGACAGCGATTGTCCCGTAAAATAGGAATCACCCATATAGCGTTTATTCAGAAATTCTTCATGTTTTTTACACTGTCGAGTAAGATCTAAAAATTTATATCAACTTTTGTAAAATTAACGACCTTTTGAGGCGTACGAGAAGTAGGATATGTCAAGTTTTGGCAAAACAAAACTGGGAATTAGAGTGAACGATTTACGAATGGATTTATCGAGCTTTGACAGAAAGAAGGTTTTGGATGGCCGGTTTCGATAGAAATATTGAGTTTTGATGCAGGAAACTTTCACACAAGTTGCGAGTCAAGCCAAATTACAAGAACTCATAAAAACCTGCATTTCGGCCTGACAAGTTTTGTGGAAAAGCTCCTCATTTCATAACAAAAATTTAAAGTCTCGAGAAATAATGAATATCATCTAAATTTCATCTAAATTTAATTAAAATCGATCTCAATTTGCGAGAAAATAATTTGGTGGGTAGTCTGCAAAAAACTCAAAGGACTGTACAATATTATCCCCAACTAAATAGGGTTAATCTTTAAAGAAGTGGTAATGGTCAACTTCATTGATCTTGCTTTTAGGAAAAATGACATCACCCGTATCTACACCCTCAAATGCCATAGCGTGACTTGTGATCGGTCAGGTTGTACCTTTTCGGAAATAAGTCAAGTATCCTCCACTCTTTATTTAGGGGTGGAACTTGATCAATGCTTGAAGTGGGGCGGACACATCAAAGCATTAATAGCGAGACTGCATAAACTGCTACACTTATGTCGGGAGGCGATAAATTTCCTTTCTAAGGAGACAATTACATTGTTATATTTTGCCCTAGTGCATCCTCTAATTTATATGGGATCTCTGGATTGATTTAATTAAAGGTTTGCTAAATAAGAGAATGAGATACCCTACAACTTAATTATTCTGTAAATACAGGCAAATTCAGGTCCGAACATTTTGTTACCTATGAAATAAGATGTCGATACTACAAGTTTACAAATCTATTTGCAATAAAGAACTGGCATTTTTGAAAGCGGGGTTCACTATAGCGAGGAAGCAGAGCTTTAAAAAATTACGTTTCCGGAAAACCCAGCTAGTTTACGATAACAGATGAGGAAGACTTTCCAATACTTGCCGGATAATCTACGCTCTGATTCCTTCAGTATTAATTTATCTCCAAATTAATAATATTATAAACACGCACAATAAAGCCAATAGCTTGTCTGAAAACAACAGAATTTAAACCCCAGTGAAAGAATTTGCAGCGTTTTTATCTTGTAAAGATGTACCTACTACATTTGTTTCTTTTTGTTGTAAAAGTTGACACGTGTTGCCTGTTTGTGGCAGTGTTGCAATGCAACTCATCCCCACAGTACAAATCCCAGGCTTACGTGGGGAGTAGCATTTTTTGGTGTACATCATTATTGATGCCACATATTTGCCACTGTTCAAATAAATGCATTTGAAATAAAGGAGTAAATAAAATCATGAGAGGCGTTAGAAAGGGGTCCAACAATTACTACAAGAACAAGGATTATAGAGATGCTTACCACAACCACGGTTAATCAAATTAGGATTAGAAGAAAATTACTTCCAATACATTTCTTCTTACACATTAATTTATTATACATCTATATACAAAATGTAGAAGACAGGAACATTTCTAAAATATCCGCTACAATACGCATTATATCCTATATTGAACGTTACACTTTTCAACACAGTCACTGGTTAATGATTAAGCACTGTGTGTGGCTTCTTAAAATTGCCGCATAGAAATATCATGCACGATGCAGCGCTCATAAAAAGAACGAAGCCATCAGGCGAAATTGCTCCTGATATTCGACGGAGCACAATGTGGCGCGACGTAAGGTAAGAGAAACACATTCTAAACGAATCTATTGATGGTGTACACAATAAAAAATGACATTTTGTCATTTTGTTTTGATTTTATAAATTGTATAAGATGACAATGTTATTGGAGGTGAACCGCAAAACTCACTCGTTCCTTTCAGATGCAATTTTCAGAAATCACGAAAAACGTTTCACATATTTGAAATTGATCAGGTGAAAGAGATTATTTTTTCCTTTTAAAAGCCCTGCAGCCTTGATTAAGTCAGAGAGAAAAGAATAAAATCCATTCAAGCATGACCGAAAAATTAGGGATTGAAGTTGGGAACAAGCGAGTTTTGGAACAAAATCGCTCAAAGAACGAGTTTTGCAGCACACAATCTAGGAACGAGTAAGTTTTGCTCCACACTTATGAGGTGAGATGTTAAATGATGATGATGACAGGGTTTCTTCAATTTACAAGAATATATATATTTTTAGATTGGTCTTCTAAGATGATGATACCACTTATAGTACATATGCGTTTTTAATGTAATTATCTGTAATGATAGGCGTGGACTGTATTCAGAAATCGTAAAACTATGCGTGATAATAGGTGTTTTCCTAATGTCAATAATAAACCTTTCTAATAGTTCAAGAAAATAAAAATTTTATTAAATCCTCAAAATGTGTTTCAAGATACTTAAAATCCGCAAATCGAATTGTTGGTGCACATTCATCATGTTTTGCTGACCTATCGCGCTAGTAGAGGGAATGTTACCTTGATCCTAGAGGTTTTCTTCAAATTACTGGACCAAAATTGATGAAGTTCGAATCAAATATCAATGGGCTATAGTTGGGATTGAGGTCTCGTCATCAGTGCCGGTGAATCTTAAAAAGTGATGTCGTAGGGCGATTAAAGGACAATCTAAAATAAGAATATCAAACACTTTCGAATTCATACAGTTTAATGTTCCATATTGATGGAGGTTCCGTCAATGAATCAAATGATCCCGCTAGGACCACTTCACGTTCATCCGTTTGCTCTCCATAGAGGCTATAATAAAAAATAATAAAAAATGCCCGAACGAATTTGAATGTGAACGGTAAATTGGGGCGAAAGAACCGGCTGATATAATTACAAGGGATTTTGAACTCAAGAGTCACTCTTGAAATCGAGTGTCTCATAACGATGTAACATATTCGTGGACAAGTGGAACATATGTACAATGTATTTCATTTTATCTCGTTGAAATTCAGTAGTCAAATTTGTGGGTTTCAATGTTTGTGTCGACGTACAGCGTATTGCATCATAGTAGGCGTTTTGATATCAGCTTGTGTTACGCATTAAGGGACTGGTAAAGTTTTAGTGTTTAATGAATTTTATTTATGAAGTATACCTATGTCGCGGTGATGCTAAATGGAACGAAAAGAGCAGGTCAGTTCATGAATCTGTGGGCTGCTGTAAATGCGGCTAATCAAGTTCTAGCAGGCCCTACGTTGTTCCTGGGATATTTACAGTTGTCTAGGAACCGGAGAGCAAGCTCTCATTCCGATATTAGCTGTGAAACGAGTTTTCAAATAAGGACAATTTTGTAGATGTGAACCGACTCGAAGTCTTACAGGCGTAAGTACCACTAAGGTCATTTTCAGTGTATAATCTGGATCCGATCCCCTAGCTTTGATGTTCTAGCGAGTTCAACATCACGTTGAACAATTTTTTTTCATTATCAAATCAATCTCGAGTGTCATATGGCATCACCGGGACTCATGCGGTACTGGTTTTTTCCCATATCTGGTCTAAGAGAGCAGGAAGCTATTGAGCTGGTTCGCGTCAATGACACTCCCGCATTGCAACTCGAAATGGTGCACATAGAGGCACCTGCTCCTCAAATATTAACTGATGAGGAACTCACCCTTTTGCAGTGGCCATTTATAATAAAGGAATTTGGGCACAGACCAAATGGATGCTAACATTGGAGCCTACTGAACCACCATGAGAGTGAAGGAGTTTTGCTGGCCTATTTTCACATGGATCGTGGATGCAGTAGTTTAAAATGCGTGGGTCGTTCATAGAAGAACCCACGATCAGCCAACCGACCTTCCGCCGACAAATCGCAATGCAGTACTTCCCGTCGTATGCTACGTCGAGAATACGCCCTGTACCGACATCACCCATAATCTCCCGTGTCAGTCCTGGAGTACATTATGACGGCGTCGGTCATTATGCCACGAGAACTTCAGAAAACAAGCGGAAGAGATAAGCTTTTGAGTTTTGCGTATATCAAACCCGCAAGATGTGTGTTGAATGCAGCGTCAGTTTGTGTCTCGACTGTTCGGTACAGAGTTTTATGGAAAAATAATTGCGGGACATAACGGACTAATTAAAAGGCTTGGATACACACTAATCACCTGAAAGACGCTTGCGGCTAATTTGTTTCCTAATTGATCTGCGGATGTGAATGGTAAATGGAGTTCTTTTTGAAGCAGAACCTTCCTCCACTCGAGAGCGCGGCAAATTCGCCGTCAATCTGAGTTTTAAAGTGTGGACTTCATCTGAGGCTCGTGAGGGGTTGAAGAGTGGAATGTAATCTCTAGTTAGAACATCCCCCACCAAACAGTATCCTGGAGATGTCCGTTCAGTCGCCTAGGCCCTTGAAACCATCGCTCAAACTTTGGACGGTCGCAGTCGAGCCAATCTGCCGCGCACTCGAGCGCGTTAGGATTTTTCAGTTCAACAACCCTCTGCAGGTAAACAAGAACACCAGAAAATATGACCATTACAACCTGTAATTTGAATTGATGAGTGAAAACCTGAAGCTGCGATCCCTCACAAAAACTCAACCAAATGACCTGGTATTGTTCTTGGAACCATAGCTACCAACCAGAAAAATGTCCAAAACAATAGTAGCAAATTGGAGTGCCAACACTGCAAGAAGAACGTGAGCGAAAACCACTCAATTTCTTCGAATACTTGTCAAGACTGTCAGGATCATCAATATGATTGATTACAAAGAGGTGATAGGAGGGAACCTAGCTGTGATTTGAAAAATGATTTGATTCAAGAAAGTTCAAGTCAGAATTTACGTTTAATGAGTTTTATTCTTGTTGGCAGATTGGTATTTCTTCTTTTCTCTCTGTGAAAATAATTGTTCTATTCTGATTTTAGCCAGTTTTTGCCGAGAAGACTGGAAATTGCGTTTACCTCTTGCTATATTTATGCATTCATTTTTCTATGAACAATTTTGCCTAAAACATTAAGTAAATATATTTTCAATTATAACGAATAATTTTAAGAACCTGGATTCCTTTCTGAAGTCGTAAAAAAGGCTTTTTCCATGAGAAAACTACAGAAATTCGCGAGCGGCCATATTTCCGTCAACGCGAGCAGAAATGTTCCACTGAGAGGCGCGAGCGGAGGAAGGTTAAATACGAGATAGGAACATTAGATATTAATTTAAATGATGTTCCATACAGTACTTCTAATGAACAGATCACCAAATAACGTAGAACAACATACCATGTATGCCATACATAAATAATAAACCTTAGTGAAATAATGTACAGCGTTTTAGATTCGTCTTTCATTGCATCATACCATGGGTTTAATATAACTATCTAGTGTAAAGTCTGCAGAAAAAGTACAGCTTTGGGCAATATGTCGCAGCGTTTCATGACCCTGTGACTGCAAAAAGTTCGAAACGGTTAAAAGTTGGTTGAAATTAAACGTACGCTGAACATATCACGAAGGTCTTACTAAAGACATAAAGAGGTGGAATGCAACTGACATAGCGTTTACCAGGTCGTTATCTTGGTCGTTTTAATCCACTAGAGTGCTCTATCTTGAAGTCGCAGTCGATCAGAGAGCTGTGCGGTGGAGTTCTGTTAGAGGGTCTCTCTCATTTAAATTTTATTGCGGCAGATAACGGTAATGGTAAGGGTACGTGTATGATTTATCACCTAGGGACATGCAATTTTCAAATTATTCCTCCGGCCCGTTCAACTTGCGGGTTTTACGTGTAATGTTTGCTCTCGTCCGTGTGGAATATTTAAAGTGTACGTACAAATGTGTGAATAGGTCAGGAGCGGTTCCGATAGGGTTGATGTAAGGGTAATTAATCGATTAGTTCGCCAGAGGGTTAACTCACCCTTATTTGCTTTCATATTTGACCGCCACTGAAGACCAATTTCCTCAGCCTGGTTCATTAACTTCCAACCTCCCTGAACAAATGATGCGTTTGAATAGGGAATAAATTAGCATTCAATGAAACATCAACTATTTGATATATCCGCTATAATTCGCCATTAACAGTTGAGGTAGGTGCCAAAATATTCGAAAATACGTTTTTTCACTGACAATAATATATGTTCCAATGCCAATAGCGTTGAGAAAGAGGCAAGTGCCTGATGCGCCTCGTGTAGTCTGGTTGTTCCTGAAAAATGGTGTCGGTGGTAACATCCGAACTCTTGGCGTTGAGAAAGAAGTTACAACGTTCCCCAATGTTTTAAATTTAAGTTTAGGTGCGTTCCTTCGAACGTTCATTTCCTTTGTCAGGAGAGTTTGAAGAAGTGGTGAGATCTGCAAGACTGGAAACTCCGTTTCAAGTAGTTCAAATGGAAAAAGATGTTAGACATGTTTGCGATTCATCCCTGAACACAGCTTCTCTGAGAATCTCAGAACTGTAGTGGATTCGAGTGTCAAAAACAACACTTCCTTTCATCAAAACCAGAAAATCCTTCAACGATTTGGAAGGATGGGAAAAGAAGCCAATCATCAAGAAGCAAAAATTCGATGGATTCAAGCAAATGGTTACCTTCCCTCCTGAGCGAAAAATTCCAGCTTTGAATGAACGAAAAAAGAAAGATTTGCTAGCAGTGCTTGATTATTTAGATGAAAAATATCATGACTTTTATAAAGAGGTTCGCACCAATTGCAAACATTAATGAACTTCGTGAGATTATGATCCGTGCTTGCAATTCGATCCAAAGGGAGTCCATCCAAGCTACAAGTCATCAATGAATAAAAACGCTGCAAATTCTTTCACTGGGGTTTATTATTCAATTGGCTTGCGATCATGATTTGAATTTCTACTACGCTTTGGAGTGTGCGTGTTTCACATGTGATAGAGCGATTATTGAATTTCAGGAGGCATACAAATATGATCAACTGATCAATCCAAATAGGTATTTCGGTTGAGAACAGATATACGTGCTCTATGCATATCTCTTGAAATTCAATAATCGCTCTATCACCTGTGAAACACTCACACTCCAAAGCTTAGTAGAAATTCAAATCATGAACGCAAGCCATTTGAATAATAAACCCCAGTGAAAGAATTTGCAGCGTTTTTTTTTTCAAGAGCGATTACAATGGTTTGTTATTGAATAATAAACCAATAGAGAATTCGACAAAATAAATTAATAAAAAAACGCCAGTCCTCCGTACACCGTTACAGATGGGCCTTAGGTAGTCCTTAATGGCTTCAATCTTGATCAACCCTCAAGGGGAAATTAGGGAACTAAAATATTTAAAACATCAAAATATCGAGAACTTTTGAAATAACCCCAATAACCATTCAATTAATCGAATTACGTCCATTCGGTTCCCCAACTTGGAACGAAAGCTGAACGGGAACATAAATATAGGTTAAGGATAGGAAGTCGTTACAAAAAGAGATTCGAAAGTCACACCACGCGGCACGAGGGTTTGCCGCGACAAACGTAACTAGCGCGATGCCGCGCTTTTACGTGTGACAATTCCATCTATGGAATGTACTCAAACCTACTCTATGTGTTCTATAGAACAGCATAGTTTGATCGCTCATAGAACAGATCGCGTTGGTGGCCCGCTCGCTCGCTTTCGTTTTTCACATATGACCCTGACGCGTCTGCGGCTGGTGACTTCTTCATGTAGGTACATACACAGTCGCGCCGCGCTGTGGGAGAGTTTTCTCTCAGGCGCCCAGCGGCCCTGTACCTATACCATAGCCCATATAGGGCGACCCCTGACCGCAGGGACGAAAACCCCATCCCCCCCATCAGGTGGCAACACCGCCTACACTCGGCCTACTATCCCTCATTAGCACCAGTAAAGCCCCTTCCAATCTCCCGTTCCCTTCCAATCGCCCCTTCCAATCTCCCGTTCCCTTCCAATCGCCCCTTCCAATCTCCCGCTCTTAACGCAAGACGTTTTAGTTGTTTTTGTTGAAAAAAAAAAGTTTTCAAAATGTTCTCGTTGTTCTGAGGAAAACAAGTCTAAATTTCATATCATTCGTTTCAGGAACACCTTATCAAACAAGTGTGTGGCCATATCGCAAGAGTGTAAAATATTAGAAATTCAAATCATGAATCAAGCCAATTGAATAATAAACAACAGTGAAAAAATTTGCAGCGTTTTTATTGAACCTCAATACCCCCCCCCCCCCACAATAAAAACATCTATAATTTATCAAGTCCTTTAGCACTCGTATTGCGTTAAAACGTCCCCAAATCCAAATTTAAACGATGTAGCCAAAGGTAGACGATGTAGAGGAGGCACACAAATATCATCAACTGATCAATCCAAATAGGTGTTTTGGTTGAGAACCGATTTACGTGGTCTATGCAAATCTCCTGAAATTCAATAATCACTCTATCCTGTGGAACACGCACACTCCAAAGCTTAGTAGAAATTCAAATCATGAACGCAAGAAAATTGAATAATAAACCCCAGTGAAAGCATACTTATTTACCCCAGTAATGATATTGATAAACCCCAGTAATAATATTAATAATATTTACCTATATATTATCAGCGTTTCATGAATATCAGAATGCTTCAACCCGTGTATCGGCTATAAACTACAAGTAGGCATCACTAGGTTACAAACAAACAATAATAAACCAAAAAACGCAAATCTTGGCACCATAAATCGGGCCATTTCACAGGATAGGGCGATTATTGAATTTCCGGAGATATATATGGAGCACGTGAATCTGTTCTCGACCAAAATACCTATTTGGATTGATCAGTTGATCATATTTGTGTGCCTCCTGAAATTCAATAATCGCCCTATCCTGTGAAACACGCAGACTGCAAAGCTTAGTAGAAATTCAAATCATGAACGCAAGCCGATTGAATAATAAACCCCAGTGAAAGAATTTGCAGCGTTTTTTTATTGAACCTCAATACCAGCCCCCCCCCCCCCCACAATAAAAACATCTATAATTTATCAAGTCCTTTGGCACTCGTATTGCGTTAAAACTTCCCCAAATCCAAATTTAAACGATGTAGCCAAAGGTAGAGAGAGGTAGAGGGGGCACACAAATATCATCAACTGATCAATCCAAATAGGTGTTTTGGATGAGAACCGATTTACGTGTTCTCTGCATATCTCCTGAAATTCAATAATCGCTCTATCACCTGTAAAACACGCACACTCCGAAGCTTACTAAGATTCAAATCATGAACGCAAGCCAATTGAATAATAAACCCCAGTGAAAGAATACTTATTTACCCCAGTAATAATATTAAATAATATTTACCTATATATTATCAGAATGCTTCAACCCGTGTATCGGCTACTAACTACACTACAAGTATTCACATTGGCTATCACTCCAGTATGCACATTCACTACAACTCGACGCTATCGGCCGGACATCACAAGGTTTCAAACAAACAATAATAAACCAAAAAACGCATATGTTGGCACCATAAATCGTTCCATACATCGGGAATGGTTTGAGCTACGGACGTGGGGAAGGGCTCATTCGATTCCTAATGGTATGTTCTTCAAATAGGAAAATATTTAGGCCGATTCGACTAGTTTTGAGGTTTTCAGGGATTTTACAAAACTTTTACAGCCCTTAAAGGGCACTTTAAATTGAGTGAGGGAGCTGGCTCAAGAATTGGGGCGTCGTCGGACCAAGATGGATTTTTCCTGAAAATTTCAGATTTTTTGCTCCAGCCGTTTCGGAGATATTGTGCGTACGGCGTAAAATTTTTTATTGCAGATTCGGATTCTACACCCTTTGAAACGTAAACCATGAAATTTTCAGGGGGGGTTAGAATTTTTTTTTTTCTTCAGAGCGATTACAATGCCTTATTATTGAATAATAAACCAAAAGAGAGGCGCTACGTGTGCATCAGGATGGTGGCCACTTGGAACCGTTATTTTGATGGATATCTGGAAATAAATGAAATTCGGAAAGTTGAATGTAGTTTTCATTTGATATTTATACCCTGATTGAAAGATGGACTTCACCACGTGATTCGGTTGATTTGAGGGGTTCAAAATAACTGTTTTTTTCTCGCAAAAATCGAGTTTGTGCACGTTTTTGCGAGGCTAAAAAATCAACTATGGGGTCATTTTTAATGAAATTTGGCGTAGAATCCGAATCTGGAATAAAAAACAGGGGTTCTCATTTGAAATAAGGAAGTTAGTGTAGACTGAGCACAATCGCAAAAGTGCGCACACGATCTGTTGAATTTTCGTCAAAAATCATTGGCCGCGTATTTTTCGGGTTTTCAAATATACTGTTTGTACTGAAAATTAAAATGGTTTTCATGTTTTGGATCCCAGCTGAAAAGCGATCTAATACAGAAATGATAATTGGCAGCGGTTTCATCTTCCCGATGAAGCTACCGCTGAACTCCGACTCAATCGACTTGAATAACGAGCATTCCAACTTTATGGGCACCTACGTAATCCCATAAAAGCAAAGTTTCAAAACACATATGCACAAAGAGTCACTTTTAAAGGAGGAAAGTGGTGCAAGGAGAGGGGGAGGGTGGTAGCGTAATTATTGCCTCGAGCGTATCCTCGAACAACTCTCGACGCCTTTTGTCGCGATAATGCGAAAATTCCAGCACCTTCCCCTCTACTCCCCACTCCACCACCTCTATTACCTCTCCTCCGAATCTACTCCGTAGAAAAGTTTCCCTCAAACTCAATTAATTTCCATAAAGTTGGCGGTAGAGTGGGGGGGTTTCGGTTTTCAATCGCTCGCTTCGAAGAGAAACCGATCGGAGAGAAAATGATCGGTAGCGAATGGGACCCCCCTCCCCGCCTCTCGCCCTGCTGTCCCATTTTCCCTTCAAACCTTCCCACTTACACCGTCGGGTTTCTCTTCGACCGATTTTATCGAGAAACTGATGAATCACGTAGCGATAACTCACTTTGGCTGCCAATTAGCAGCGTCATGGACATCTGCCGCTTTTTCCCAAGTCCTTCAGGAAAGTGTTCCCCGTTTTTCCTCCCCCCCTCCCCTCCTTTTTTTTTTTGTTGGGAACTCGAAAGTTTGACGAGGTTCCGACGAGTAATCCAAGCGATAACCGTCTTTAGTTTCGAACCGTTAGAGCGATAAGGCACATTTACTTTGCGTTCGGATGAGCGAGCGAAACGCTTCGCAAAACGAAACTACAAAGCCCAAAAACCCAAAACTTGGGCTGTACCCCCGGATACTCTTCGCTTGGAGCCAACGGCCAAAATTCAAGAAACATGGAACGTGATCTAACTACGCTTTCTTATTCTGTTTAATTTAATTTTGTTTATTTTTCTAAAAAGAAGACAATCTTATTCAACAAAAAACTCGACAGATTAATAAAATACATTTAATTTAAATGAGATAATGTGCTCACCACTTATGAAAAAGTAGGGGAAACATAGTACAAAATTTATTTTTCATTATCATTATTTTCTAATTGAATAATTAATTTCATTTTTCATGTTTGCGCACCATCAGAATAAATCAAAAAGTTGTGTCCAGCGGTAGAGTCAATCGTGTGTAAGAAAAAATATATAACCATATTTGGTTATTCGAGCGCGAATGATGAAAACAGAAATGTTAATCAAATGATGAAAAATTAATAATTAGTTAATGGAAAATCAATAGAGATACAAGTAGAATTGAAAATAGAGAGAGAGAGAGAGAGAGAGAGAGAGAGAGAGAGAGAGAGAGAGAGAGAGAGAGAGAGAGAGAGAGAGAGAGAGAGAGAGAGAGAGAGAGAGAGAGAGAGAGAGAGAGAGAGAGAGAGAGAGAGAGAGAGAGAGAGAGAGAGAGAGAGAGAGAGAGAGAGAGAAATAACAGCAAATAGTTCCCTAAAATAAAAAGTAGCCAACTTGAGTGTAAGGAATTATAAAACATTCAAATCAGTAAATACAACTACTACCTAAACGATTTTAAAAATAAACATAATATTTCTAGAGCAAATATAGAACCCTAACATAAGAGTTACGCTTACAAAATTCTGTATTTGCTCTAGGAAGAGAGATGTTTGAGTTCACAGCATTTCTTGTATTTCATGTTTACTACTTCTCCCACATCTACAGAGCATCGAACAAAATTCAATGATGAAAATATTTTTCACATTGCGTAATTGAATTTCCTCGTGTAGCAATTCTGTGGAGAATTTATACGGTTTATTTAATAAAACCTTGATCAAACCATTATGTACAGTATTGAGTGGCTTTAGGTAAGACCTGAAAGTTCCTCCACTAACCACTATACCACATTTAAGCAGTGAAAAAGCCATACTATAGTATGAGAACGCAATAGTGTTATTAGAAAGATGTCCCGAACAACTTTGAAAACAAAATAACTTGTGGAGTCCAGTAATTAATGCAGTAATGTACTACTCATAGTTCAAATTTTGATCAAAATGTGTTATATGGAAAATGCGATTAAAGCTGGCTGAAAGCATCATCGTCATCCAGATGACGAGGTAGTTGCTAAACCATGATATTGACTGTAATATCCTAGTTTCATCTAAGAAACGAAAAATCTGAAGGAATGTGGTTCCGGCGAAAGAGGAAAAAAAGAGACATATACCGCGTACAAAGATTTGATTCCCTTAGACATTTTGATCTATGAGCAATGAAAGTCATAGGGGAGACCATCTACAACTCATCTCGCACAGTTCCTAAAAATTTCATCCAAAACAGATGAAATCTGTAGAAATGAAGCTCACACATACACACAGCCACATCACGAAAGTTATTCAGATTGCCTAAAATAGAAAATAGGAATGGAGAATTAGCTTTTAGAGAATAACAATGAAATCTTGAAAGTGAAAACATTGCCTTCCCTGAATAAACGTACCGTATCCCAAGCCTGGAGGTCCGGGTCAATAAGGGGCCAGACCAACCCCTCCTTCAAGACCTGGCGGTCCTGCGGGTCAGGTATAACCAGTGCGCCGTCCTAATCGCTGTTGTTTCTAATAACGAACACCCAGTTTTAGAGCAGGCACTTGCTAATCCATTGTTGTAATCTATGATATTCTCCATCCATGTTGGTCCGACGACGCCCCAATTCTTGAGCCAGCTCTCTCACTTAATTTAAAGCGCCCTTTAGGGGTTGTCAAAGTTTTGTAAAATCCCTAAAAACCTCAAAAAAAAAGCCAAGGTGGCCTGAATTTGGACTCTTTTTGAAGAACTTTCCACGAGGAACCGAATGGCCCTTTTTCCAGGTCCGTAGGTCAAACCATTTCCGATGTATGGCCCGATTTACGGTGCCAACATTTGCGTTATTTCGGTTTATTATTGTTTTTGTTTTGATATCAGTAACCTAGTGATGTAGTATGTAGTAATGTGGATACTGGATTGAACTCCTAAAAGGCCTTGTAGCCGATACACGGGTTGAAGCTTTCTGATATGCATGAAACGCTGCAAATTCTTTCTCTGATGTTAATTATTCAATTGGCTTGCGTTCATGATTAGAATTTCTACTAAGCTTCGGAGTGTGCCTGTTTCACAGGTGATAGAGCGATTATTGAATTTCAGGAGGCACACAAATATGATCAACTGATCAATCCAAATAGGCATTTTGGTTGAGAACAGATTTACGTGCTCTATGCATATCTCCTGAAATTCAATAATCGCTTTATCACCTGTGAAACAGGGTCACTCCAAAGCTTAGTAGACATTCAAATCATGAACGCAACCCAATTGAATAATAAACCGCAGTGAAAGAATGTGCAGCGTTTTAATTAAGTAAGACCTCACCTTCCTTTTCCCACAGTGGAGCTCGGCCTGGAACTGTGCAACACATTACTTCAGCCCAAGTCTTTGAGATGTATTTAGTCTTTTCGTTCCATAGATAACCTCCTCTGTCTCTCCCGTTCTTGGGTGATCTTTCTCTGCAGTATGCCTTCGACATAGACATTTATAGAGGTATATCAAGCATTTTGGCAAGTATATTCTCCGGTGTCATGTCCTGAGATGGCATTGCCTAGTAATCGAAAGCCATCCTCTTTGTGTTTCCCACTGCTTGCACACGAAGAATGTGTGAAACACATCATCGTCTTCTCCATCACAGTTCCAACAAATTGGATCGTCTACTTTCCTCATTCTGTGAAGGCAGGAGTAAAATCCCTCTTCCGTCGTCGGTCCAAATTTTTTGCCATCTTGCCACAGTGTTTCCTCTCATCTTCTGAAGTACGATTTATTTCTCCTTCTTCCCGTCTGTCAAATACTCGTTTTTGTTTTTTAGCCACAAGTTGAATTAGAATACAGCCATTGAGTGAAAATATGGATGGGTCTCAAACTGATCTGGTCGAACCATTAAAACTTTAAAAACGCTGCAAATTCTTTCACAGGGGTTTATTATTCAATCGGCTTGCGTTCATGATTTGAATTTCTACTAAGCTTTGGAGTCTGCGTGTTTCACAGGATAGGGCGATTATTGAATTTCAGGAGATATACATGGAGCACGTGAATCTGTTCTCGACCAAAATACCTATTTGGATTGATCAGTTGATCATATTTGTGTGCCTCCTGAAATTCAATAATCGCCCTATCCTGTGAAACACGCACACGAATCCAAAGCTTAGTAGAAATTCAAATCATGAACGCAAGCCGATTGAATAATAAATCCCGGTGAAAGAATTTGCAGCGTTTTTTTATTTGAACCTCAATACCCCCCCCCCCCCCACAATAAAAACATCTATAATTTATCAAGTCCTTGCACTCGTATTGCGTTAAAACTTCCCCAAATCCAAATTTAAACGATGTAGCCAAAGGTAGACAGATGTAGAGGGGGCACACAAATATCATCAACTGATCAATCCAAATAGGTGTTTTGGATGAGAACCGATTTACGTGGTCTATGCATATCTCCTGAAATTCAATAATCGCTCTATCACCTGTAAAACACGCACACTCCGAAGCTTAGTAAGATCCAAATCATGAACGCAAGCCAATTGAATAATAAACCCCAGTGAAAGAATACTTATTTACCCCAGTAATAATATTGAATAATATTTACCTATATATTATCAGCGTTTCATGCATATCAGAATGCTTCAACCCGTGTATCGGCTACTAACTACACTACAAGTTTTCACATCGGCTATCACTCCAGTATCCACATTCACACAATTCGACGCTATCGGCCGGACATCACTAGGTTACAAAGAAACAATAATAAACCAAAAAACAAAAAACGCAAATGTTGGCACCATAAATCGGGCCATACATTGGGAATGGTTTGACCTACTGACGTGGGGAAGGGCTCATTCGATTCCTAATGGTATGTTCTTCAAATAGGAAAATATTTAGGCCGATTCGACTAGTTTTGAGGTTTTCAGGGATTTTACAAAACTTTTACAGCCCTTAAAGGGCACTTTAAATTGAGTGAGGGAGCTGGCTTAAGAATTGGGGCTTTTCGGACCAAGATGGATTTTTCCTGAAAATTTCAGATTTTTTGCTCCAGCCGTTTCGGAGATATCGTGCGTACGGCGGACGGTCGGAAAATTTTTTATTGCAGATTCGGATTCTACACCCTTTGAAACGTAAACCATGAAATTTTCAGGAATTTTTTTTTCCAGAGCGTTTACAATGGTTTATTATAGAATAATAAACCAAAATGATGGGTGGCGAATTTTACGTTTGCGCAAGCGCAGACAGATGTATTGATTTCCAACATGACAAGTTCCTAGGTCATCGTTTAAAGCAACTCGCTCATTTCCTGAAAATATGAAAATCTGAAGAAAACTATACGAATTAAAGTTGTTTCCGAAAGAGAAAACAGTTCTCGCTGCCTGTTGGTAGACTCGGGAACAAAAGGGAATATTGATAAATCCGTTAATACATGACAAGTTTTATTAGGATTACGCGTATTGTTTAGCTCGCGTCTATGTGTATTATTCAAGATTGAGATATTTATAATTAATGCAATTAGAAGGCATGAGAAGTGTAACATTCAACTTTGAAATAGGTCGCAAGGTAGACGCACGCTTTCGTTTGAGACTTGCCGCTGTCACAAAGGCCACCGTAGTTTATGAATAGTAAACGCATCAATTTGCAACATTTTTATCTCAAAGCCTATCTGGAAACTCTTGACGATCTGTTTATCTGTCCTTCCGCAGTCGGATGCATTAATTAATAATACAGAAACGTACTAATGGAGATGTCGTGTAGCTCGGATGCACTATGCAAATCGAGACCGGCACTCGACCCAGAGTTCAGGTCTGCTTCCCCATCAAAGCCAAACCTCATATTATGTTTATTCAACGGCAATAGTATTTTCATATGGGCGAGATGGAACACGATGACTGTTTATATGACAAACTAGTGGATATCATGTCGTAAGGAGATTAGTCATCACGTAGAGACAATAAAGTATCCATTCGTGTGATATCTACTAAGTAATTGAAGGTCAATTATTTGCAACAAGGTGACACTGTTGACAGCAAATGAGAGGCACGATTATGGGAATTGATGATTGATGTATGTACCAAGAATTACTCAAAGGTTATATATAATACAATTAAAGAAAATGAAAACAAAATGTCTGGTGATTCTCGGAGGCACTCAGGTCAAAAGAAATTTATCTATTTAATAATATGGGAAGAAAAAGGAGGAGAAATAAGTTTATTAAACAGAAATTATTCGTACGTTACATATTTATGAAAGTACATAAACATTACGGCGTGGCTGATTTAGCTCATTTACTGTGAGTACAAAAATATGAACAAAAAAACGCTAAAATTCTTTCACTGGAGTTTATTATTCAATTGGCTTGCGTTCATATGTAATTATATAGTGTATATAGTAATTTCAGGAGATATGCATAGAGCACGTAAATATGTTCTCAACCAAAATACCTATTTGGATTGATCAGTCATCATATTTGTGTGCCTCTTGAAATTCAATAATCGTTCCATCACCTGTGAAACACGCACACTAGAAAGCTTAGTGGAAATTCAAATCATGAACGCAAGCCAATTGAATAATAAACCCCAGTGGAAGAATTTTCAGCGTTTTTTTTTTTTTTTATGGTTATCAGAATACTTCAACCCGTGTATCGGCTATGAACCCTTTTAGGAATTCACTCCCACGTACACACGTTCACTACATCTCTAGGTTACTGCAATGAAAACAAAAACAATAATAAACTAAAATAACGCAAATGTTGGCACCATAAATGGGGCCATACATCGAGAATGGTTTGAGCTACAGACCTGGGGAAGGGCTCATTCGATTCCTCATGGAAAGTTCTTAAAAAAAAGTCCAAATTTAGGCCGCCTTGACTTTTTTGAGGTTTTTAGGGATTTTACAAAACTTTGACAACCCTTAAAGGGCACTTTAAATTAAGTGAGAGTGCTGGCTAAAGAATTGGGGCGTTGTCGGACCAATATTGATTTTTCCTGAAAATTTCAGATTTTTTGCTCCAGCCGTTTGGGAGAAATCGTGCGTACTGCGGACGAGCATATTTGGATTCTACACCCTTTGAAACGTAAACCATGAAATTTTCAGGGGGGGGGGGGGGGGGGTTAAAATTTTTTTTTTTCAAGAGCGATTATAATGGTTTATTATTGAATAATAAACCAAAAAGAACTTCTTATTCCAAAAATTAAAAATTAAATTCACCAACTAAAACTTTCCTGAAGCGTCAAGCACATTTACAATGTAAAGCAACACAAGACCAAGCTATGCCCCTCATTAAGAATAAATATCCACACCCAAAAGCCCGCCACCTAAATTCACTTAATACGGGGCAAATTCAATAAAAGTGAAATATGTCTTCACGTTTTGTTAGATTGCACATTGAGCACCCTTCCCTAGCCCGTAAGGTCTGGAATTCAAATTAACGAGATCAGAAAGCAGTTGGAAGAGTCAAGAGCTTCTTGCAAACTGCTAATGTTCCGAAACTTGCAAATTTTACGAGAGGATGGGCATGCCTAATTTATGGTAAAGAACAGCATGTATGAAAGCAATGATTAAGAAAATAAAGTGAACTGATATCCATAATGCAGGTAATAATTTTAAGAAAGGCAGTGAAAACTATCAACCGGCTCGTTGAGAAAATGATATTAACAAGGCTCAACTTTGACAAACTATCAAGGTCGGTATGAACGAATTGAATTAGAAAAACCAAAAAAACCTCGGACGATCTCCCTGTAACTTCGAATGATGAAGAACCATGGAACATGGTTTAGCATCGTCATAACTCATAAGGAAGTATCGTTCTTATCTTATAATACTCTCGTCTGACACATCAGAGTGTTTTCTCCCCAATACACGATATAAAAATTTAAGAACGTGATTACCGAAAACGGTTAACAAATGCTGGTACTTTGCAATATGTTACATTTGAAGAGTCGACAACTCATTATTGAACCCAAAAACAAAGGGTGGAAAACCTCTTTCTTTTTTGCTCAAAACTGAAAAACCCCTTGGTGCTCTCTGTACAGTCTTCATTACAGTCTTGGCAGACTTTAAACTGCCTACCCCCGTTACTGTATTGTAAGTAACTAACCATGACTATGAAGTACCTCAGAACTTACTACATCTGCAAAGGGCTACTGTCCTAAGATGGATCATATCGTTGTTGACGAATAACATAGAATTATCAGCTTGAAACCTCCAATCGTTCAATCAATAAACCGGATTACTAAATGAAACATTAAATAAATAAATGGGATTTGCTGCACAACAGAGGTCTCTACTTCTTCCTTCCTGTTGATAGATGCAGGGTTAAAGTGGTCCCATATTACCTCATTCCAGTTTCATTGCACCACTGCTCAGCCACATATTACATTTATTTGAAGCTTCATGTTGCCCCCATCTGGAAATTAGTAGAAGTAGTTCTCGTCGATTTCATTCAGTCGAAGGAATGAAATAAAGCAGGCGAAATTACCGGTTGCTTCGTCGTTCAAGTAAAATGACCATTCATCACATCCAATTTTCAACGAGACAGCGCTCTTAATGGGAGATTATTATTCCGTAAGGGAGAAGGTTGGGTGCCGTATCGGGGGCAGAAGGGTAGTTAATAACGCTATAAAAAGGTCAGGGTCCTAACACAACTCCCCCTGGTCTCAGCGGTATCGGAAGGCAGATCCCAAGAGGTAAATCGAAAGGCGTTCATTAACGCTTTAAAACCTCGTTATTCCGTTTCAATGGTCTCCCCAAGGGTTCTTACGTCGGTCTTCCAGAGTTTATTAAGAGGGCAAGCTGAGTAGGTATCAGAAAAACGTTGTAGCACTCGCGATAGCGCGGATGATAGGAACGATGATGCCCGTTGAAGATTCTCCGGGTTGACGCGGGCGGGGATTAAGCGCTTTTTTGTTACAGATCTTAAATTATGATGAATCGTTGGAAAGATTAGAAGTCTCATCATGAATGGCATAGCATTTCAAACGGCTCTATACTCGCTATGGTGTTTGAATCAAACTCATATTGATAAAACGCCTTTTCGTATGATTGTTGAATGGAATGTTCAGCTATCTCTCCTCCATTGTACTGCAGGACCCTCACTAACTTGTGTGGCGATTCCTTCAGTCCGCGCGAAGGTTTTGCCTTGTAAATACATCTACCTGATATTTTTTTGCTTGAACAGTGCAATTATGCAATTTTAGTTCCTACATCAGATTTACATGGGAACATCTCCTTCTTTTTGAAAACCACTCTCTACACCACGTACTTCTGCGCACTGTTTTTTCGAAATGTAACTTTTTGCAAAGGCTCGTTGAAATTAGTTTTTGTAGTTTGATCTTGCGAAGAAACATCATTCTTTCTTTCATAACATACTAAACTATATTTTCGGATACTTGAAGCATTGGTTGGTGTTCCATTTCACATCGTTGAGCTTCACTTGTTCCATTTGTGGTTTCAACGACCGTGTCTATATACATTAGGTATATTGACGTATAGCTATTCGAATATCAGCTTGTGTTCTACAGTAAGGGTCTGGTAAAATTGTGGATTCGCTGTACCTAGAAGCCAATTAGAGGACTTGGATAAACACTGATTTGTTGAAGGACCCTTGCACCTACTTATCTAATGAATAGCTGTGGTGGAATACGCATGAAGCTCTTTCTAAGGAATCTAGAATACGGCGTAAAGTTATGAAGTACCAAGTTTCGATGACTGTGAGTTTCTGACAGACCACGTCAGATAAACACATCAGTGCTTCACGTAGGCGCTAGGTCCTACGTGATAAGAATTGTTTAACCTTTGTGTAATAATTTGATGAAGTTTTCTTGTATTATTATCCAAGTTTGTGGGTCTTCCCTCGACGACCATAATGAGATGAACTAATTACTTACTGTGGAATAAGTAATTTATCCCGTACTTCATCGAGTTGAATAGGCACTCAAGATATGAAAGAAAACTCAGCCTTTCACTGGCATGTTGAATCCAGGAGTCGTTTAAACTTGAAGATAATTAAAGGCACTTCACGAGTATCTATGTTTATATACATTAGACATACTGATGTAGGTACACCTGCTTGTGTTCCATAGCAAGGGTTTGGTAAAGTTGTGGATTCGCTTTATCTAGAAACCAGTCATAGGACGGGGAAACACACTGATCAGCCGCACGTCCGTTGTAGCTTATTACTTCCTTAATCAATCGCTGTGTTGGAAAACACATGAAGCTCTTTCTAAGGAATCTATAATGCAATGTCAAGTTATGGAAGCGCCGTGTTTTGATAATGTACCACAGACCATATCGTATAAGGACATCTGTGATTCACGAAGGATTGCTACGTGGTAAGAAATAATCAATCTTTGTGTAATAATTTGTTGCAGTTATTTTGTATTACTATCGTCCAAGTTTGTGGGTTTTCCTTCGGCGAACTCACCATAATGAGGTGAACCGATTATCCTCTGTAGAATAAGTAATTTATCCCGAGCTTCATCGAGTTGAATAGGCGCTCAAGATATGGAAACTCAGCCCCTTGCCGCCATCTTGAATCCAGGAGTCGTTTCAACTTGAAGATAATTAAAGGGCGCATCCTCAGAATCAACAAGTGACAACGGGACGAAGGGGGGAAGGTGTTTAAATCTAAATTGAGTAGCGAGTTTACCCGACGCTTATCGCGGCAGCTTCCAGCCAACCTCGTCGACATTCTGTTTAATTCAATGTCCTTTCATACTCCCTCACCTCGGTTCCCTGCTCAGTTCTCACCTACTTAGCGGAAGTTGGGAAGGCAGGCGGGCGCTTCTCTACCGTGCTCCATTTAATTTAGAACTCCGACCGAGCGACGGAGATGGAAAAACAAAGATTCGGCTGTTTGAAGTGCGTTGCTCCCTGTAGGCCGGAAAACTTGGAATTCGAATCGGAATGTGAACGAGTAAAATTTGCAGTCGTGGAGCACACTTATTTAGTAAGTTACCACAAGCATGTAGCCCAATTACAAGAGAGAGTAGAACGGCATTCGGTAAATATAAAACTGGCTTTAGACGGTGCGAATCAGCGAGGCTGATGCTCGAGGCTTCACGATGAGGACTTCTCGCGAGGCAATGCAACGAAACTGATGCGCGAGTAGAGCCTGAACATGCGAGGAAAACCACGATGTCGAGAAGAGGTCAATTAACCCGCTAGCAGAGAAAGTTTTTGGCTATCATCATAGCTTTACGATTGCTGAAGAACACGTCAACACCGCAACCGCCGTTGGTGGATGAAGGAGCTGTTCGCCCGAAGAAAGGAGTACGGAAACCGACTCATGCGGGACATGGGAATGGAACTGGTAGATGATACCATCAGAAATTTCACTCGAATGACATCGGAAGAGTTCGATCGAAAATTTAAAAAGAGGACACCTACTGGAGAAAAGCCATAACTGTTGGAAAAAGGCTTGCAATTCATCATTTATTATTACACTTTTCTGCAAAAAAAACTTTTCACCCCTTCCATGAACAATTTTGCCTGTTTCTCATGTTTTCAGGCGTGCTGAGTCCGAATCTGAACTCAAAAAAATTCTATCACCCTCTGATTTTGAGAGAAAAAGGAGAAATTCGGAAAAAATGAAAAATTGTACTTGAAAATTATTATCTTTATTATAACTTTTTTTTTCTTTTGCAACGGTAAAATATAATTAATCGTTCATGCTATCAGGTATAATACTAGTTAGGACACAACTAAAAAAATATACACAAGTCGTCAATGAGTAGTTTTTTTTTTCCTTTTGTACTCTTCTTCCTCTGTCTCCCGCTGCAATGTCCAGCAGTAATCCGCCAGCACCTTCTCATTGTATTTGCCAGTATATCTTTTTTCCATTCTTTGTATGTCTTGGTAGAATCGTTCTCCATGTTCGTCCTAAACTGCGCTCAAATTTAGAGCGAAGAAGTCTTGGTGACTATGCAGTAAATGTATTTTTAAGGAAATATTGCATCTCAATGTTTTATATAAAGTAAGCAGTTCTTGGACTATTTTTCGGAAGTCTCTGGATTTTTCTCTCCCCAAAAACTTAGCACATATCTCTCGAAAAGCAATCCAAGCCTTTTTCTCAGTAGTATTCACTTTGCTTGAGTAGATGTCGAATTTGGGGTCCTACGAAAATTTCCTCCTTGATCTTAGCATCGGTGAGATGCGGAAATTTTTGTTTTAAGTACATGAAACCTTCTCCTTCCTTGTCCATTGCTTTTACGAAGTTTTTCATTAGTCCCAATTTTATGTGGAGTGGGGGTAAAATTATTTGGTTGTTGTCCACTAATGGAGGATTGGCAATGTTTTTTCCCCTACTTTTTCCTTACGCTCTGGCCATTTTTTTACGACATAATGGTCTCCTCTTTTTCTGCTGTCTCACTCGTACAAGGATACTAGGATACAAGGATACAAGGATACCACCATGAAAGAGAAAGGAAGGTCATTCCCCTAATGATCCAGGAAGAGACCAAATCCCTCCCTCAAGATCAAAGACTGAAACAAAAAATTTTAGACATATTTCTTTAACCACTTGTAATATTCCCATAAATTTTTTTTCGTTCAAACATACTTCATTGTGCTCAAAATCATCGGGGTTTTCGTGCAAATTCGTTCATTCGTTAAATTTACAAAAATCCTACATTTTTGGATTAAAAACTAGACTTTCTCAAGAAATTGTGCGTGACAGACAGAATCTGACTTCAAATTCGTCTTCAGCACATTTGAAAACAGTAAGAAAGCATGTTTTGGTTTGAAGGAGAATTTTCGTGCAGAACTGTGTTTTTAATGATACGGGGAACTCTCCATTAGGGTTTACACTGTGCGAATCACCATACGCGAAACTTTAATGTGCTTTGGAAACCGACTGAGCAGAACTCACTCCGCATCAGCTTCGCGAGTCATGATTCGGAGTCTGGAACCTTCAACACGGTCCGAGTTATCACTCCCGCATCAAGCTTCGCGTGTCAGATTCCCACCGTCTGAAGCCAGCTTTACACCAATTGATTCCCCTGTTTTAAGTGAATTACAGCGAACTTGTCATATTGGTTCCTCTACGGTTTTTCATTCTCTTCTGAAGGAAGATAATGGTTTTTAGTAAAGTTTTGTTTAGCGGATCTGCTAAGGAGTATTTACGAAGTCTCTGTAGTGTAATGGTTCAAACCGTCAGAGAGGATGGAAGATATGTTACGGGTGACCATATAATATAGTCCGAATACACCAGTAACTCTAACGTGGAATATAATAGATGTCGATCGTAGGAAAACGATGATTCCAGACCTATGTCTCCAGCATCAGACTTCGCATCTACGACGTTGTTATTGCTCGATTTTTCGAGGGAGATTCCCTGATTTTCGGAAATCAGTGTGTGCAAAGTCGACCATGAACCGGTCGTTCTGGCACTTTATAACTCTAACCTGACTAATCAATCTATTTGGCAAACGCAATGAAAGTGGTACACTAAGGAAGAATGTCAATCGGAAACCTTTGCTATCAATTGAACCAATGATTCAAGGCGAGTTGAAAGACACATTGAAAGGAAGGACTCTTTGAGAAGGCGATATCGTCCTTGTGCCTTTCAAGACCGAACGTTTTACTGATAAAAACTCACTTCTCTTACATTTAGCCTGGCGAAATATATTTCTCAATTCCCTCAGTTGCCTTTTACCTATTGCCCTAAATAAGAATTAAAAGTGGGAAAATAAGTTATCTGTTATTAATTTAGTCCATTCTGAACAAGAAATTACCGTACAAAACGAATGATGATTTATTTTCAATAATAACGGTACAACCTCCCAAAGTTGATGAAATTGCACAATTTTAGAACGTTCTGTGGTTATATAAAAACAACTATAACACTTATTTTCATGGTTACCTAATTTGAACAGCTCTACAACCGAGAAAAATTGCGTTTGAACCACAAAAACTAGTAGGTATTCTGTTCTGAAATGAGGAAGTTACCAATAACAGCTTCATCGGGTAGTAGGCGAAATACAGCACACTTACGAACAGAAACAAGTATGCATGGGTTTGTACATTGACAACAAAAAGGCCTTCGATAAAGTTTGGCATTCTGGTTTGCTCTTCAAAATTAAACCTCATCTTCCAAACATGTACTATAGGATCGTTTAGTCCTATCTATCAAGGAGAACATACTCGGTCACTTATGGAGAAGCAAAGTCACGCGCTCATGGAATTAACGTTGTAGTGCCGCAAGGTAGTGTGCTGGGCCCATGTTTCTATCTCATATACGCAAATAACTTTCCCAGCAACCCTAATATAGTAACTGCCATGTTTGCTGACGTCGTGGCTGTCCTTTCGAGAAGCGATACATGTGAGGTTTCATGCAGGTTGATGCAAGAACATATTAATTCAATGGAAGCGTGGTCCCGTAACTGGCGAGTCAAAGTGAATCCCTCCAAATCAACTCTTGTAAAATTTACATACCGTCGGAATTTAACACACCACCAAATTACCATGAATGGAACAAACATACCTGAAGCTGAAAACGTTAAATATTTAGGTCTGATACTCGACGAGAAGCTCATCTGGCACGAACATCTCAATGAAACTATCAAGAAAGCTCGCAATAGGATGTACGTTCTTATGCCTCTACTCGCTAGCGCTGCCCTAACTCTCCACACAAAGCGATCGATATATCTCTCTCTTATCAGGCCTATTTGGCAATATGGATGCCAGATCTGGGGATCATCCTCAGATAGCCAAATAAAAAAGGCACAGACCTTCCAAAATCGAACCATCAGAATAACCAAAAAAGCTCCCTGGTACATTCGAAACTCGACCCTTCACTCTGACCTTGATATGCCTGCGGTAACGGAGGTTCTCAGGGAAACGGGCCGTCGTCACTTCGAATCTCTTCCGTCTCACCATAACGTAGAACTCCAGAACCTACTTATTAATCAACCACTTGCCCGTGACCAAAGAAGGTTGAAGAGAAAAAGAACTTTTGATCTGACTGTTAACACTTGATCTGGGCAATTCCATGTGACATCGTACTCTTGTTAATAACCTAATTGTTATTTATAATATTGTTAAGGACGTCAATTCTTAATGTAACTAATTTTTGAGAGGCGTATCAATGCACACGCACCTCTCTCCACGTTCCGCGTGAATTGGACTTTGTCTACTAATATGCCATATGAAAAAAACTAAAATGTACATAGTACAAATAAAGTTTACATTATTAATTAAAAAAATAAAATAATAATAATTGAAAAATGGGTCACATTTCATGACACCTCTGATTTAAAATAGGTCATCAAAATCGCCTAAGGATGTTGGTCCGTTGTTTCAAGAGTAGACAAACCGTTGGTCTGAGACATGGCCATCTTGGTTCAGGATAGCGATGGAACATCGAGACCTTATCCTCCTTATCAGTTAACAGTACCCTCATTACGCGCTACTACCGTTCGCTTCTTGCCAGTATTCTGAGGATTGTGTTCGTTCGTTCGTTCAATGTTCGCTCGTGAATATTCCATGCCTCCAAGTAAGTGGTGGCGTTTTTATCAAAAGACCAGATGCAGCATGTGTGGAAGTGTTGTCAAAACCTCACGCAACACATCTTATTTAAAATTCCATATGGGAAAGATCCATCCCCATATCGTGAAGTATTCCGAAATGCCCCAAATCGCCCCTTAAAGTGAGGTGATTTTGCCCATCTTGAAAGTTGGCCTTTTGAAAGCCTAGATAGATTGTTTGTGCAAATTTGAGCTTTTAATTTCAATTCTATCGAGAGTTATCGACTGGAATGTGTTTTTGGTGTCTTTTGACTTAGAATGCTTTGAAACGGATTTTGATGCAAACGCTTTTCGAAGCTTCTCATTTTTATATATTTAGGACCGCGAACAATAGTTTCTTTTTCTTCGCATATTCGCTAATACTGCAACATTTGAAAGAATTGTTAATATTTATTTATTTTTTCACGTTAAGTGGCAAGCAAACTAGATGGAATTTTTTCTTCAAGTGATGGATAGACCAAACCTATGTTATCGGGGCCAAAACATCGGTATATCGATATTATTGAATGTTTGGCATCGATTAAGGAACATCCTAATATCGAAGAAAAACATCGATATATCGATAATATGAACTTCAGGCAGCCATCTCCAACAACTCCATGACAGATAATTTTTTCTCAACTGACTTTTCCGAGACCAAACTTTGATTTACCTACGATTTTATTATTATTTGTCGGCCAAGACAATATTTTTTTTGTGCGACTTTAAAGTCCTCAGAAAAAAGAAGGGAAAAAGGATTTTCTTCGAATATCCAGACATCCCAGATGAGAGTAAGGCGGAGTTGTCCAAGCTTTAAAAAATTCTAACGAAGCCGAAGTTCTTTGACATTACAAATTCTTCCACCAACTTCAGTTTCCGTGAGGTCGGTTAATTCGCTCGTTTCGGGGTTAAGCGTTCCTCCGTAATTTGAGCGTTAAGTACTGTTGATCCAATCTCGTTTAAAGCGGAGGTTCTCAATTTCTACTGTTGATTTTTGTGCAATATCAGCAAAACTCCTACATTTCCCTTTTTATTTTTTTGAATAATAACAACGTTTCTTTTATCTTGATAATTCGATTGAAGATGTTCATCATTTCTGTTTTTTGTCCCAATTATTAAAGGAACATTGTGATTTTTTATGGACAGCTGTGATACTCATTGAGGGAGGGAGCTGTAATTCTTTATTATAAATTACTTCGATTGTGTTTACTTATGTAAACCGGTGTTTTGTGGTCCTTCTCGTGTTATTGTGTTTTCTTGATAAAGTTCTTGTAATATTGGGTACAATTTAAAGTTACACATTACATTTCCATTTTACAGCAAAGATTCTTTGCTCCTGTTGAAATAGTTTAATTAATTCTCTCCAAAATTCAAATTTTCTACAACTAGATGCATCTACCGCAACAAAACGAATCTTTAAGAAAAACTCGATTTTTCAAAAAAATTTGTTTGATATTTTAAATTATATGGGGAAATTAGAGAAAGAAGAATTTCGAAAAAATATCAACGGGAAGTGATTAAAAAATGTTCGAACTGCAAGATCCGCTAGTGCTGGACCTCAACATAGGCATTTTCCTCGCCATTCTCGTCCTCGCAAAGAATCAAGAAGTGAACAAAACTGGTAGGTTTTCCTCTTCGTCTTCCTCTTTCTAATCTTTCTAAGTCTTAGATACTATAATCTACCCCTTTTTGGACCAAAAAAAGTGTTGTCGGAATTTCCTGAAAACTTTCTTCTTCCTCATTGTTTGGAGTTCTAATAGCACATTTAGGCTGTTTCTCGTTCTGGATTTAAATATCCTCTTATGGCGGCTGGTATTCCTCTCCGGGTGGACCATCTGCGATTGTATGGAAAAGCCCCTCAATCTTTTCATTTAGCTCATAGCCGTCAATGTCACCGTCTGAATCATTCCCTGATTCATTCCCATCTTTGGGGATCAGCGAAAGCATCAGGGAGCCCGAGACTGGTAGAACGGCATTTCTGAAAGTCTGAAAATCAATGGATTAAACTGAAACAACAATTTCTCTAAAGGAAACCAGGAATTAACTTTTCCCATGGTGTCAGCACTGACACTTTTCTAAAATCCAAGGTAATCCCAAGGTGTCTGTAGTGACACCTTCCAGAAGAAAATGACATGGCTGTCCCAAGGTGTCACCACTGAAACCTTTGTAAAAATAGTGTTTTCGCTTATAAAAATTGGATATTGTTTGAAAAAATTAGTGCTATTCACACACGAGAAGTTGCTGATCACGATTCAACCAAGGAGTTTATCGTAACTCACCCAATAACATCAATAACTGAATCAGAACTTACGCTTTGGACGTGGACCATTCCAGACGAATTCAGGACTCACACTCGAACAGCACTACTTTCAGGAGGTTTCACGAGGTTTTACTTTGATTTCGAGGGGAACCAATGTGAATTTAGATCCACCCCTAGCAGGTGAAATAGCCGAAAAGACGCATATCCTTATAACTGTCTTAGGAAAAATCGAAAACAAAAAGGTGTCACTAGTGACACCATGGTCCAAAAATATACACATTTAATATATACACATTCAAAAAATAGATGTGAAAGAGTTGAAGTAAATTGGAACATGCAGAATCAGCAGGGAACAGTAATAACTTCAAAAAATGGCATATCCTGAAAAACGACGTTTTTCAGCACAAATGCCCCATTAATTCCGTTATTGTACAATTTATAGCATCAATTTTTTTTAGGTAAAACCTAACCAAACCAAATCTCAACCTAAACCAAAATCTGTTTTTGAAGTTAGTTGATAGGCTTGAAACTTAGTTCTCATTCTTTTGGAGTGATTTGTAGGGAAACAATGGCTGAGATGTGCTCGAATTTACATTTTTTGTTCGAAGATACCCGAAAGTGGCCTAAGTTAGCTGCATCCATGCCAGCACGAAAACCTTCGTAGGGGTTAGAAATTTGGAGATCACTTGGGTTCATTATTGAAAATAATAAACCAAAATCTCCGTCCGTCTGTGAACCATTTCTCATGCGTTGGTTTTGAAATTCGCATTTACTTCCAGAATTTACCGAATTTATCGCCACAAAAGCTCAGAGCGGACTCTAGAGCGGTTCGCGGGCAGGTCATGAACCTACACACGTCAAAACGAGCGTCCGAGTAGAATAGGAACACGCAAAAAGACAATAGCAGCGCGGAATACATTACTCCAGAAAACCCTTTCGCTGGGTGGTTTGTCACCAGGAAAACCGGATAACGGTGTGGAGGAAATGACAAACACTTCAACCTCCCCCCGCCAGCTTTCATTTCCAGAATTCGTCCTCTCCGACTGAAAAAAAAAAAAATAAATAAAGACAAAAAAGAGCAGAAAAAAAGACACAAAACAAAGACATTTTTGTTTGCCCTGGGAAACACGAAGGTTTTTGCTTGGAAGGCGAGTCATTCGTTAGGAAAGAGAATTATGTGGGATCCCGGCAATGAATATGGGGGCTCCAGCTCCCGTGATGAAGTGCTAGCAGTTCGGATGACTGAGTGCCGGAGCTGAGAGGTCCCTGCGGTTGCCTCGGGAAACACTTTTGGCGTCTTAACTCTTTGCTTCCTTTGCGAGAGAAACACGGCCGAAGGGAAATGCGAGTTATCTGAGGCAACTTGCGGATCGTAAGGTGAGAGAGAACTTCGGAGTCGGGGGAGCGGTCGTTTGAGAAAGTTCACATTCTGCGGCTGGTTTCACGACGGTGCATATGAAACGATAACGAATGAATTGAAATTCAGAGGGAACGTGATTATTTTCCATTTCGTGTTTGTTTTTAATGAGCGAATGTTGGAAGTAGAGGGAACAGAGGTTTGTTCAGTCGAAGTTTCCTAAAGAGCGGTGGCCCCAGTGTCAGACACTTGCTGGAGTTGTGGTATGAATTCCATTGAATCTCACAATGTGAACTCCCAAGAACATTAACAACCTCTTTTGAAGTACCTGTAATCGAATTTTACATCTATATTTGAGTTTTCCCATATATATTTGATTTCTTCATTTCCTGAATTTCCACAATGATCTACGTAAAGAAGTAACTCTAAAATTCTTGCAGGGGTTGCATTGAATCCCATCAAATTCCATAACGACAAACATTCAAATAAATTTAGATCTGTATTTTTGAGGTACTCGCATCTATATTTGAATTATTTACTTCTTTTGTATTACTTCTCCATTGTACATTTCAAGTCCGTGGTAATCTATACAATATAAATGTTTCTTGCTAGAATTAGGGAAATGAATTCCACCGAATCTCATCGTTGTGAACGTTCATGAACATCGAGAACTTCTTATTTGAATATGATTGACTTTTATATTAATACTTGAGTTTTTTAATATTCTATTGTTCTTATCATTTATTATATTTCAAGTTTTTTGATTATCTTGACCAGGAAGAGTTGATGTTTCATCAACATTTCTAGTTCGAATGGTGGCAACGAATTTCTTTGAATCTTATCATTCAGTACGTTCAAAAAGAATTGAGCCTTCTACATTTGAGACAACATTGAACCAAAATATCAATAAATAATGATGTTCAGAAATGATGCGAGTGTCTTGGGAAGCCTTGATAAATATTCATATGAAGACGCTCAAAACCTCAGAAATCTTTTCAGAACGTCTCAGAATTGATTCTCATTTCTAAAAAGCTGCTTCTAACACGTTTGTTTATTTATTTATTTTCAATAATACATGATTGCCGTGTCATTGTGAAGTATACGGGGTCACTTTTAGGTTCAGAAATTGCGTTCATTTGCTACGAGTGAATTCCCACCGATTTGAAACCTATCCCGGTTTATTTTGCATCCTAAGTTATGAGGAAATGACACGTCACTGTTCTGTGTCAGTAAAAAGCTCAAAATTTATTTATGCGTATGAAGCGTTTGAGCTAGCTTGTCGCCAATTGAGGTCATGTACAAAGGAACAATTTTTTAAGGATAAATTCTGTTGAAATTCATGGTAGAAACGGCGCATAGTGGAACGAATGGCAGATTTGGAGGGGAAAAAGTTAAGTGCCACGAATGATGCCAATTCGTATCGGCTCAATAATTAACAGTGAGCAGAATGAGTAAAGAAGTCCACGTTTTCTAAAGGTATGACTTGCACAGCTCATCACTCCCGTTCGTTTGAACAGTGAGTCCTCGTTCAGTTCAGAATCGAACTATGTTCCTTCAAGAACGAATAGATCAACAATTCATGGACCTCCCGCAGTCCGTACGTGTTCCGAACCACAAAAAAAGTAGGAAGTGATATGTACCGCGACAGAGAGAATACATTTGTCGTCATCCGAATCCTCCCAACCACTCAAAAATTCAATGGAAATGTTAACACTGATTCGATCGACACAAGTTACCATGCGATTTTTATGACAGTATCGGAGGGAAACTTAAATTTATAAGTGTTCAGCATATCAGTTGAAACCGGATTACTTTCCATCATCACTTCACTGCGTTGAGTATTCATGAGTGAAATAAGCCAAATAGGATAAGAAAAAAATGCTTTTTCATGAGTGTTAAAAGTTAGCGTATACGTCGGTAAACATTTCCCAAGATGAAAGCCTCCGCTTTGTGTTATGAATGCGAAAGCGTTTTCAAAACGAATGAAAACTACTGTAAAAGGTGGCTTTATGCGGGTAATTCTCTCGGAGATAGAGTTGAAGGGAGGGGGTTGTGAGGGGTGACGTAGGGGGAGAGGGAGTGCCCACGTTACCAGTTACAACTTTCCATACGGTTATGAGGCGAACCTTTTCAAAGTCAAACTAATCCTGCGCAAAAGTGAGAGATGTGGAAGGAGGTTGCTCAAGTTGGAGTGAGCCCTTAACTCGAATGCCTTTGGAAACTCGAGGGGAACGGGGGTTTCGAAGAGGATTACCCAGCTGTGAGCGAATTATTGTGCGGAGTTTACCCCCTCCCTTTCGCCCTCTACCTTATTCCGCAGTCAAGTTGATCCTTTTGTTGCTCGAATCGTGTCGTACACGTCAAAGTAAAATTTACGTAATGCCCCGCGAGACACGCACTTCAAGTGCAGATGTTTTCTTCCCGCGGGTGGCAGGTAATTCGTTTTGACGTCCGCAGAAGAGAATCGCTCATTTTTACCTCGAGCGTTCAATACGGCTCTTATGATATAGAAAAACATATTGGTAAGTGGTACATGCGTTACAGGGTTATCCTTATGTCCAGTTTTGACATCACCACACTTATAAACATAATTATAACCATTAAGCTTATGAATATTTTTGAAAACTAGGCAAAATTCTAAATCGAAAAAAAAAAAAAAAAAACACGAAAATCGCCTGGGAATTTTAATAGATACGAGGAGAAATTAACCCTTCTTTGGCGGCGTTGTAATTCTCCCCAATACAGTCGCTTTGGGTCATAGTGACCCCCATTTTGGTTTATTATTCAGTAATAAACCATTGTAATCGCTCTGGAAAAAAAAATTCTAACCCCCCAAAAATTTCATGGTTTACGTTTCAAAGGGTGTAGAATCCGAATCCGCAATAAACATTTTTCCGTCCGTCGGCCGTACGCCGTACGCACGATTTCTCCCAAACTGCTGAAGCAAAAGATCTGAAATTTTCAGGAAAAATCCATCTTGGTCCTACGACGAACCAATTCTTGAGCCAGCTCTCTCACTCAATTTAAAGAGCCCTTTAAGGGCTGTCAAAGTTTTGTAAAATCCCTAAAAACCTCAAAACAAGCCGAATCGGCCTAAATATTTACCTATTTTAAGTACATACCTCCAGGAATCGAATGAGCCCGTCCCCACGTCCGTAGGTCAAACCATTCTCGATGTATGGCCCGATTTATGGTGACAACATTTGCGTTTTTTGGTTTATTATTGTTTGTTTGTAACCTAGTGATGCCGATAGCGGCGAGTTGTAGTGAATGTGGATAGTGGAGTGATAGCCGATGTGGATGCTTATTGTTTTTAGCCGATACACGGGTTGAAGCATTCTGATATGCATGAAACGCTGATAATTTATAGGGAAATATTATTCAATATTATTACTGGGGTAAATAAGTATTCTTTCACTGGAGTTTATTATTCAATTGCCTTGCGTTCGTGATTTGAATCTGTACTAACCTTCGGAATGTGCGTGTTTTACAGGTGATAGAGCGATTATTGAATTTCAGGAGATATGCATAGAGCAAGTAGGTAAATCGGATCTCAACCAAAACACTGTGAAACTGTGAAACGCGCACTCCAAAGCTTAGTAGATTTTCAAATTATGAATGCAAGCCAATTGAATAATAAACCCCAGTGAAAGAATTTGCAGCGTTTTGAATTGCTGCAGTTTTAATTTAGAATTACCTATCAACAAACTTCGTTAGCCTAAGTATCTGGAACTACCAAGGTGTTGTTTGAAAAGTGCTACATGTTGAAATATTTTGTTTTAAGGACCATTTCCACCCAATATAATAAAATGTCCCAATTTTGGCAAAATTTCGCAATGGCTAGTTTGTCAATATTGTACTCCTAGAAAATACGGTTTTCCCAACACCCCTACGTTTTTTCATTGCTCAAAATGCTTCAAATTAAAATATCTAAATAGATGTTTCTCAAAATATTGAAATGTGCAGCGGTTGTGGGTTCTTTCGTAAACAATACATGCAATTTTCTCCATAAAATACAGATGGCCGGCTGAATGGACTGAGGAAAACCAGTTTAGTATTCTAAATTCCAAAGTTATTTATTACCGTAAATTCCAACTTCCCGAACCATATTATATGCCTTGGATTTTCATGTAGTATACATAATAAATTAATAAAGTGTATAACGAAGTTTATATGCTTGTCAAACAACTGGCCAGTAATGAACAGAAACTACCTTGTACCGTTTAAAATGTCACACAAGGTTTATCATCATCCAAAATAATAAAAACCTATAATCGAGATAAAATTTTTATTCGAAAAATAGAATCTTGAACAAAATGAGAAAATACTGAAAAATATAAAATCTGCACAACAATTTAAAAAGTTGCCATAAATAATAAAATTCTCGGTTTTCGCTTGGCTGAAAACAAGGAGGTATCTCCTTAACAATTTAAGTTTTTTTTTTTTTTTTTCAACAGAGACGATGCCAGATGAATACTGTTAAGCCAGTTATCTATAGTCGCGATCGCATTTGATCGTAAGTCAATGGAGCTAAAAGAAGAAAATCGGATGCCCTAAGAAGGTCAGGAAAAATGTTAAATTTTGACTTGAGATGGTGATAGAAGGATTATAAATTTTGAATAATAGAACTTAAGACTTGTTTATGAGCAGTCCACGTATTTTTCAACTTAGTCATGTGCCTGAAAATATCATCAGAAGGACATCTCTGATAATGGAAAAACTGTAAACAAAGATCGTGCGCTTTGTCTTCTGATACACCGTCATACAATCTATGTAGTTCCCGCCAAACTTCGTGTGCAGTTGTAAACCTCAGTCATATTGGTGGTTAACGCTATCAACACTTCACTGTCAGCTTTTGAGTACTTTTCTACGTCACAATCTGCTCAGCATCACCAGCACCTGAAAGTACAGGCTCTTTCAGTCTTCCTTCTATCATGTCCAATCCATTTGGAATCCCTCTTAGCACCCCAAGAAGATTTTCTTTCAAGTAGTCCAAAACGAAAACGATAGGTATCCATTTGAACTTATTATACAACATTTATACTCCTTTTATCACCGTACTACTACTCTACTACTCCGCGGCGTTACAACCCATGAAGGGTTTGAGCCTGATCAATGACATGTCCCCATGCCGTTCGGTCCATTGCCAGTGTTCGCCATCTGCGTGCATGAAGGTGTTGCAAGTCATCCTCTACGCCATCAACCCAGCGCAGTCGCGGCCTTCCACGGAGTCTCCTACCTCCCGGATTGTTGCAAAATAATTTCCGTGCAGCCCTTTCATCTGGCATCCTCTGGACGTGCCCTGCCCACCGGATCCTAGCTCGCTTTGCCTCAGTTACTATGTCTGGTTCTCCATACAATTCGGTTAGTTCACGGTTTGTTCGGATACGCCAGACTCCTTCCTCGCAGACTGCTCCATAAATTCGTCTCAAGACTTTTCTTTCCCAGCGTCTAAGCTGGATTTCCTCCTTTCTTGTGAGAGCCCAAGTCTCTGTACCGTACAGCACTACTGGCCGTACCACTGCGCGATATATGCTCACCTTGGAGGCTCTACTAAGATGTCAGCTTTTGAACATTTTTATAAGGGCGAAGTAACATTTGTTGCCAGATTTTATCCTTGAAAGGATCTCGTCAGTCTGGGAGCAGTTGTCGGTCACAACAGCCCCCAAGTACCTGAACGTGCGACACCTCTCAATCGTTTTATCATTCAAGGTGATGCTTTGCTCAGGTGGACGAGAATTCTCATTTCTTTGGCTAACCATGTATTTCGTTTTGCTGGTATTCACATGTAAACCCATTTCATTAGCTCCTTGCTCGAAAGCTTGGTAGCCTTCTTCTAGGTATTTTACATTTTACACTTTTATCACCGTGTCAAGTCAAAATTTAACTAATAATGTGCAACCTGTTCACCTGTGACGTTCAGACCTGGTATCGCCTACGAGTCGATCTTACATCCAACATGTGTCTGTTAGATGATGAAAGCATTATGCGAAAATGTTTACCTGTGGCTTTCACACCTGAAACGGTATATCCTACAAGGTGAAAGTTTTGATCCACCATTTCTTCGGTGAAGTCACGAAAACCTTCGTCTTCAGACCTGAACGATCTCGTCGATACAGGTGCCATCGACCCTTCTAATTGCATTCCACGATGGTTTTACGGTGAGTCCCATCCCGCGGGACCGAAACAAGAAGACATTCATTTCACTCCGTTTGAAATTAATAGGTCGCATTTCTGTCTGGAGCTAAGCGCAGCTAATTAGGTATGAGTTATTGCGGATAGTGCTCCCTTCTGCTCAGCTGGGATGATTCCAAGTCCAAACATTATTATACATTACGTTCTCTGACTTTATCCCAGCTTTAAAACCTCCTATCCCTCTTAAATCTTCCTGCTCTACTATCTTGGCTCCCGTCATGGAACAAATTAGTAAATTACAGGAAATGCCTCGAGAAAAATAAAATAAAGAGGAAAAAGCTGAATGAACGAATTAGATCGAGGAAGAGGCTATAATTGTGTGAAAGAATGTGATGAAGTGAATATACCTCATCCTCAGCAAAAGCTAATAAGATAAATAATATAAAAAATCGGATTAAGTTCCTTCATTAGTATTGTGGCCTTCTATCATTATATTTTAATGATAATTCTCAAAAATAAATTAGCAGGTTTTTTTACATATTCTTTTCTTTTTTTAGATTTTCATGGTGATTTTATTTACACCTCTATAGATTCAAATTTCGGATGAATATGATTACCTATTATAATTATAAATAATTATTTATAATGCTGTAAATCGTCCTTGACAATGGTAATTAATCTTAAGTTTTTAACCAAACTGCGGACTAACATGAATATAAGGTATTGTGAATGAAAGCAGTCTTGAGCAGCTTGAGATGATCGAACTGTTTCAACAATTGCCAATTTTACATTATGAAAGCCACATCTATTGATAGTGATCATACCTTATACTTTTCGTTTATTGTGACCCAAACGATTTGACATCCTCGTTGGGCACGACAAAGCGCAGAAATCGATCAATTTAGAAGTTGCAAAGTAAGCATAGGATCTTCGGAGTGAGACTACACTAAACCCACGAGGTTTGCTTGAGAAATTAAGGAAGTAGGAACAGCAATTTCCATTATTTGTAAACTTTCGGGCACTTGCTAACTTCACAACGCTATCATCCTACTCGTTCTTACAATGAGTAGTGCCCCACGACCTTAAATTGTATTTCTGAAATTTCTCCACATACTTTTCGGTAGGTATACTCATAAAATGGATTAAAAACACTTTATCTGACAGGGATTTCTGATAAAGGCGTTGACCCGGAGTGTCGTGTTCTGATGACGAAGCGAGACCTCATTTTCTGGCACAAGTTTATGGTGGTAAATTTCTTCTTTTGATAACTAAATAAATTACGGTAAAAAGCAGTTTACCTATACACGTACATGTCTTCTTTTTGAATATAACCCCTTTCACATACCCTATAAAAACATTATACCACTAGTAAAGTTACGTTCACAATTAACCTTTTCATTTAATTTATTCTGGGGAACGTTTTCTGGCTGAATAAATATTGAAAGTTTTATCTAAAATATACTACTTCGTATGTGGGAATGCACTGAGGAAATGTAATTTAATGTAAATTGAGTGTCCATCTGAAATTGAGATGAAGCAAGTTGATACTGATTGATATGTCCAATACCACTTGAAGTCAAGAGCAACGTTTTAATTAATTGAATAACTTCCAATTCCATTATTGGCACCAAGTTACAATACTTCATATTGAACTTAGGTATAATTGCACTTTGATCATCAACAATGAATCATCTTGGAATTGTCAATCTCTTCTCTGATGCCTCGTTTTGGTACTTCACTTCTACTCATTCTGATTGATCAATACACTTGATTGTCGAAGAACGTGATTTCTAACAACATCTTAAATTCAATAGGTGACCTATTGTCCGATTTTTTCCAGGAACCACGGCAATCGCTTTCACGGGCTTGCCTAAGTTCACAATGGATTGGTTCTTCTCGATTTTACGGAGAATCAACCTTTCAACAATCTTCTTTAGGTGAATAGGCACTCTCATCTAACACCTTCACTCTAAAAGCTGTTTTCTAATCTGTAGGTACTTCTATTGCTCGGTAATAGAAAGTTGGTTAAGAACTTATTTAAAACGGGTTAGAACTGAAAAAGGTAGGGGAATGAGGGGTAATACCGTGCATCGGGTAATGCCTCCCATGGCAGTTTCGGATGTTTGAATCGACACCAGAATACGAGTGCAGCGAGTATTTTTTGAATCGTTTGATGTTATTTCTTGTTCATCGGAAATAAGCAACGTAAGTCCCATTTTCAACTCTTTTTTAGATTAGTTTTCATGTTACACGCAGAATTTCATCATCTTTCTGAAGCACTAACCAAATATAAGTTTTGATTGTAAATGAAGTCAGCGTGAATGAATTACGAAAAACGTAAGCATTCGGGTGATGCCGCCCATCGTATCGGGGGAATGCCGTGCATTTCTGAAACGTCAAAAAAAGATAGAAAAGAACAACAAATTCCAACAAAGCGCCAAATTCAGCTGGATTTTGATCAAATCAGTACTAGTAGCAGAGATGGGGTTCAGAAGAAGAAGAAGAAAGGTGGAAATCATGAAAAAAATTGAAAGACCTTAAAAAAAAGATAGAGAAGCGCAAGAGAATCAGAAGTGAGAGAAGTGAGGGAGACAATGTTGGAGACACAGAGGAAGATGTTGAAGAATTCTTGACTTCGTCTTTTGTGCACAGCTTGTGTACAATTTGCCAAGAAGCCGATAATAATTCGCCGAAGTGGAATTGCGAGCACTGCAATCACAGCAGCCACTACATGTGTTCTATGGGACGACCTGATCACGGACTATGTGATGTATGCAAGGATATTTTATAATTTTGTAAAGAATGAAAAGCTAGATATTAATATGGGTTCAAAAAAGTTCTACATACAAGACTGTAGTTTACATATTTCTAAGTCGTCGTTCATTTCAACTATAGTTTATTGACTGTTTTCATGGTTTTATTGTTATAAATACATTTAACCTTCTAACTTTGGAAAAAATGGGTTGAATGACGGTTGAGAGAGGAGCATAATTCAGTTCTCGGGGTTGGGCGTCATTACCCCACAGTGTGGGAAATGCCGCCCTAAGCACTTTATTAACATTCACGGCTGTTTTTCCTTTAAAAATCCTTTTATGTAAGGAAAATGCTCAGATATCGAGTGTAGAATAAATTCTAGAGCCATTTGTGCAAGAAAAACATTTTTATGACGTTCTTTCCCTTAACTGTATGGTTCCCAAGTCAAGTGCACGGTATTACCCCTCGTTCCCCTATTGCTTTTAGTAAAAAGTTGCGAGCTTTCGCTGTCAAACACCTTATAGGATGATGATGATTAAGTACATTCACTAGCATCGTGATTACAGAGGAAAAATACAGTTTTCTTTTATGAAGATTTTCTGATCTTAGTATTTAAATTAATAAATTTAACTTCTAAAAATTTCGGTGATTTGATGCTTAAAAGACAAAGAAGTCAATGTGGTCTTCATGAAGTTTCCCCCCAATTGTTCCCAAACAAATTTAAATCAAAAATCCCATTTACATCCTTCTTGTACTGCATTGAAAAGTCTGGGTTTAACTTTATTGATCACATGGTCTCGCACTGGGATCGCAGAATGACCAAGCTTCGGTTTTAGACGAGTGAAGAAGATTCGAATTTGGCGATCCACAGATAGGTATCCGACCAGACAACAAAGATGGCAGGAAATATCCACCTGAAATGTACGATACGGTAGACGCTGACAATAATAGTAGCATCCACAAGGAAATTGGCTATGATGTTGAACAATGTTGAGGTTGACGGAAGTAGTTTCTGGTACAAAAAAAACGTGTTGCGTCAGAAAGAAGGCTGTTGAGGTAGAGGGGTGCAGGCTCAAGGTTGACCCAGAGATCGTGAAGTCAATGATCGTGATATTTAACGAGAGGAGCAGATTTTAACCCAAGAATAACTCCCCATTGTTTCGGAAAGGATGAATTCATTTTGTACAAGATAAATTACTGACTTTTTAAGAAAGTGATAAGAATCATCAACAACTGGTGGATTTAGTTTCAGCAAAACAGAACTCAAAAACGATGCAAAGTCTTTCACTGGGATTATTATTCAATTGGCTTGCGTTCATGATTTGAATTTCTACTAAGCTTTGGAGTGTGCGTGTTTCACAAGTTTTTTTTTCAATTTTAATCAACGAAAACTTTTGTAACAAGTGTTACTTTACAGTTGTTAGAATACTAGAATATTTTTTTAGTAAGTACATACAGTGTAAATACAAACAATGGCACGTGTGTCAAGGTATCTACCCATCGGTAGTCCCTGGAAGTTATATAGTTTATATAGTGTAGTATAATAGTTGTATCACGGTAGCACATGTTTTAGTTGGTTATTATATCTACGACGTGAGAAGGTCAACAGGTCTTTTGCGTTTTAGCCCTCTTCCGCTTTGTAGGTTGAGGAGTCGATTAGTGAATCCGTCAACGTCGGGTTCGGGTGAGATGAGATGGTGGCGAATTGGCGTTGGAAGGTTTTAGCGATCACCTCGCTCACTTCCTTCATGTTCAAATCTCTGTGAATCATCAAATTTCTCACATACCATTCCGCATTTGTGATCAGTCGTAGTGCCCGATTTTGCTGGGTTTGCACCCTCTTGACTTGTGAGGCACTGGCAGATCCCCAGATTGAACAGCCGTATTGCCAAATGGGCCTCAAGTTTGGGTTTCACAAGTGATAGAGCGATTATTGAATTTCAGGAGATATACATAGAGCACTTAAATCTGTTCTCAACCAAAATACCTATTTGGATTGATCAGTTGATCATATTTGTGTGCATCCTTCGTAGTATTCTTGTTTTCTACTTGCTTGGTAGAAATTCAAATCATTAAGCCAATTGAATAATAAACCCCAGTGAAAGAATTTGCAGCGTTTTTTTATCGGCTGCAAAGCCTTTTAGGAGTTCACAACAGTATCCACATTACTACATCACATCACTACGTCACTAGGTTACTGCTATCAAAACGAAAACAATTATAAACCAAAACCCCACTGGAAGAATTTTCAGCGTTTCATGCATATCAGAATGCTTCAACCCGTGTATCGGCTTCAAAGCCTTTTAGGAATTCACTCCAGTATCCACATTACTACATCGCTACATCACTAGGTTACTGATATCAAAACAAAAACAATAATAAATCAAAATAACGCAAATGTTGGCACCATAAATAGGGCCATACATCGGGAATGGTTTGAGAAACGGACCTGGGGAGGGCTCATTCGATTACTCGTGAAAAGTTCTTCAAAAAGAGTTTAAATTTAGGCCGCCTTGACTTTTTTTGACTTTTTTAGCGATTTTACAAAACTTTGAGAACCCTTGAAAGGGCACTTTAAATTAAGTGAGAGAGCTGGCTCAAGAATCGGGGCGTCGTCGGACCAACGTGGATTTTTCTGAAAATTTCTGCTTTTTTGCTTCAGCCGTTTGGGAGAAATAGTGCGTACGGCGGACGGAAGGAAAAATTGTTATTGCATATTCGGATTCTACACCCTTTGAAACGTAAACCATGCAATTTTCAGGGGGTGTTAGAATTTTTTTTTTTTTTTTTTTTTTTCAAGAGCGTTTACAATGGTTTATTATTGAATAATAAACCAAAATAGATCAACAATGAAATCAAAACTTTCAAAAATATTTCCTAACTATTCACTTGAATTTCATTGAAAGACGTAGCAACTTCCACAGATTTGGCAAACTATGGTAAAAGTACAACAAAAATAATTGATTTCAAAGCAGAATCGTGTTAGTTACAAGTTTTTATTTGTAAAACGGATAGCTAACGACTTTTGTTCACGAACTGCTCAAATTGTATGACAATCCAACCTATTTTAGAGAAATAAAAAAACATATTCAGGGGCACATTCTGATATTCTGATATTGGGCACACACATGACTGAGACTTTTGATATACAACAACTGTGTTGTAAGGTCGGTGAAATCCAAGTAGCGAACTACTTAAAATGTATTGCGGAGCCCTAACCTCCGGCCTTTGGTTTCAAGCCAATTTCAACGTTTAGACCGCAGTTGAAACTAAAGGCTGTTTTCCGCTCCTATAGAGAATTTAAATAGGCGGGGAAGAAAAAGAATCACCGACCCCGTCGTAACCTTATCTAGATGGGTGGAAAGTCTCCGCTTCAGCCAAATGAAAAAATAAAATAAAATAAAAAAAACTACACAGGCCGCCTCCGAGTGCACAAAGGGAAGAACATTATTTTAAAACCGAGGCCCATTAAAACCGTCGGAAAAGACGGCCGAAGCTACGAGATTTACTCCAACCCCATTACGCGGTTTACGGTTTCAAATTGTATAATTCGATCATTATTATGGGCGAGGGGAACGTAATAAATGTTGTGAGCCGTTCTATAAAGCGGTTACCATTCAGCAACACCGTGAAGCAATTTCATAATGCAGATGGTTTGCTTGGCAATAATTGTAAAGTGGAAATCACTTATTAACGCTTTTAACGCCCCTACAACCGCTAATTGCTGCAACCGGTATTTCTGTTTTTTGAAGGGAATTTTCCTATTACGGAAATAAACAGCGCTTAGGCGAAGTCTTTAATAATAATGAATTTTGCCCAGTTGACCTGGGAAGTGAGGCAGTCGTTTTCCTCCCCACAATAGTTTTCTTCTCGATACGATGAACCCCCTTCAATCCAGGTTGTACTTACAGGAACGTTATCGGATTCCACCAAACAAAAAGAGATGAACGAAAGCAGTGCAAATTCTTTATCACGGTTGAGTCATAAATGAGTTTATTCCTATTCAATTCCTTTGCTTTAACCGATATTGTCGTCTAGTCAACGTTTGTTATCAGCGATATCGCTTCAACGTTAATGCATAGGAAATCTACAAATTACGAGAAAGTTCATTCCTATAAGCTACCGTTTCTCAAAGTTCATGCTCCGAGACCTCTTGCATAATCGCGCATTAAGCTATCACATGGAAGTTCGGTTTACTACACAGAGTAAAACAGCCATACGGTGCGAGATATAAAAAAAAAAAAAAAGAAAAAAGAACCGGACCTTTTCTATAGTATTTTCACTATACTTGAAGGTCGTGGAACCCGTTTTCCATTTTTAAATGTTTTAGTGCCTCAAATCTTCGATTGAAACTTGAAGTTGTCTTTTTGAATCCCCCCCCCTTTTTATTTTAGTTTTCGATTCTACGTTAAATTTGGAAAAAAAAATGAAGTTGACAATTTTTTTTTAGAGACGTTTCAAGAGTTATTTGACTTTTTGCGAACAAAAAAAAAATTCTTTTTGAAAAAAAAACGATTTTCTCCAATTATCTTCAATATTTTTTTTAGATGTTGACCACATTTTTTGAATCAGCGTCAAATTTCCTATCAACAGAAACCAGTTTCAATCCTCAACAATCGTTTCAAGATTGACATTACAGTGTTTGGTAGCTCCAAACTTTTGGTTGTTGAAGAAACGTTTTAAGAAAAAGAAATATTTAATAGCGTTTTTAATGACTTTTTATTCTATTAAAATGGCCTACGTTTCAAATAGACCCCCTTGCTTCTGTGAACAGAAAGTCCAATATCTCAAAGGAGTCAACGCAGCAGCTGGCATTTTCGACTTTTTGCAACACAACTGACAAGAAATCTGTTTGCAGCTCATTTGTTTAATTGCATTCAAGAATCAACAAAGCAACAGTTTCTTGATACTAATTGTTCACTCTGAACTCTGCTCTTTATTAGTCCACAAGATGTCGCGCAATTTCAAATGTTATTCAAAATAGGTATAGGTATGGTTTTTCCGCCAAATTAAAAATAGGTGTGATTGCATTGAATAATGATTATTAATTTGCGAAAGCTATTTAATGAGTAAAATAATGAATTATTCGAGGGCTATTGAATTTTTCTTTTTGGTTTATTATTCAGTAATAAACCATTGTAATCGCTCTTGAAAAAAAAATGCTAACCCCCCCCCCCCCCCCCCGAAAATTTCATTGTTTACGTTTTAAAGGGTGTAGAATCCGAATCTGCAATAAAAAATTTTCCGACCGTCCGCCGTACGTCGTACGCTGGATCTGAAGCAAAAAAGATAAAATTTTCAGGAAAAATCCATGTTGGTCCGGCGACCCCAATTCTTGTGCCAGCTTTCTCACTTAATTTAAAAGTGCTCTTTAAGGGTTCTCGAAGTTTTGTAAAATCTCTAAAAACCTCAAAAAAGTCAAGGCGGCCTAAATTTAGAATCTTTTTAAAGAACTTTTCACGAGGAATCGAATGAGCCCTTCCCCAGGTCCGTAGGTCAAACCAATCCCGATGTATGGTGCCAACATTTGCGTTATTTTGGTTTATTATTGTTTTTGTTTTGATAGGAGTAACCTAGTGATGTAGTAATGTGGATACTGGAGTAAACTCCTAAAAGGCTTTGTAGCCAATACACGGGTTGAAGCATTCTGATAACAAAAAACAAAACAAAAAACGGTGCAAATTCTTTCACTGGGGTTTATTATTCAATTGGCTTGCGTTCATGATTTCAATTTCTACTAAGCTTTTTCTATAATAACTCTAAAAATATTGTAAAAGGCATCAAATCAAATTAATCTTTTCTCTCAAATTGCGTAGTCGGTGGATTTGCAGCATAAAACACCACTTTTGAAAACATACGCACATGAGAATACTTTATTTGAATCAGTACACAACTGCATTATATTTACACTTTACACAGATTAACTCAACCTAAGGAATTGAAACTAGAAATAAAAAAAAAAGGATTGATTTATGAAGATCAGTTTACAAGGAGAGTTTGGAAGTAAGTCCTTTGAACTAGATATTTCACACAAAATATCACTTCACTGTTGGTTATGCCTCCAAAAGTGTGCCGGTTTTACCAGTTGACGGTAGAATGGGGAGCCTATTGGAAATCGTGTAGCCCAAAGATCTAGCTACTTTTCACAGGGGAAAACCCCGAGTTCGCTGGACATTTTGTTTATCACGGAATAAATTAAAAGGGAGTGACTGACTGAATGACAAGAATTTCCAAGTTGTATTGTAATGTGCGAGTATAAGATAAGGAGTTGTTATAAATAATAAAGGTAAGATAACAAGTTGACCTGGTAATCGAGGAGAAAAACTGGGAATAGGTGGTTACAGTTCTCACGCTACTTGGAATTGGAAACCTAACAATAAGCGAAAAATAAGGAGTTTTAACTGATTCCAAAGCCGTGGTTTGAACACCTTCCGTACACCAACCCCAACAGTAGTCGCAGTGCCACCAGCCAGCCCCTTGATCAGCACACTCCAGTCCACAGGATTAACTTGTGTTTAATAATTCGCGCCATCTTTTATACAATGCAAAATATTTTTGACGACCCAACCCGGTGTCATAAACGACAAAGTTGATTACATTCCACAAATATGATTTATTCCAGTTCTATATTAAACCTCACAATAGTTTACCAGATTATTTCATTCCAAGAAACGTAACTCTATAGTTCAAGTGAATTTGCATGTATGATCACCCTTTTGTTTACCATATGAATTAAGAGAGTGAACTATAACGCAACGGAATGCTGTTGAAGCTGCCACGTTCATTTTGTGTCAGGTCTCTTGCTCGCTTGGAATTGGTTTATTAATGAGTCCAGGATTCAATTACACAGATTCTCAGCAGTGGGGTAAATTAGAAGTCAACAATACCTGCGCTTCCGAGCGAGTCGAGAGGTGTGAGTTTCGAGTGGTGATGTCAATTTAACCTCGTAATGTAAATGTTACAAAAGGGCGCTCTTTAATTTGAGTTTGCAAGAAACTCTGTTTCTAATTTGTTTCCTGTTATTTTGTTTCGTGATTATTAGAACTTGTTTCATTCAGTACCTAACACTGGTTTACCTACAGAAAAAGGTCACTTTCAGGTAGATCACGCGGAAAAAACCATTGATCTCTTATGTTTTTTGCGGTGCTGAATCCAAATCTGACTACGTTTTTTCAAGCAACCCCCTAATATATTGGCTTTTCGTTTATTATTCAATAATAAACCATTGTAATCGCTCTTAAAAAAAAAAAAAAAAATTCTAACCCCCCTGAAAATTTCATGGTTTACGTTTCAAAGGGTGTAGAATCCCAATCTGCAATAAAAATTTTTCCGTCCAAAAAAAAAGCAAAAAATCTAAAATCTTCAGGAAAAATCCATGTTGGTCCGACAATGCCCCAATTCTTTAGCCAGCTCTCTCACTTAATTGAAAGTGCCCTTTAAGGGTTGTCAAAGTTTTGTAAAATCCCTAAAAACCTCAAAAAAAGTCAAGGCGGCCTAAATTTGGACTTTTTTTGAAGAACTTTCCACGAGGAATCGAATAAGCCCCTCTCCGTAGCTCAAACCATTACCGATTTATGGCCCGATTTATGATGCTAAACCATTTCCGATTTATGATGCCAACAAAAACAACAGTTTTTTTTTTATTGCAGTAACCTATTGATGTAGTGAACGTGGATACTGGAGTGAACTCCTAAAAGAGTTTATAGCCGATACACGGGTTAAAGGATTCTGATATTCATCCTCCGTCTTACGAAATTTAAAATTTTCAAATAGAATATTTTTCCATTGTAATAGCTCTTGAAAAACGCTGCAAATTGTTTCACTGGGGTTTATTATTCAATGATTCATGATTTGAATTTCTACTCAGCTTTGGAGTGTGCGTGTTTCACAGATGATAGAGCGATTATTGAATTTCAGGAGATTCGCATAGAGCACTTTAATCGGTTCTCAAATTTGGATTGATCAGCTGATCATATTTTTGTGCCTCCTGAAATTCAATAATCGCTCTATCACCTGTGAAACACGCACACTCCAAAGCTTAGTGGAAATTCAAATCATGAATCATTGAATAATAAACCGGAATGAAAGAATTTGCAACTTTTTTTTTTTTGGTGTTATACCCCAAGTCACATGTATACTTCGAGTAAGCGATACATTTCCAGTAAGACGAGATTTTTAGTGATTTTTAAGATATGTGTAGGATCAAACGTGATTTTTTAAACTGGAAAAGGCGGAACATTTTTCCATATTTCTTAAATTCGGACCTGACCAAGAAAAACGGAGGTAAGATTTGGGTTCAGCACCCCAAAAAAACATAAAGATCGATGGTTTTTTTTTGAGGTGCCTGATACTAGCTTTTTCTGTAGTCCTATGTGATAAGTCCTTTAGGTAACTACTTGGAATGTTTTCTTCTTCTATTTTACGGTTATTCCGGTTACGTGGGCACGTAATAGGCCGGGGCGGAGTCAAACTCTCCCACCATAAAGAACTTTAAAATGATATCGTGAAAATTATTACGGTTGAAAAAAATCTCTTCAATCAACCTAGGTTTAGTGAAGGGTTTGGACAATATAAGATCAATTGAAATAAATAAATAGAATTCTTAGGGAAGAACAACGATAAATGTGGGTTGTCTACGCGAATAAAAACTCGGTAGAGTTGAAAAGATAAACTCTTATTATTCACTGCACTCGGAAGAACGGCTGTTGTATTGTTGTGTACTAGTATGAGACAGGTGAGATATTTCGGGCAAAGGAAATTAATTGCAGTCTATTAATCACATAGTCGGAGATAAAAGAGCCGGGATGCTGACCCAAAGGGAAAAACGACCATTCGCTTGGGCGGAGAGCCGGAGGTGGTGGAATTTAATATCGCAACAGGACCGTAAAACACATCCGCGGGTTTGCGCCGTATGAGACCGAAAGGTTAGGTTGGTTAGAAAGGGGTAAGGGAACGGGCGGGATTAGAAAGAGGACGAAGAGAAAGGTTGGGGATAAGGGGTGGGAAGAGATTAAGAGACTGGGGGAGTAAAGGACCAACGTTAAGAGGGATGGAAGTAACCCTTTCTGGGGAGAGGGCCCCCGCGATGAAGTTTTATTATCCGCCCAATAGACTACAGTTGGCACCGGGGGTCGCTCCGGAAAACGGGAGAAGATTAGCTCGGGAGATTCTATTAGGAACTATTAAACAGGGGGCAGCTGCACCGAATGAATGAAAAATCCAATTTGTCGGGATTGGACGGGCCCGCAGGGTCCGGCTTCAGCGGTCCTGAATCAGGCGCATGTTGCGGGAAGCAGTATTAGACTCGAAACGGCCGCCACAAATTTGCATTAAACCGTTTGCGCGGGAGCGCGATTTCCCGGGGTATAATCCAATCTGCTGCCTCCCAACAAAGGTTTCGGCCTACAACTCTATTTCCCAACGTGTACTCCAAATGCGATTGGTACATGCCTAGTTCTGGCGATACGCAGCAAATAGAAATTGATGAATAAACGTAGCACAATCAGCCAAGTAGGTAACTTTTCGGCTTCATCTACTAAACCGCTAACAGAAAGAAATTATTACAGACAGTTTTATTTCTGCGTTAGATAGGCCTGCTATGAGGATCAGAGGACTACGAGAATCGGACTGTGCAGTCAGAGACAATGCTTTGCAGGCACAGTCAGAAATGAAACCCATCTACAGAACAACTGAGATTAAAAGAGACAAAATAAATATACAGCCTAAAAGAATTGTCCCACTTGTTCTCCTTTACCTGCTACTCAACTCAATTGAAGCTTGGGAGACAGCGTCATGGTTAGTACATTCGTATAATATCCACCATGCTCAATGGAATGGCGCCAGACAATCGTTCTAGTATTCACTCCCAGTCCTCTCGTTTAAATCAGCTCTTCCAACTTTTACAAATGGTGAGCGAAGGAAAGATCGTACAGCTACCCTAACACTCAATCCATAGAACCAATTTCTCTCTTAATCGAACAAGAAACTACCCTCTTAATGACTGATTGAAAACGTGAATTAATTGATAACTGAATAAGTCAAGAGCAGATTACTACATGCATAATCATGGTCACAACTGACCGCCTGATGAGTTTGACATTTTTCTTTTCTAATTAAGTAGACCATTCTACTCATTTCAATAAATGCCACAGTACCCTCTTAGGGGTATCCCACTTTAAAAGTATCATGTACTCATCCCCTACTACTTTTACCATTCCTAGATACCTACGCCTCACGAACGGAACTAGCCTGATACCGCGAAAATTTTGTAGATTTCAACTTTCTATATTTGAACCCTTATATACAATACCTTGGAAAGGAAGATCATCATCGCTCATATATGATTTTTTATACAAGTTTCATTATCTATGGTCCAGCAGTTTTGAAGAAAAGCTGTGGACGTCAAAGGCACAAATGTAAGGTTTATAGGCGTAGGGGGTTATTTTATTTGATCTTAACGAAATTTTAATAACTCAACGCTTTTTGACTCCATGAGCCAAAGTTAAGACATAACATTTCAAAAACAAGGAACAAGCTTTTCCCTCACAGGTTCTTGCGGATTCTACGCATTGCGGTTGACTGGACTGCCATCCTCGTTTAAAAAACAAACATCACTGGGATGTGGGAAATATATATGGTAGAGAGTGTGAGAAAAAAATGCGCTTTTCCCAGCATAAAATTGAATTTTTAATTACCAATATACAAAGGAGATCAATCTTGTCCGCTTTCTCGACTTCGAACCGTGAAACAAACGACTCAATCCTACGTTTAAAAGAACTTCGGTAGTGGGTACGTTAACTACTCGTATGAACAATGTGTAGTCGTACGGCGCTAGGGTATACAGTACCCGCACGACCTTCCGGTCATGATGGTACTGTAGCTCTTGCTCCTGAAGGGTCGCTGTTCCGAATCGCAGGTTTGCTCCCTCGCCAGATGTAAGCCAAAAAACATCGAACGTTTTGGAATTGTTTTAGTTTTTTGAATTTATCTTGAAAACTGTTCGTTTTAGCGCAAATACTACTATGTACAAAACTGAAGCAGACCAAATTTGCTACAAGATTGTATCATTTAGGTTTTTCTGTCTTTAATAAGGTTGCCGCTAGAGCGCTCTAAAAATATACCATTTTTGGTTTCCAAGTGAAAAATGCAGGAAACTCGAGTCTACCGTTGATCTCATTAAATTTCAATTATCTCATCCGTTGGTTTCTACATTGTGCCAACGTATTGTATATTGCATCATTGTAGATATTTGAATAACAGCTTTTGTCACGTTTAGAGTTTTTTGTGAAGGATGACGTTCATGGAGTTATATACACGAAAAATTCATTGTATACTATAGAATTTATAGTCATTTGGACAACCAGAAGCCAGTTTCAAGGTATTGCCACACACTGTCCAGTTGAAGAACCTTTATGGCTAATTTCTTTCCTAATCGATACACTTAATATAAACAATGATGGTTGGTATATGCACCAATGTGGAGGACAGGCATGGCGCTGTACTCGTATCGAAGAAGTACTAGACGTTAAGTATTATGCAAGCTGGTATGGAAGTCGCACGTAAATTTCATGCAACAGAAGTTGAAAAAGGTTGTCTACATCTTTTTCAATTCAAGCGGTTCTCTCAATGCTTGGAAGATGAGGACTGTGTACGGATATTTCGTTCAGGCTTCCTTGCAGTTCAGAATTTCGGTTTGGGGTCATTAGTCTTATTTGCGAAGCTTGTCGGTGCCCCAAAAAGATATCTTTAAGGTTAGGCTTAACAAATTAAAAAGATTTGAGTTTGTAGATGTGTTGGACAAAACTTGGAATTTTACTATAAGGCAGCTTTTTGTGGAGGTACTGGTATTTTTCTATTATAAATAGCCGGACACACTGACACAACCTTATGCCCATTCCTATCCTACGAGTTTCCAGGTGATGGGTAATTTTGTGAACTCCCATCCGGAAAGAACGATATTCCTAAAAAGGTCGTTATGTTATATTTGTTATTCATAAAAAATTTCCAATTAGAACGTTCTGGTTTTCAAGCAGTTATTTCTTCTCATGTTTGGAACTGTCCCACACACCCCCTGGATTGAACCTAATAGGCATTCCTCCAGTAACGGCGCCTTGCTTCAGATGGACGTCCTAAAAAAAATTCCAAAGAAGAGTACTTAGTTAAATATTGAATCCTCCTACCTCTTGTCTATCACGCTTTAGAAGTACCCACCCGACGACTCAAACCAACTCGTGACGGTTTCAACGACGCGTATTTTATTATGCTTACCTCAGTTTCCCGGCTCCCCACAGTGGTACAGAGTTGAACTGCAACTTCACAAACAACAGGCGGCAGTGTGGAAAGCAAAGAGGGGAGGGGTTGTTGGAGAGGGGGGGGGGGGTTAAACCAAAAAACGCACAAACAATTTAACTTTGTTTCCGAGCTCTTCTTCATTTTTTTCTCCCCCTCTCTCCCCGGTAGCAACGGGGAAGTTTAATCGGCCGGAAAAATGGGTCTCTCCCTCTTTGCCCTCGGAGTCACGCTAGTTGCCCCCCTCTGCCCGGTGATTTATAGTCGGGAGCAAACTGTTGCTAACTATGGCCTAAAAATTAAATTGATGACGTGAGGAGGGGACAGAAGTTGCGGATGTGTAACGTGCAGTCTGAACGCGGACGATTAAAATTTCCGTGTTACGAACCGAGGGAGAACTTGAAGGAACTTACGACATAACGAAACAATGGTTTGTTTTATCAGAAGGGAAGTCGGTGGAAACATAAATTCATAAGAACTTTCGTTTATTGTTTTAGACTCAGCAAAGTAAAGATATAAAATGCCATAACGCGAGTAAAATTAGCCTCTCTGTATCCGCGTAGACGTGACTGCCAGTAACATGGAATAGCGTTAAATGATCATTAGATGACAGCAGATTAGTTGAGAGAAACAACCATTTTTTGTCATATAATATTCAATTATTAAACAGTTAACTTTTGATTACGCCGATTACCGACTTCTTGATTCATGCGGTCGGTACCGTACGGTGCTGTCACGTGCTCTGAAGGTGACCGAAGACGGCACGAATGTGGCCAAATGGTTCTCGATTACTGCGGAACCGCGCTAAGAACCATTAACACTGACCAACCCTACTACTACGGAGTAAGAAGTAACAGCAGGGGATGGAGGGGGTCACAAGACACCGCAGTAAGCCAACGGCGAACACCGCCCTGAGAGGTTAGAGTCTTCCATTTTCCCTAAATTTTCGGTCACGGTGCGGACCGACCGTGTGAAGCAAGCATTTTCTAATGTTTGATCGATGAAGTTGATGTGTGACGAGAAGAGAAGTAAATTATGTCTTCATAAACAAATTTCTATCTGTGTTCAATTTTAAGTTATCCTTTTTAATCCTTCTATATAATTACCGTCAGGATATTTCATTTTGAATTTCTTAAACCGTCGATTTCCTATATTTGACGGAGTTTCAACGACTTGGGCGAAGGAAAATGTTGCTGGATGGATTATGAGCTTAAAAACCGGGATCTGGTCAGCTGATCCTATTACAGTGTCAGCTATTACGGTTTTGTTAATCATACCCTCCGGACGAGCTGATATCACACATTGCGTAGGTAACGTCAGATCGTCCGCTGCCACATGTAACGGACATTTAATATAAAATCCGAAGCGATGTCAACTTCTCCATCGTATGTTCTCCAGCATCATTCAGAATACCGGCTTATTGAGGGACGACACCTTCTTCACAAGTTCTGACCGCGTGATTTGATCCATTATATACTGCTGAATGTAGCTGTCGATATGAAGCAAGTTATTTTGTTATTTTTCACGTAATCTTACCGGTTCATTGACACTGTTCATGACTATCATACCATCTATATGAATATCAAGCAGCTGCAGTTAAATTGTTTGTCACATTTCGGTATGGAAGGATTCGCAGGCGTTAGTTGTCCAACAGGAGGTGGAGTTCTGCTGTGCCCCTTTAATTGGTAAGATTTCGGATCAGTGTAAGTGGCCTTCAAGCATTTGAACAATTGCCTAACTTTTTTTGGTTTTCGGGCGTTGAGAAATCATCATCGAAACTCTCCTTCGCTTCAAAAAAGGAGAGGTAATGTAGGCCCAATAGCGTTCTCAGATATTTGCCTACTTCATTTGTTGTTGAGTAGAAGCAGGCCAACACCCGATTTCGGCAACGGTTCCTATTCTAATGGACCTTTTTGTTATCATGCGTCTGAAATAAAAAACCTCGTAAATTATTACAAAAGGTTTATTGTTATTCCTTTTTACGTAAATCATTGATCCGTTTATTAAATGTTATCGATGGTGATTACATACCATAAGCTCGGCAGAAACAAACCTTGTAGAAAGAAAAATGTCGATATCTAAGCCTATCTGTTATTTTGGAGCCATCGAAATGGGGCCAGTTTCACATTCTTGGTTGGATAATAAGACAAATATTACAAAGATGGTTTTGCAATATTAATAATACCACCATTGTAATAACTGTCCACTTTAAAGACTATACTGCTGTAGGGGACAGGTTGCCCGAGCGAGCTAAAGCATCAGTCCTTCGGCTGTTTACTTTCAGTGGGAGTACTGATTAGCCTGGTTCGAATCCGGCAGGCACCAATGATTATGGGCCAAATCCTATCAAGTGTTGTATACCTGTCCTGTCGGTAGAAAATTCACCTCTGATCTCGATAGCACGTGAATCGAAATCGCTCCCAACCCAGGAGCGTGAGGCAATGGGAAGCCACGAGCGAAATCGTCAGGCCTAGTTCCGATCCTCTCTAGAGAACGGCTGGCGACGTCCGTTACACCTCCGGGTAGTCGGACGAAAATCCAAGGTGAAATTCCTTGTTTACTCTACTGCTGCATCTATCCAGAAGCATTTGAACACCGGTCCGAAACTGGACATCTTGGGTATGGACAGGGCTGAGTCGGTCTGCCCCCTGTTGGAGGAAGGAGGGTGATGCAACCTCTGGATGCGCCATCAGAAGGCATCTCTCCTCCCATTGCATTTTCGTGAGTCCAGCTCTAGGCCATTCATCAGTACACAGTAGGGAGTTGTTGCCTTAGACACTGACCAAATGAATACTCCTCCTATTAGGGCAGTAGTGGTCATACATTCTACAACCATGAGAAGAAAGCCTCAGCTCAGGAAGATGTCTCAGCTCAGTTGCTGACCTCTTGTACCATGCACCTCACCAGACAATGGTTGCACCAATTACCTATATCTGGCCAGGTTGTATTGGTTATCGATCGGTTATTGAATCGGTTACTAACTGAATCGATTATTTTTTAGCCGTCGAAACGAGGTTAGCTTATTTTCGGGAGATGTGCATGAGTTTTGAGTTGACCAAAGGTAATATTCCTAGCTTTTTGAACCCCAAATTTGGTTTTCCATTAATGGCATGGATTCCGTAAAAAAATACTGACTACGATTTTGTGTTGCTGCAACGGCGTTGAGTTGTTTTTCATCGCTAGCCAACAGCAACTCATCCTCTTCATCACTATTTTCACAGGTTTGATGATTACGACAGAAAACAGCCCTTAATAATCATTACAATATTTTCCGTCAAGTTCAATCTGTATGTACATTGATATTAGCCTATTGAACGAATGTAGCAAGCTCAATCCATAGTATAGATACACGTTTCTTTTAGACAATTTCCGCAATTATCCGTCAATGTTCTATCTGTAACTACATTAAAGGTTTCTTTACAGAATGTATAGAAGATTTATAACACTAAGAATCTGTAACTACATTGATAGCGGCCTATTGAACGAAGGTAACAAGTATATCTGCCGAATAGATCAAAGATTTGTAAGGATCCAATTTTCTCCCTTCGGCGTTCGTGAGGTCGTTTGTAACAACAACCAGTGCGGCAGTGCGCTTCACCAACAAAAGCTTTGATTAACGAGATGGGGAAGCTGCGAGATCTTTTGAGTCGTTAGCCATTATAAGCTTCCAGGCCCTTGAAAAGACGTTATTGCTAGAGAACCACCCGCGATGTACCGCGAGAGGAGCGAGGGAATCTTCAGAAAGCCCTCAGAATTATGGAATCCCCTTCTTACTTGAGGGTTGAAAGTTTCCTTCAAATAGTGGACAATAGAAGGAAATCCTCTTCGCTGTATTCAACACTCAGAGGATAATTTTGGCAAGGTCATGCCCAAGATGTAAGATCAGTTTTGATAAATATATTCATGAGGTAGAGCAGACGCTATTTCCATTTATTTTGCAAGCAATAAAAATACCATGTGAAGAGAATAACTGTCACTTAAGAAGAGGTGTGAAAGCATCTTGTCGTTGAGCGAAAAAGCCACAAATTATTGTAGTTTGATTTCTTAATATTTCCTGTCACAACTTCGCATGTGCGTCTACACGATGTTCTCACAAAAATACAACTGCATTAAACGCTCCCAGATTAGAGCTCTAAATCCCTCAGTCAATTAGAAATATCATTTAGGTTTACTGGAATGTGGTGGTAGTTGACAACGCATACGTAATGTGAAACGAATGCGATAGATCCACAGACTGCACTTTTCCAGAACTCTCTTGAGAATGTAGGTAGTATATTTGAACCAGCAATTCTAACAATTAGGTTTGTTAATGGTTTATCATCGTCAGGTAGATTCAAAATCAGCAATATAAGTCTGCAGTTTACCGAACTAGCCATACAATTTTTTTAAAAATAATTTTTATTGTTACAACTGTGTACACATCTAGTAACTCCATTTGATCACTTATATTAGCGTTTTGTGGCAAATAGATCACTACCTACAACCACTCATCACATCACTTCACTCCTGTCAGACTACGTATATCACCGCTGTTGTCCAGGAGGCTCAATACTTCGACGTTTACGTGTTTGTGGAGACGGTTTTCATGGTCCGTTGCTCGACTTTTAACAACATCGCCTACCATTTTGACTTGTAGGTCGTTCGTTCGAACAAATCAGGGGGCATAGACAATGCTCCCAAGTATTTTTATTTCGTTGTTTGGATAATTTTGAGGTTACTTTTCTTAGTGCAGCCCCATAAAGGGCAGTCATAGGCCCAAATGGGCTTTATCACTTGCTCGTAGAGAAGCACTTTGTTGTGTATAGGCAACTGCGATTTTCCCCTGATAAGCCAATACATCTTTCTGAATTTTGGGTCCATTTCTTTCTGTTTTTTCTTCATGTGTTCTTTCCAGCGGAGTTTGGTATCCAAGGTCATGCCAAGATACTTAGCTGTGTTTGCGTATGGGACAATTTGAGAGTTTATTATTAGAGTTATTGTGTCAATCTCCCTATAGGTGAAGTTATTGTGTGTCGACTTAGTCTCGTTGAGTTTTATTCCCCATTTTTAGTCCACTGATAGCCATAAAATACCTTAGAATTTATGTAAAAAGGATCAGATCCTTTTTACATAAATTCTAAGGTATTCACGGATTCTGTTGTTACGCACCTAGACTCCGCTTCTGGTTTAGTCGGTCTAACCTCCTTTTCAGCCCGATCGCGTCTCACGCGATGCTGTTTTCCAAAAAGGTCAAAAACCTGATTACTAGGTTATTATTAGGTAGATAAAGTAGGGTGTCGTTTTTAAGTAATTTTTTGACGCTCAATCGATTGAGTCCGAGACTAGTCCGACCTCATTTGAATTTTAAAATCTCATTTAAGCGATGAAAATGTTATAGAAAATTTCCCCCTATTTTTTTCATTTTTTTTTTTTTTTTTTTTTTTTTTTTGTCAACTCAGCAGTCAAGAAAAGTTGAGGTGGTGGGGAGGGTTGTTAGAAATAAAAAACCTTTAAAGCTTTTGTGAAATAATTTGAAGCGGTTTTTCGTTTCTAAAGTAAAAAGTGATTGTTTGTGTCATTGTGACGTTCATGGTCTTTTAGGTTCAGAAATTGCGATGATTGGTTTTGGGTAAGTTTCTACGGATCTTAAAACCAAGCCAGTCAATTTGTCATACAAAATCACTGGAAAATGATACCCCACTTGGAAATGAACTTAAAAATCCTTAAAAAAACAGGTTTTTGAACAGGTTTTGTCTCATAGCATTCATGCTGGTAGTGCGATCGGGTTGGCTAGAAGGTAATGCTAGCTGGATCCTGCAGGGACTGCAGCGGATAGACATTACGGATTTTGGCTTAGCCTGGGGAGGTTATCAAAAATGTTGGCTACTCGATTAGCTAGGCTTCTCATTGAAAATAATGAATCGAAAACAGAATGCAATTTCTTGTCCGTAATGTACTTTTGACCACCCTGTTGCGTATACTGTGGAATGGCACTATCACGCAAGCTCTACAGCCTTCCCTTATGAGGTAGTGCATATCAAACGGCACTGAAATAAAATACCCATCTCCCAAAATATTCTACCAAAAAATTCTACCAATCTCTAGAGCGAATATTTGGGCGCATCAGTGTGATTTTCAATCAGCTGAAATTACTTGATCTCCAGCAGGTATACGGTGGAAACTCCTTTTACGAATTGGAAAATTCTGCCTCCCCTCCGGTACATTTATTTGACACAAGATATGAGGGTGGAAACTACGTGATATTCCTAAGCTTACCATCACTGTAATGGAAAATTATTTTATGTACCAAGGTAAAATGTCATTTAACCATTTGTTGAAAACCTCGTTGCTTTACATTTTTTATACGATATCAAAATAAAATAATGTAAATGCGATATATTGATATCCTACGCTCATCCTCTAATACTCATACCCTCACATAGACGATTACCTATCAATAAGTAACCCAACAAAGGGTTTTTTAGAAAACCTTGTTAGTCAACAATTTTATTTATGCGCTCCATTTGCTTAATTCTCGTACGCTATTGTTGGATGTGAATTGATAATTGAAATGGCTCGGATAGGAGCAATGACAATTATTTTCACTCATACATGTATCATCATCATAAATTTAAGAATGAAAAGAACTGGATTATTACGAGACTCCTTCAGTTTCAGTAGAGAGCGCTGATTACCTGGTTATCGTGTATTAGTGGAATTATTTATACATTTAGAAAATACTATTAGTAATGTATAGTGCTAGACATTCTGTTTCTAAACAGTTAGGAATATGTAGTGGTGGTCAAGACCGATGGCTTATAACCACTCAAGCATCTCTACCCCCCTCCTCAGAATTTGACTATAATGATTTGCAATATTGCAAGTTGATGATGTTGATGATCTCAAGATATTGCCTAACAACTGAATCGTTGACGTCCGCTATATGATTGAAAATTTTAATTTATCATTCTATCCTCCAATATTTACGGCCTTTTTTATCCAATGGTGTTTCTTCATTTTCAGATGGCAAATATCACGTCCTCCCCAGCGGAGAACTGCTGGTGAATAACATTGAATATGCGGACACCCACGCGACCTATCGGTGCCGAACGAGACACAAGCTAACGAAAATGCTCGAGTCCAGCCCGCCAGCATCAATTAGAATCACAGGTATGATCTAGTCATATTAATAAGAATTCTATTTCATTTATTTACTAAGGAGCCAAATATTCGTCATTGCACTCTGAAAGTTAAATAAACACTGCAAATAATATCAAAGAGTCACTATTTTGGGAATAAACCAAATGTTCCAATTTGTCGCATTTTCTTGGTTGAACATGGGATTTTCATCGATTTTGATTGCTGGGATTGTTTAGTGGATGCATTGGCGCAGGATTGTGGGTTCTTGAAAAGTTACTTTGAAGCGCTAATGCCTTTGGAGAAGCTCATCAAGATGAGCGATTACGTGTGTGGTTGGATCAGGATTTCTGAATTCAAAAATCACATCCCCCTGTTTCACGGTCAATCGTAGAGCTTATTCGCAGCTATCATAGAGGGGAAGACAAGCTGAAATCCCTACGTTATTCATTCACTAAGCCGATCCGAGGGGCAGAACAGCCACGAATGGCAATAACGACCATCCTCCACCCAGGGAGGTCCCTAATTCACTCCGACTAACTGCATCAAACATGCAGCTCTGGTTTACCGACTTCTACCCTCCTGACCCTATGCAGGCTATGAGTCCATTAGTTGAGGAGTTGCAGAGGCCCCAGTATCCAATCAATATATCTGACCTAGAGATACAATGGGTGGAGAGAGCGATACAGCAGGGTGGGGGAGGGTCGCTCTTGCGTCAACTCGGCATTAATATTATACCGCCACCGTCGGACCATTACCATGTTCAGTGGCCACAAACCGGGAACTGCTTTGCTTATGCGCTGAGTTGATGACCGTCCGGCGCATCCATATGGGATAATTAATATATCAAGATGCCATCTCATCTAGACAATGACAACTTTTGATCTACAAGTCTAATGAGTCAACTCACGGACAGGAAGTTATATGTATATATACTGCCCACCCTCCTTGGTATCAATTGTAGCAGTGTTACTTTGTATTTTCTGAGCATGAAACGATTATTCATACTTAGTCATTCCACCTTTCCCTTTAGTTTGTATTCATAGGGTAAAAGTTTCCCAGTGAGATGTTCTTCGTACTTCGGAAACAAATGGAAATCTAACCGACCAGTCTTTGGACTATTAAATTTTCATTAATCTACAAAGCTCGTTGATCATCTGGCTGGGAAAAGCATTACCTTTGAGAACGAAATTAAAGCAGATTAGGAAAGTCGGCTGTCTAGATTAGGAGGAGATTGGCTTCTGAAGGCATACAAAAACTTTCAAATCGTTATAAAAAATGTATGAAAAATGACAATTATGTATAGAAGTAGTTTAATTTTAGTAGGTTGGTGCACTTCTTTAAAATTTTCACAAATGTTTTCAATTTTTTACATAGTAGTGAAAACTAATTTTCTAACTACAGTGAAGTAGGTGACTACACCACCGTTCGTTCTAACAATTTAATCTAGCGAATTCCATGAAAATTGGAAAATATCAATTTTCCGTCGAGAAATTTCACCAGCTGCAGCACCACCCAGCGGGCATATAATTTCATAATCTTACGTACTTTTCCAAGGAATGGTTTTTATACCCATCTTGCCATTTTGTAGACGGACTTCGTTACACCGCTTGAATTGATTCCAGAATTGAAATAGGTGCCCAGCCCGTCCGCTGTATTCTGGTACACCATGTTTGGCTAAGCAATCTCCTTGATTGTTGCCAGTTAGAGATATATGGTGGATGTACACTTGAACATATTGTGAGGCATTCTGGATCATCTGGGCAATCTTGGAGGCTAAAGGTGTGGCAATTTTCCTTTGATGGAAAACAGAGAGCTTTTGGCTTATCAAATTCGAGTCATTGTTATTTTCGTACCTAAAGCGTTAAACAACAACAAATTATAACAGTATGGACTATCAATAAATAGGTATTGAGCAGGGATTGAGATTGATTGGGCAGACTTTGCCCTAATACGAGACCCATATTCAGCGTGAATACTTCTGTGAGGAAGCCCTTGAATAAATCGATTGATCTGTTATTCTCGTAACTTCAAAATTCATTTCAACTTCTCTGAAATCATTCAAAAATTTCACCAATCTGGGTTTATTTATTCATTTATTTATTTATTTATACGGAACGAGCCCAAATACAGAAAAAAGAACACAAATATAACAGATTGAATAGGTAACAATAATCTCATACACAACAGTTAACAACAGTGGACAATAAATAGTGACGAAAAGTGTAAGTTTAACATATAGGTACCTAAGATCTCAATAGATTATTTATTTTTGCTAAGGAATCATTAAAAAAGTCATAGTTGTGAACCGAACAGACCACATTTGCCTCCCTTGGCATTCTGAGAAGAGGGCGGTAGAATAGATAGTTTCTGTCTGCGAATGGCGTGTGGAAGACAGGTGGATCTCGCGTATGGTGCAGTGGGAAAAACAAATCGACCCTGGAGAGCAGCCGGGGACAATCAATGTTTCCATTCATATCATCCAACCTATGAAAGAAACAGAGGTCCTCGCCGATGTTTACCAAAAACTTCCTCATTTCCTCATTTCCAATGATCAGTGTGATGGTTTTCAGCATAAAACATACTATTAGCCCTGTTCAGTGAGTTATACGATCTCATGTCGGGTAATCATCGGGTTCGAAGACAATAAGGGAATGGAAATGAATTGTTCAACACGTTTTGAACAAACGCAACAGCAAATTGAAAAATAAATGCGTTGATCGATATCTACCAGGGAAAAGGACGTGTTCATGTTCTGTTTTCGAGCATGAATCGTGTACAACTGTTAGCCGGTTTGGGTGGAGGTAATTCCAAATAGGGTCGGATTAAAGAGCTGGTCGGTGAACCGAGTGACCCGCAACGGGTCGGTATCCTTTCCCGATCGCATCACCATTAATTCAGTCGTTAGCGGACCTCCATCCATCTCAGTCGGTCACATTCCAGTTCCCCAAACATCGGCGCTTGTACGTGTTTCTGATTACAACGGCCATCCACGGGAGGATGAATGATTCGTGAATAGTCGCAATTTGAGCTGAGGGCAGTTGTAGATACTTTTGGATCCATGAGGGATAGGCGAATTGGCTCCACGAAAGGCGGTCAGCTAATCACTGTGAACAGAACACATTACTTTAAACGTCCATTACCATGATTTTGAGCGAAGAATGAGTCTGGAACACCTAACTAACCACACTTAAAACCTAACCTTTGTTAGAATGAAACACCTATTGACGCTTCACTGGTTTGCAAAAGGATCACAGAATTTACAGAAAATTCCATTCCAAAAGAAGAAACTCCAATTATTGCTGAAATTGCAATTATGATTAAGCTAGAATTTAATAATTTGACACAGCCACACAATTTCGGTTGTCAGAACTAAATTCTCACTTCTTAATTGCATACACCGGACATCGTTGTGAATCAATTGTTCCGAAAACTTTGCGAAGTTGCAAAGTTGGAGAAGTAGTTCCCGTTACTATAATGAACTCCCAACTAAAATCGTTTGAAACCCCAGCAATCCATCATCCATTGGAAATGAAACGTTAGTAGAAAGTACGATCTAAACCTCCCAAGAATGGAGATTTTTTTCCCTTCCGGCCAAACCACCCGTGACGGGCCGGAGGCGAGGAAATTCCGGGGAAAATGAGGCGTAAAAAGCCGCGAAACGCCGGGTATTGCCACCGTCAAACTACCCGACCCCGACGAAGGAAAACCCCTTTTAAGGTTAAGCTCATTTCACACGCCCTTTTCCCGTATTTAAATATTTCTATTTCCGTCCCAGTTCATAAATAAGGGCACGGAAGGGAGTTGAGGCTCCGGGATTTCTCCGACGTTTAACTTCGGAAACTCGTCCCTCTTTAAAACTCACATTATCTCGACGGTAATATTTATACGGACAGCTCGGTGAAAATATTATGGTAACCCTATGCAAAGCTCAGAACTTGTCGACACATTCATAATGAACACCGAGAACGGAGTCTGTTTGGTTGTGAAATAGAATATTTTTGTTTGTCTAATGCCAAAATTTACCTTTTTTGATCAATCTGGAAGAATTTCATTCTTCAAACCTTCACATCTCAAAACATGACAGTAGGTAGTTTTTATAATGAAAAATTCATACTAAATTCTGATACGGATGACTAGAAGTGAGCTCCAACTACACACCGGTTTTATTTTCGACTGAACTACTCATACCAATAACTTTGATCCAGATGTTTTGGCAAAAAACTATTGACGGTGCACAGTGTTCATTTGTGACCATTGAGGAAACACACAGATTAAAAAGTATGTATATTTTCCCCCCAGAAATTACGATTTCTTGAGAGGGGCCGGAGGGTATTGATTCGTAAAACACCTAGTATATCAAATTTGACAATAACTGTTGCCGAGAACATTCCCGTAAAATATGAAGAAAAAATTACCTATTTGATCAGAAACATCAATTATTTATGTGGATTGATATTGATAATTATTAGGGAAATCGGCCAGGTTTCCGATCTAGTATTGCAGCATAACTTGCTGGTTTCCGAAGAGGAATCGAGGAGCTAACTGTTCGAATCTTCCATTCGCTATAAACATCGATCGATGTTGGAAAATATTACTGTAACCTTCTGTAAAGCTCAGAACTCGCCGAAATATTCATATTAAACAGTGAGAACGGCAGATGTTCGCTTGGGAAATAGAATCTTTTTGGGTGTTTAATGTCAATAATGAACTTTTTTGACCAATCTAAAAGAATTTCATTTTTCGAACTGTCACATCTAAAAACATAAATTTGAAAACGGATGACTAGAATTGAGACCCAACTACACTCCGTTTTGATTTTTGAATGAATTCCTAGCATCAATATCTTTAATCCTGTACTTTTGTACGAAAACTGACGGGTTTTTCATCTGATTTTTATGTTGTACGTATCTTGGAATGTAAATAACAAATGTTGAGGGGGGGTTAAAAAACGTTTCTTTTTTTTCGGTCGATTACTTTTTGGAAAAGAATAACCAAAAAGTTTCCAACATTTGGCTAAAAAATATGTGTGCGTATGCAGTGCGTAACATGGTAATATTTGTGGCCATTGGAAAAACATACGTATTGAAACACATATATATTTTTTTCCCCAGAAATTACGATTTTTAGGGGAGGGGCTGGGAGGGTATTCTAGGGGTATTGTTTAGAGGCACACCTAGTATAATATACTTTGATTTGAATTTGATATTATCAAAGCCGAGAATAGTTGTTTCATGAAAACTCCAGTAAAAAATGAAAAAAAAAAATGACCTATTAATGATCCGAAATATCAATGATTGATTATCGATAATAATTATTACGGAAATCAGCCTGGTTTCCAGTCTAGTACAACAACAGAAACAAGGTATAGGAAGCGGAATCGAGGAGTTAACTGTTAGTATCTTCCATCGCTTCCCTTTTCGTTATAAACGCCGATCGATGTTGCATCTACCGGAGCGCCGGGTCATCTGTCAATTTGCGATATCGACCCGGCTGGGGACCTGGAAACCAAACTCATACGATTTCCTCCCGCCGCGAGTTATAAAGCTATTTCCAGTTTCATTTCAAAGATTCATGTAGCTTTCATTAGTTCGCTTTTGCCGGGTTTAGATCAAACGGCCTCACCTTCGGCATGACTGCTCAAAAATATGTGCGACTCTTCACAAAAGTACAATTATCAAATTTTGGAAGGGATTTAGTTTTCCACTAGAGATTCATGATTTTGAATTATTTTGGTTAATTATTTGTATACCCCCACAAAATTGGTTGGTTTACGTTTCAAGATAGGTAGATTTCAAAAATCAATTTAAATGATAATCCGCTCGTACACCGTTCAAAGCTTTTTTCCGGAACTACAGGACCAAATTTTAAAAAGTTTGTCTCAAATTACCAATGTTAATTTGGTATGTGCCGGTAATCTCGGCAAGTTGATCAATCAATCCTGAGACATTGTAATTAAGGGTTAAACTTTAAAAAAGTAAATTTTAAGGATGAAACTATGAACAAAGAGGTGGACCCACTAACACACATCTCGAAAAAATGTATGTCATGTTATTCATTTTCTCTTCTTTTCTCTAATATTTCCATATTTGAATATAAAGATGAACAAAATTACAATACAGATATAATATCATAGATATAAAATATAAATCTAATTATTAAAACTTCAATTAAAAACAAACGCGCTCCGAATAAAATGCCAGTATCTTTAGTTAACCGGGAAGAAATGAGCAAATGGGCTTACACAGCCCTTTGCTAATACTTAATAGCGAACGAATTTCCCCCCAAAGTTGGTAGGACTGCCAATTCCATCACTGTACGTAAATGTAAATTCCTGTAAATTTCCTGTAAATTCCTTTTACCAATCATGAGATTTACTGTTTTATTCCGATTTCGACTTAATTCCTTTAGTTTATCCACTTATTTATTACGGTTTGAGCCAATTTCTGTTCAGACATTCTACATTAACAAATGCAAATAATCAAAGTTAGGTATATCGGTATGTAAATACGATAAAAATACAATAAAGAGGTAGGTAATAATATATAAACAATCCGGTAAGTGGGATTGAAACAATCCAATAATTGCAAATATAAATGGGGAGACATTGAAATTGAAGAGAGAATGGAGTGTTTCAACCAGACATTTTAAAAGGTGGGATTTGAACGAAGGGTTGGAGATGGAGAACGAATTATTTTTGGGCATGCCCTTGAAAAAGCAGTGGTGTCGCGAGGGGACGATTGAATAAATAGTTGACGGCGGAGAATGGAATGGAAGAGATAATTGGGGTGAGTAGAACGCATTGTCGTAAATTAATGTTTATCATTAATCGTGGACAGTGTAAGCCAGGGCTCTCCAAACAACCGGCCGCGGAAGAATTTGGTCCGGCCCGCCGCCCGCGGACGCCAATGGAAAATGGCTACCGCCAGAACCGTCATAATTTTAAATAAATAAATACAAAATATATGTCTCTTAAATGCTCTGTTTTTATGCTATTGAAAATGAATTTTTTTATTATTTCTTATTGAACAATGAAAAACTAATAATCACGGAATTGAAAAAATATATTTAATCACTGAAAACTAAGTTTTGGTTCCTAAATTAGGCCTAATTTTTAATTGTCAAATTCGTCTAGGAGTGCCTAAAAACCCTGTTCTTAAGTTTATGACTTTCAAAATTTTCCATTCCTGAAAATTCAATTGTTAACATTTTATTGAACAACGAAAAAGTAATCATGGAATTTTAAAAAATACAATCACTAAAAATTAATTTTTTGTTGTCTATGTATGGCCTAATTTCGAATTTGTCAAACTATTCTAGGAGTCCTTGGAAACACTCAATTAAGATTATCTCAATCAAGGCTTAAAGCTTTGAATCAGATTTTCTGAAAAAATTTACAAAACCCCACTCAGACTCAGATCGTTCTAAACGATTTGTAGCCTTTCGTTTTCCATGGTAACCCAGGGTGCTTGGATCAAAGAACTTCAAGAAATTGAAACTCAAATGAGATCAAAGAACACTTATACCCACGAACACCGCTCCATCAAATGATCAATACACTCATCCAACAAAAATTTAAATTCCTCCTATAACAGTACAACTAATCTCAAGATCATTGGCAAACAAAATAAATCATACGTTGGGGAACAAAGAACCCACCCTGTTAAGCATTAGGAGGAAAAGTGAAGGTCAAGATGTAAAAGTTTACCCCGTACATTGTTCACAATGTACCAAAACTTGTAACTTTGTTCAACGATTAAAAATTAAAAATGTTTTATTCATCTCAATCATGACTGAGCCCCAAGACTTGAAACTTTAAATCAGCTTTTCTGAAAAATTTACAAAACAAGACTCAGATCGTTCTTTCCTGTAGCCCTTCGTATGGTAGCCCTGCTTGGATAAAACTGATTCATAAACCCAAATTCATCAATATTCATCACGTCACTTGACGAAAAAGAAAACACAAATAATCAAGAAAAGTCCCTTTCGCCGTTCAATAAGATTTTCAAGGGCCCGATTGGATTTAAGTGGACATCTCTATTTATGTATGTAGCTTTGACGCTTGATCAAGAATAATCATCATTATAATTTCCAAAATTGATTTTCAAGTTTTGAAATCTCAATCAAATCAAAATTGATACACTTGAAATGGAATTAACACGTCCATAATCAACTTTAGTGATCAAACCATTCAAATGATTAGTTCATTGATACCAATATCACTACCATTCGACTCCTCCCGCATTTGAGCTAAAGACTTTTAGCAAAAACCATTACAGCTGTACTGTAATGGTCAGGCACATACCATCGAGGATTTTTAGTGCCTAACCATTACCAATACTAATATATTGGGCACTAGTTTATGTTTCGTCAACAGTTTTTATAACGCACGATAAATTATAACTTTTGTCGACCACTTTGTTACATTTCAGGGATCTCCCATCTCTTTTTTAAATATAAAACAGCCTATATTACTTATTAAAAATGTTCTTTTATAATTGAGAAACAGTTTTTCGATTATTACCCGAAGGTTCCAATCCTTTCCCTTAACACTATTAGTTCAGACAGGAAATTAGTTTAGATCAAGCTTACGGATGTATTAAGACCAGCACTGAAATCATTCTATTTAGTGAATTTGAAGCAAGCAGTTGTTATGATTTTGTCGCAACAAATTTCCCTTTAATTTTTGAAGTTTTGAGATTTATTAGATTTGAATCCGGATTGGTTGGTATGCATCGGTGTATACATTTATTAATAACAAAACTACTTATTCAACGCATCATATTACACTGAAAACTTATCCCCATAACGTGAAATGTTCTTTTGTATTCACCAGAACCGCAACAACGTTAAAAGTACTAATGGCTTCCAGATGCAACCGAAATTAGGGCTCAAAAGAAACGAACGGAGAGTAGTTTGCCTCAAGAAAGATAAACTGGTTTTTTTTTCGTAGTCTTTCATTCCACTTTCTTCTCCGACAACGGGACGGAGGGGGAGGTGTATGGCAGAGAAAGGGTGGAATAAAACTCTGGAACACAAATGAGGAAGAGACCATAAAGTATACAGTCCATTAAAAGTGAGGAGAGAGAAAGAATGAGGGGAGGGAGCGAGGAGTAAAAGGGATGGGCAGAGAAAAGAGTAATTGTTGGAGGCCATTAGCGCTGTGGGGTATTTAGTCTGACGGGAAAGCGTTGGTAAAACTGGGTGTTTAGGGAACGATGGGAAACAAGAAACATTAGGTTTTCTAGCGGTGGTTTTGGGACGGCGGAAAATGCACTGCTCCACGAAGCTATTGTGGTGGTGGATGGTTGCGGAGTCTTGCGGGGAGAGAGAAGATTTCCCTCTCAACCAGGGGGTGGAGGGGGTTATTTGAACAATCTTTTTAAAATATCCGAGAACTCTTTTCCGTGACATTCAAAAGTCATTTACTCAGTTGTCGACACCAAGACAAAACGTCTGTTTTACTGAATAGAAATTATCCGATACAGCACATATAACAATTATACAGAATGTTAACCTGTGGTACCTGCCATAGACCTGCGATCAATTCGTCTCCACTATGACAAACTAGCGAATCTCTTTTTCACCCTGAAAAACTCGCGAAACTGCAAAACTGAAGAAGTTTACGTCACCATTGGCTTTACTCAAGTTATGTCTACAGTCAGTCAAAATTTCGCGTCAGTACGTTACTTGGATTCCGCTCTCCAGTTAGTTATGAGTACGTATATATACGTGGGAAAAATTTCACAACGTATAACTAACAAATCTGCAATTCTTTCGCTGGTTTTCTCTGACAAACAAACGAATCAGCTTCGTTACATTGCCAGAGCAAACTATTTTCCACTCCTCAGTCCAGTTATAAGACTCCTTAACGGGCAGCTGTTCTTTTGGTTTATTATTCAATAATAAACCATTGTAACCGCTCATGAAAAAAAAAAAATTCTAACCCCCCCTGAAAATTTCATGGTTTACGTTTCAAAGGGTGTAGAATCCGAATCTGCAATAAACGTTTTTCCGTCCGTCCGCCGTACGCCTTACGCACGATTTCTCCCAAATGGCTGGAGCAAAAGATCTGAAATTTTCAGGAAAATCCATCTTGGTCCAACGACGCCCCAATTCTTGAGCCAGCTCTCTCATTCAATTTAAAGTGCCCTTTAAGGGCTGTCAAAGTTTTGTAAAATCTCTAAAAACCTCAAAACAAGTCAAGGCGGCCTAAATGTGTACTTATTTTTAAGAACATACCACGAGGAATCGAATGAGCCCCTCCCCAGGTCCGTAGGTCAAACTATTCCCGATCTGTGGCCCGATTTATTCTGCCAACATTTGCGTTTTTTGGTTTATTATTGTTTGTTTGTAACCTAGTGATGTCCGATCGACAGCGTCGAGTTGTAGTGAATGTGGATACTGGAGTGATAGCCGATGTGGATACTTGTAGTTTACAGCCAATGCACGGGTTGAAGCATATGAAATGCATGAAACGCTGATAATATATAGGTAAATATTATTACTGGGGTTTATTATTCAATATTATAACTGGGGTAAATAAGTATTCTTTCACTAGGGTTTATTATTCAATTGGCTTATTTATTAAGAATTTGCAGTGTGCGTGTTTCACAGGTTATAGAGTGATATTGAATTTCAGGAGGCACACAAATATGATCAACTGAATAATCCAAATAGGTATTTTGGTTGAGAACAGATTTACGTGCTCTATCATCTGTGAAACACGCACACTCCAAATCTTAGATGAAATTCAAATCATGAACGCAAGACAATTGAATAATAAACCCCAGTGGAAGAATATGCAGCGTTTTTATCTTGCGTGGCAAGTTTCTGGATATCCAAAACAGGTTCTGTTTCGTAACTTCAGCTAGGGCTGGGAGATATTCGATATTCAAGAGTATTGATATTTCGATATTATCGTTGGAGAAGTGTCGATATATCGATATAATATCGCTGATTTCTTGAGGTTTTAAGAACGGGCGTTACCATTGCATCACTGCATGTCGTGGTAATTACCTAATGGCATTTTTGTGATGATACTGATATTTTTGGAACTTGCCAAACTCTTGAACACACCTGAAACCTAACGAAAAACTACCCAATGACATGTATAATTCAGTGGTTATATGAACTCCATTTGGTAGATGGAAGAAGAAATAAACAGAAAAATAGGTTCAAACCCACAAACTTTAATTTTAGTAAATGCAGGTTGGTATTCAATATAACAAAAAAATTCAGAAACCAACTTGAAATAGGAAAATATTTAAGAAGAAATAAACGTAAAAATAGGTTCTAACAAACAAACTTTAATTTTAACAGACGTAAGTAAGTGTAAGTATTCACAAAAATGTTTTTAATTCAAAAACCAACTTGACATTGGAAAATATTTAAGAGCGAAATGAACAGCAAAATAGGTTCAAACTCAAAATTGTTGTAAACGTAGGTATTCAATATAAAAAATAATTTAAAAAAAAAAAATATTGGAAAATAAGATTTCAAGTCCCTCTCTCCAACAGAAACGAATAGAGGTATGGGTACGGTTAGGGCGGCTACAATCTTAATCAATTTACCTGGACCTACTTCTTTCTATCCTCAAGAAGCCACAAATTCTCTCTTGAAAACACGAGCATTGCAGCTTTATCTGGGCAGAGGCCGCTCCTTTGCTTCGTGATCACTCAAGTTCTGAGAAGCATAACTGGGGAACAAGCTTCCTACGTTCTCAGTATTTTTTCCCCCTGCTGTAGAAGAATAATTTGCTAGGTTTTTAGGAGTGTATGAAATGAAAGGAATTATGAAAGTAGGTACTGGGTAGAGAGAAAAATATCGAGAATATCGATATATCAGGAAAAATATCGATTTACCACCGATATTCAAAATGTATCGATATATCGATTCGGATATCGAATGTCGCTCAGCCTCATCTTCAGCTTGATTCGATCTGTCTTATCAGACATCTTTTTAAAAAGCGTTTGAAAGTAAGAATTTCCATTTAAGGCTTTTTCGTTGGTAGGATCAATAAACAACCCTTGCCATTTCGAAAAGCTGGATGGTTTCGATTCTCAACAAGTACTCCTGATTGGTTCTTGTAAGCACGGATTATGAAGAAAACTTCGATGAGTGTACGTCCAAAAAGAAAAGAGACCAGAAGAGGGAAGTAAGTACGATAGAAATGACCTTCGGCAAGCGATATATGAGGTAAACGGAGCGGCGCCTTACAACATCAAGGTTATAGCTGCAACCATGTCATGGCGCGGGGTGGCGTGCGGGAAAAGTGCCACGGAGTTACTTGAGCTGGGCATCTCATCAGGAGTGCTTCGTGGTATCACCATCCGCGTCATCCGGGGTTCTTACCTGAACTGGTGGTCATTTTATAGGGGCACTTCCTTTCATCCATCTCTTCCTCCTCCATCATCCTCAACTTCCCACGTCCCAAGGGCCGGCGTCGGGTAAACCTGGGCGCCCTCCCCACTTTTATTTTATTTAGTTTTTCGTTTTTATTTTTTAAAGGTGTGCCCCTCCGCCTTTTAGGGGAGATTAATTTTAAAAAGTTTTTTTTTTTTAAGTAAATCGGATTTCATAAGATATCCGAAGGGACCGCAATTCGGGTTACGTGGGATTCAAACCCATTGGAACCTCAAGTTTCTTCTCTTGGAATTCGACCCGGAACTGTTTAGCATATTGTTAAGGCCGAGTCCTTGAGAGATTGTTTCAATACTGCCTTCTCTGTCTCTGCTGTTCCTGGATGATCTTTTTTAGCATGATGCCTTCAACGTAGAAAGCTGCAGATGTCCAGTGTTTCTCACTTTCATGCATTTTGGCTACCATCATGTTTTGAATGGCTCTTCCAGATCATCCTGCAACCATGTTCTTTCTATTTCCCACTGGTTATAAACGCAGAAAGTGCGAAACACATCATCGTCTGCTTTTCGGCAGTTCGAACAAGTAGGACATTATTTGGGTTTTTCCCTTGTGGTTGAGGAAGATCATAAATTGGCTTAAAAAGTAGTCACACTGTTTTTTTTTTTTTTTTTTTTTTTTGACACCCTTAATTTGGCGTGGGATGTTCTTTTTAGATTTTAAAGTTTTCCTTTCGGTTTAGAAAGTGACTTAAGACTGTTCATCAGCGTTCTATAAAGGGAAACTTGGAAATAAAGATAATTATATCAAGCATCTTAAACAGTTGAAGGGCTTAGTGCTCGTTCTTTCCATACTGGAATAAGAGGGAATTAACCCAGAATCTAGATTTATACCTCAAAAACAGAACGGGTAGTTAGCGATTTCATAATAATTTCAATAAGAACTTTATTTTCTCCATTAGCAGAAAAACGTTAAAATTGGATTGATACTTAAGTTCGATATGAACTTTATTTTCTCCATTAGCAGTTAAAATTGGACTTTATTGATACTTAAGTTCTCGCTTCCAATATGATCTTCCATAAAATAAGGATTTTTTGAGATAATGTAATTCGTGTTTGTCCAATTAGTTGGCTTTGAATTTCGTATTCTACTCAGTAAGATTCAGTATCTTCACGAGTACTTGACTCGAGAAAGTTAGGGTAGGTCGAGCCAACTTTAAACTCCCGAGCGTCTCTATTGAATCTACGTTTTCCTTGGAAGTTTGAAGCAATACAACTAGTTGGTCCCGAGCGAGGAAAGCTGTAGCCTATAAACACGTCTTCTATAAACATTGTTTGATCGCTTTTCAAGCCCGCGTGAAGTTTGTCCGCGGTTGTCTGGGAGATACTTAGCGCGGTCTGTGAAGTTAACGTTGGAACCCTGACAATGAACTTTCTATCTTGGCTGGAAGCAGGACCCTCTGGGAATAAGGGGAACCAATCTTTCAGTGGACACTATATTGGATTTTTCTGGCGTACTAGAATGGTTGGTGTTGTAGAAACAAGTTGGGCCCATAATCTATAAAGTTTAATGAAGTCTGAAAAACTTTTTGCAAACGTTTAGTATTTTTGTATATTATCAGTGTTCTTACGCCTACATTTATCAGAGAAAGTCGGTGGTTTAGTCACTCTGTCCAAACCAACAGATAATGTCAAAATACCTATAATGGTGCAATGTACTGCACAACGACACGGTTTACCATGGGACGAATGACCTATCAGGTGGACAAAATCATTTTAGAACGACCTCTTGATAAAAATTTAATGCTGATTGTACAAGTTTCTTAGGCTTGTAAACGAAATTACAGTTTTCCTGTGCTACTAGTAAGGCCGAATTTAGTTAGTTTTTTCTTAAACATTGAGAGATAAAAAACGTTTGTTGATCATTATATGGGGTGGAATGTTGGATTGGTTGGGGTTGTGAAAAGTATAAATTGATATGCCAAAAGCTCGAATTGGTATGCCGAAAGTTGAAATTGAGTCGCCAAAAGTTTAAATTACTGCCAAAAATATTCAAATTGATTTGTGCCAAAAAATTACTGATTTTCCCAAACTAATCTGATTTTCTTTTTTTTCCTAACTACATATATGAGTGCAAGTACATAGTGTGTGTGTGTGCGATTTCATTCTTCTGGTAGCCAAATTGCTGCTCCGTCCTCCAGTCCAAGTCCTCGTACGTGTTTCCTCGGGCCCCTTAGCCTCATGGAAACTGATCGATGAATTGAGAATTGAGTTTTCACTCGTGCCCACATCATCACCTGGGAGTAGGATTTCGACCACTTGTTGGAGAGGCGTAAGGCAACGTTTTTGAGAAAGGCTACATACTCCTTAAGGAATTCGCGATCGCATGAAATGACGAGTGGCGTGAAAGACCCTCTCAGATCTTCAGCGACTCGGTCGTATTTTGCGTGTTTGGCTTGGGCAGCATGCCTTGAGATGGTAGGCCAGTCCATGGAGGAGTAAGAGAGTGCGTCAGCGTTTATAACGCGGATATCGAAAAACGCAGGTCTCTCACGGTCCCACACGCCATGGACCTTCATGTCCGCTACCAAGCCGGGGCTGCCGTCGGCACTGTCACGTAAAACTGGTTCTGTGACCACGCCGTTCCATGCAAGGCTCGCTATCTTTGCACATTCATCTCGGACGAGGTCATGTCTCTGTTTGATCAGGCCTCCCTTCATACAGCTAAGGGCGTGATTCTTCTCCATGGGACTCCCGCATCCGTCGCACCACACTGGCAACCCTTTCGGTTCCCAGCCGTACCGAATGGACAGTGCATCGTGGACATTTGCTTTTTTGTCTTGACGAATCTAACATACTCAGCTGAGAGTGAATTTAGGGAAGTTTTGTTTTTTGTTGACATTTAACTCTAGACGTATCTGAAGTACTCGCTTTCTGTACGGATCAGATCTGGACGGATCTGACGTACTAGCTTTTCCTAACTAGAGTGGGTTTTTCGTTTTGATGAATCGGACGTACCTGTCCAAGGGGTAGTTGAAAGTAAAAGAGTTTTTATACGTGTTTGGGCGAAACCAATGACCAGGCTACACCGAAAGGCGTCGGAAGAATGATTAGCGCCCTTAGCTTAGTGCTCAGGGCTCAAATATTGTTCCCCTTCTCGTTCCCTGTCTGACGAGGAGAGAGGCCTTCCTCGTGTAATGAACCTGAGCCTTGGGTTTTCCTGGCTGTTGGCTGTTCTTATTATGTGATACGTTACATTATGTAATATATGGTAATGATGAAAATCGTAACACAGATTATGGAAAATTAGTTTACAAAATCAATCTTCCAAAAATAGCAAAATGAGGAAAAAGTTGTACTCAAATCCCTTGTACATTCTTGAGAAATCCCGTTATGGGTTTCCGCTGTGGGGGTCCTTGATTCGTGATTTTGGAGGTGTTTTCCCTGTTGGCCACGCTGTGGGGTGAAGTTGATAAATACAACCACAAACATGTAACGAGATCAAATAAAACACCTACCTATGTTTCAATCCATTTTCAAACTTCAATCCCACAAATTTTAATTGATAATTTTAAAAGAGATTCGTTAAGAAAGTAGAAAAAAAAGTAAATAAAGTCTCTTACGATTCTTCTAATAGGTAATTAAAAGTGATAAACCACATCGAGTTGTAGCATTGCGAACGTTCTGATCTATTTTGCTCCGAAAACTCCCGTCATTTCCACTTTCTCAAAGACAATTCGTTATGTTCACTTATTTCTATTTTTATCCCTCTTCTCCAAAACCATCCCACGACACTCCCACGCCCTCCCGATTGATTAATGCCCCTCATTATCACAGCTAATTGGCGCAATTAGGAAGCCAATCTTAGGCGGAGGTTATTATTTCTCCGAGGGCTCCCTTTGTCTCGGGAGTAATGGCTTGTGTGATTCCACTTCTCAAACCTCCATTTCAACCGTTTTCCCTCCCAACAGTAGATCCTTGCCAATTTTCCTCGACGAGACTATTATTCCACGATCAGCGGTGGGCAAAGTTTTTTTTTCGTTTTTTCTTAGTTTTTTAGCTTCGACCATTTCCAACCCATTTTTCCGTCATTCCCCTTTTAAGGCGTTAAAAGCCTGAATATTCCGATGAAACTTTTTTTTTCCCTGAGGCAGTTTCAGTCAAGAAAGAAATTCCATAAACAACGCCGGCAAGTCAACTAAGTCAAGTCTTCTCGGTTGTTGAAGCGAAGTTTTTTTTTCGCCCTAACACTTTTCCAGCGTCGGGAGAGTTTGAAATTGGTCCGCTCATTTATTCCCATCGTCGTCCGTATGAGATCTCTTCTGAAATCTAAGGATAACGTAAGTGCTTACACCTTTCAAACATGATATTATCCTGAAAAATCAATGTCATATATTTGATACAGTCATTCAACTGTTCCTTTGCGGGATAAACGTGAACTCTGACCTTCACTAATCCCTTCAACGAATCAAAAGCTGATATCAGAATATGTATAATGCTGTCTTGTACCCACATCAATAGACCTTTGCTAGGTAATACACTACACTTACACTTGACTTACATCTAACAGGTAATCCATCCTCCTTACCATCGAACAAAACTAAACAGCTTGCCAGTCAGCATCATTGCAGTATTCCACTGAGTAGCTTTTTATTTGCTCGAGATCTACTAGAATTTCATAGGAAATGTGCCAATCATACTTATCACGCAATTCGCATTGCTTGGCCAGAATTAGGATATCAGTGCTTTGAATTGTTCACACACACCTACCTATAACGTATGATTCAGATTAGGTGTGTATACGTTTCAAAATGCTTTCCTTTCATACATTCAAAGTACTGTATGCGTTTAGAATGTTAAATTATGTATCTACTGTACATTAAAACACCCTAGATGTATCAATTGTGAACGCTGCAAACCAATTAATAGCCATAGTTATTAGTGTTATGAAGTTCAATGGTTTTTCCATTTCTCTTCAGTCAGAAGTTATAATAATATTGCTGCTTAAATGTTCAAGAGTGGCTTTGGATATTGCAGCATGCTTAACATCACTTTCCCGGTTTATAACCGTGAGTCAAACACTGCTTATTGTGTATAATAACCATCTATTTGTTGAAACTCTGCTCAAAATGCCCAGCTGATCACTAAAATATGTGGCGTCCAAAATTTAAATTTCTGTTCTGACGTCAACGTCAAGGTTTTTTTGTCCAATTTTTACCTACCTGTTTTATATCTATTTGCGAGTCCGCAATCTTAATCTGACGTTAATACAAAATACTCCTCTTTTATTCAAGTTTGGTAAACATTTCTAATATTGTGCAGGCCAATATCATATTCAGATACAACTCTCAAAGTGTATTCTGATTTCCCCAAGCAGCTAAATCTCAGTTCTGTTTATACACCTCCATGAGTACGCTTGGCAGATTCCTCTCAACTACCACATTGGGCTGAGATAAAAGGCCACAATACTTGCAAATGCGCTATCGCAAAACCTTCAAAACAAACTCAACTATCGTTATCTGGAGAACCACATCGGCTATCACTCCAGTATCCACATTCACTACAACTCGACGCTATCGGCATCACTAAGTTACAAACAAGCAATAATAAACCGAAAAACGCAAATGTTGGCACCATGAATCGGGAATCGTTTGACCTACGGACCTGGGGAGGGGCTCATTCGATTCCTCATGGTATGTTCTTAAAATAAGTTTAGGGATTTAGGTTTTTAGGGATTTTACAAAACTTTGACAGCCCTTAAAGGGCACTTTAAATTAAGTGAGAGAGCTGGCTCAAGAATTGGGGCGTCGTCGGACCAAGATGGATTTTTTCTTGAAAATTTTCATTGAAAACCGCCGTTCCAACACTCCGTCTTTGCCGCGATGCATAACCAAACCCCAGGGGCCTTGTACGCGTTTGCCATTGGTCATTTGTTGATACAGTTTCACTATTAGAATAGGAGGAATCGGAATTTCTGTCAGGCGTGGGTTCACAACGACAACGGTCACTTACGAACAGCCTACTTCTATGATAGTTTCTCTTATCTTCAAAGAGAGACTCATATTTTTGAACAACCAAGCCCGAGGGCGGCGGTAGATAGTTTGCGACACAGTTGGAAGTGGCATATATAGCCTGTGACGCGTGTGCCCACGATCTGTAAACACCCAAAGTGTAAACACATTCTGAAAAATAGGGATCGAGATATCTGAGGTTGCATAGAATCGTGATTAAGCGCTTCAACAAGGGCATAAAACTCGTTACGCGGGGAAGGTCGGATTGTTCGGGGGTCCGCTAGATGACGGCGGTGTTGCCCGAGCGAAGGTCGCTAATGAGGTGAAAAACATCCCCGTGCGGTTCGTAATACTCGACTGGAGGCCCCGCCCGCCGCCTGAATATTCATACAGAAACATGCATATGCAGTGACAAGTAGGGAGGTGGAATATTTCTCATCCGCCCGCCAACCTAACGCCCCTTTTGCCGTGTATCTCATCATATTTGACTCGCGCCGCTCGGGCATTAAGTATCAGCATTTCAGATTAAACTGGGACTAAATTTTTCGTCGGAATATTGATGTGATCGTGGGTGGTAGTGAGGAGTTTCTTTTTAACGTTCCGGAAGGTGCTCTGACGGGAATTTACCGCCTTTAAAAAATAAAACTGACTGATGCCTTCACACACACCACTGTAACCCGTCTACTCTATAGAAAAGAACTGCGTAAAGTAGATCTCTACCAGACTGCTGAAAAACAATACAAATTACAACATGCAAATTTCACTCCCTGGAAGCCTGTGAAATTAATAATATACGAGGGGTATCCGGAAAAAAGGTTCCTTAGGCTGGAAAATATATAAATCTTGTATTTTTTGAAAAATTTATAATTAATCCGCATTTCTCGATAAATTTACGATTTTTCAACGTAATCTTCTTGACGGTCTACACACTTTTGGAAACGGGCTAATAGTTTCTTTAATCCTTCCTTGTAATGCTGAGTGCCCACATCTCATAGGTTAGCACGAACTGCAGCCTTCAATTGATCATGATTTTGGAAGTTTTGGCCCCCCAAAAACCATTTCAGTTTTGGGAAGCGGTGGTAATCGGACGGGGCAAGGTCCGGAGAATTACGAGGGTGAGGAAAATTTCCCATTTGAACTTTTTCAGCAATTCTTGGGTCTGATTAGTGGGGACGAGCGTCGTCATGCATAAGCAGCACGCGATTTGCGAGCTTATGCGGCCTTTTGCACTTTATTGCTCATTGCTTGGATGAAGTTGATTGCAAATTTCGTCGATTGTGAACCGTCTGTCACTAAGCAGGATTTCTTCAATGACATCAACAACTTCACCTCGACGAGCGCTCGTTGGTCGACACAACTTGGCAAATCACTCACACTTTTTGGCCCTTCCGCGAACTTCATGTGCCACTTCCGAACTTTTTGGATACTCAAAATGTTTTCTCTGTATACTGAGGTGAGTTCTTGATGAATTTCATTAGCGGGTAATCCTTTAAGGGTTAAAAATCGGACCAGTTTGGACACGTCCCCGGCCAAGGTATCCATGTTTACAGTGAGGTTACGCGTTCCGGTTGCGGTAGCGGGCTATGAAAAAATTTCAGTGTGACCACAACACCAGACACAATTTTTAGGATGTTTATCACTTAACTGGTCTCCCTTGGTGTCTTTCTGATGCCCAGTCATTCAAGACATCCCATTATTCTCCGTGAAAATTCAAATTTGATAGAAGTCATAGCAATAACGAGTCGGTTTTGGTCACGACAATGACAATTTTGGTATGCTTTACATGACAATGACAGTTCGGACTTTCAACAGTCTGGCTCACTGTTGCATCCTGATCATACCAGGTAATATTCTCTGTTGAATGTGAATTATATAGCTTTTCCAAGTCGAATTGAGAATTTTTCAAGTTGAATTGAGAATTTTCCAAACCAATTTGAGAATTTTCCCAATAAATTTGAGAATTTTCCAATCTAAGAAACATTCACTACTAAACAGGAAGAGGAAGTTTTCCCAACCGAATTAACAATTTTTTAAGGCAATCCAAGACTTTTATTGAAAACAAAATTAGTGAAGCAAAATGAAAGAATAGCACTTTATGAACAAATTAACATTGAAATTAAAAAAAATTTCGTTGGCAAAAGCAGAGTGGCCTCGATTTTTTCTGTTCTTAACAAGAGCGTAATTTTTATGAAGTATTCTTCGTTCATTTTGTCTTTATGATTTCAATGTTAATTTGTTCTTAAAGTGCTATTCTTTCATTTTCTTCACTAATTTTGTTTTCAACAAAAGTCTTGGATTGCCTTAAAAATTGTAAATTCGGTTTGGAAAACTTCCTCTTCCTTTTTAGTAGTGAAAGTTTTTTAGATTGGAAACATCTCAAATTGATTTGGAAAATCCTCAAATTGATTTGGAAAAATCCCAAATTGATTTGGAAAATTCTCAATTTGGTTTGGAAAATTCTCAATTCGACTTGGAAAAGCTATATTTCAAATACATGGAAAAAAGTTAGAATCATTTGTGCAAGCCCAGAAATAGAATGGGTTGAATATAAATAATTGGCACGACATAAGATGTGAGACGATTCTTTCTGCACCAAGACAATGCAGTTGAAGGAGCCGATTCTACAGTACCATCAAGACCGGTAGGTCGTGCGGGTACTGTATAGCTCAGCGCCGTCCCACTGTTGTTGCATCAACAATTACTGAGGGGGGAGCGGCGCGGTTCTCCCTTCTTCTTTCTCCACAAAAAAAAAATCTTTTCTCCACTCGTCTACATGTATGTGAAGTGTCAAGAAAAAACTTTCTCACATGAGTTCGTTGAGAATAATGTGATCGACCTACATCCAATACAAAGCAAGTATTGTTTTCCAACATGGACGAATACAACATGAGAATTTAGAGTAGATTGTGGAAAATAGGTTTTCATAAAATTGACGGTAGCCAGTTCACAAACGTTAGACGACGACGATGATGATCAGCTGTCAGGGTGAGGCCAAAGGACGGATTTTTTGTTCATCATTTGCTGTAGTAAGTCATACTAATCGATGAAGAGAAAGGTTAACTGTGTTGGATTATCTTTCGAAAGACGGTCTTTTTGAGGATCTCCTCCCTCTTAATGACTGCGCAGCGAACCGAAGAACTTGATGCAGCTTGATTCGTTTCATTCAATTCTTAGAATAGTGGAACCTCAGTGTTGAAATTTGAAGTTGATCACCTTGGGATATTTACATTTCAATGACAAATTATATCGGGACATTGGTTTACTAAGGAAAAACTGAAATTTTCTCCTTCAAGAAATCGTGAAGAATAATTTTTCAACATAAGGAACGTCACAAACTTGTAGGCAAAGAAATTGTTCTACCTTGTCTAAAAGTATGTATATCTAGTTTCGTACATCCGTCCAAAAGGCGTTGGAAATATTGTTTACTACGTGAAGTGAACTCCACTTCCCTTCGACCAGCTACCTCTCCAACGTGTTACTTGATCCGTATAGTTTGATGTTATATCGAGAATTTTTACGTGCTGCCTTATACATTGTTAAGCTCCAGTTGACGGATCGACATAATAGGTGAGCTACTAGTACCATTAAAATGACATTGAATAATCATACTAACTTGTTTTCAGATGTTCTCGCTTGATCAAAAAACATACCACCTACCGTTTAGGATGACTCAAAGGTGTAACCGCTTGCTTGTGAGTCACAGCTACCATTAAAACAACCCCTTCGAAAATTCCCGTTTCTTTCCCTAAGGAACACATTCTTTTTGGGACATGAAAATAATCCTAGACTAAGTAAAGTGACCTAAATAGAGTGCAGTTTTAATACGATAAAAACTTGAAGCAGGGGTTGAAAAACCATTGAAAACTGCTCTTCAGATGTAACTAAACACGAGAGAATTTTCATGTAATTTTAAATCTCAGGTGGAATACTCGAAAAGCCAACTCGGAATTGGGAACCTCGATACAGTTACAGGCAATGACAATCACAATTCAGGGTTGATCAACATTGAAAAACATGGAAATTACACTTTCTTCCGAGGGTCTTCTATTGGTCAATGCAGCACTCAATAAATGTATGCAGGTAAGGGGAAAAAGTTGAAAGTCAGACGATGGAAATCTGGAGGTTGAAAGTTTCCAAAAATTTAATCGGCATTTGAAATGTATGGACAGTAAGGTGGTTGCTTGCGGTTTGAAAATGGGGACCTGTATGGAACTGCACCCCTGTAAATAATAACCACAAAGAGAAAATGAAATGCAGCTCAGGTTATGGGCCCTCTTTCATACGTACCTCAATGCGTTTGGGAATTCAATGAGCCTAACCTCAGCCGACCAGCGCTTATCGCAGAACACCACCCATTCTACATATGAATGTACGAGTGCGTCCAAATTCACGTAAACCGCGTTGAATCGATTTCCCTTGTAACGCGTAAGCGACTTTACGACTTTCGCGACAAAAGCCCTTCAATCTCGGGGAACCTCCAACGGCTTTTCCAATAGTGTGAATAATGCGACGGGGCTAATAGCAACAATAGAATTCCCCTTTTTCGTCCTATTCCCCGACCCCGAAAACTCTCACAGACGTTGAAATATGGCGGGTAATGAACCGCGATTTCCCCACCAAGGGAACTTTTGCTAGTCGCATTTCCGCTGTAATGGATTGAAAAGTCCTTTTCTCTCTGGAGCAGATCTCGAAGCTGTAGGGAGAACTACTCGCAGGAAAAAAAAAGAACGTTATTGAAAGAACTCCGGTTCTCTTCCCTGAGAGGACTTGAAGTGAACAAGTCGAGACAAGTTCGCTCGGTATTCACTGTGGAAAGTAATTCTTTTTGAGAGATCTTCGGGAAAAGATCCTTTTTCCTATCTGGGAGCCCATAATTCCTTCTTGAGGAAATTGGATTTTTCTGCGCTCCTCCACTCATTTGCATGACCAGTTGAGAATTAAAGGGACAAGCCAAGTCCCGCTATGATTCATACACAATGGAAACGCTATTTTTGAAGAATCGTTATTCCTTCATACACACGATTTATCAGCTAGTTTATCATTTTCAGTATGAACTTTTTTTATCGACTAAGAAAGAACAATGTTTACTCCCATCAATGTTTCAAGATACGTTGAACCCGAAAATTCGAATAAAATAAGTCTGCCAGTCCACCGTCAACAGCTTTTTTCCGTAACCACTGAGGGAAATGAAGTCATTGCAACCATCACCGCTCCTCTGATATCGAGTTCTTCTTCCATTTTCTTAAACAAATGATAAAAATATTAGGTGGACAGAATTTTAAGGTCTAGTAAACTTTTGTTGACGAAATTGGAAATGTTGTTTATTCCAACTTGTTTGTCATTTTCTTCAATCATATTTGGCTTCTAAAGAATGTTATGGTGTGTACCACATATTTTGGCCATGATAAGCTAATGGGCATGCAAAGTTGGAAATATTTCCTCTTCAATCTAAAGCACAACATTTTTGCTGGCTGTTTCAAGTGATACAAGTCCAGAATTCATATAACGTGGAGCACGCTGAATGTTTTACGTTTTTGAGAATTTGTCTCTACAACAAACAAATACCTACTTTAAGAATAGTAGTTGGAGTTAGACGTCCATAATTCTGTTTGTGTTCTCGAATTGAGATTTGCTCTAAAAGACATTTTTTATTTTGTCTCTCCTTCTTAGTGCATTGTTTCAGTCTAACGAGTCAAGTACTCACTATGTTCCATGACCACTAGCGCTAATTCATCTGAAAAGCAGAATTCAAATACATACTACCGTCATATCAGCAATGCTATTTGCCGGATTCTGGTTGTTCAAAACTGAGTAACTCGAGGGATGGTTAAACTCGCAAATGACACTGGTGCTGGGCAAGTTTAAACTCGTTTAAATTGTCGGTTTGAATAGGTCTTAGTGTAGCGGTCGATATGCTACCCACCATCAAGTCGGTACCGTTCCGAAGAAGTAGCTGACATCTGTCACTGCAGTGGTCTAATGTGCTACCTACCTACAATAATGATGCTATGTTGCTTTCTGTCATCTGAAAAAAGCCAAGAATGACAGCCACTTTTTCCGTTGTGATCTGCAGCAGATGTAGCATTAGTGATCTGCAATATGGGAGTAGATGCAAACACTTGCATCTCCTAGAGCGGGAATTGAAGGAGGTATGGTGAGGGATGGATCAATGCATCAAGGTAACGGATTATTCGACGGATTCTTCAATCGCATGATGCATACATCCCTGCTGAAATGATATCGAGCGAAAGAATTTAGATGACCTTCTTTGAAGCGAATATTGACTAGGTTAACTAAATTCAGTTTTTTGTGTACTTATATTTTTGCAACCCCGCGAACAAATGGACAAGACGATTTTTAGACAAAATGAGCTAACTGTGATGAGGAGCTGTTTCATCATAGATGTGGATGAGTGGCTAAGTCTGGCTTTTGTCTGATACTAAATTATTGGGATGTACGGTTACTTCTGCCACCACTCCTCACTGAGAAGAAAACACTACTTAAACAACAAAAATACGACCAATTTTAGATGACGATTAACAAATCCTCATAGCTGTTCAAAGCAGGAAACGAATTTTTTTTAGATTTAAACATTTTAACATCGTAATGCAAGCTTTAAAATTAAAATATAGACACACCAATTCGATCAAAGATTGTGATCTGTTTGTCAATGTAATCTATTCATTGCTTAACGGATTGATTTGGGATATGTTTATCATTTTTGAGATACAAGCTTAGCGAGCGACCAGGACGCAAAACTAAACACGATACTGGCCACCTTATTAACAGTGGCCTCCGGCTAATACATTACTACTTTCTATGGTTATGTGACAATGAAATGAAAGTTTGTATCGTCTAGTTGGGCGTTTCAAGCCGTAAGTACATGTGAAAGGGCAAATCGGAGTATTTATCCGTCTTTTGGTATATTCGGAGTTTCCCTCCATAATGGGCAGTAAAGGGACCAGTTGCGCCTCTAAAACTGAACGTTTTTCAATGTACTTGACTACATATTCGCTTCAACTGTTAAAGGTCAAGGGGAACAAACAACAAACCAAAACTTTGGGGTGTAATATCTTGTTCTTTCTTTACTGACTTCCAAAATGAAAAGGCTTACTTAAAGGCGTAATGGCTTACATGATGCGCACTATTGTCATCTCGTGCCTAACTAATGGTCAACTTCAATATATTGATTCCAATAAACCCAACCGTTGTAACGCAAGATAATGACGTCGCCACATAAATCAAAGTGAGGTTAGCTGCAGGAAGCATATGCTTTTGGTCTATCCGGAAAGCTCCCAATTTCCGCCGGCTCTCTCGAAAAGCAAAGCTAACTGTGAAAAAAACCATTGTTAGACCAGTGGTGACTTACTGAGTCATGGGTCCTCACGAAATCCAATAAATGGCACTTGAATTGTTGGGAAAGAAAAGTACTTCGTAGAATTTATGGCCCAATGTGTGAATTAGGTGAATAACGAATTCGGCATAATGGTGAACTGAGAGCTTTGTATGATCAGCTCGGTCAGCATGTAGAGCGGATGTCAGTGGCGAGACATCCGAAAACCATCTTAAATGGCACGCCTAGGGGAAGAAGATTGAAAGGAAGACCTCGACTACGCTGGGTTGATGATGTAGGAGTGAGAAGATGGAGGTGTAAGGCCACTAATCGCAAGGAGTGGTCATCTAATGTTAAGAAGCCCTGGTTCTCCAAGGGCCGTAGAGCTTCATAATAATAGTAATAGACCAAACCGATCTTATGTTGTAAAAGAGAAACATGGACCACATTACAGTGATTCATTTCGTTAGTTTCAACCATTTACAATAAAGTCCTGATATTTGGTGAAGATTCACATTTTATCAACGATCCCCAGTAAAATAGGTAAATTCGGTTTGACCACGCTGGGTTATGCGTGTGACAGATCTAGTGGTTAACACATTGGAGCATCACAATTACGGACCTCTACAGGTCTTACTTGCGAAGTATGTACAAATGTTTTTGATGGATGACATCGAGAGTGCTGCAGTCTGTACACGCAAGTATCGCTAAGTACAATGGGACCTCTTTCGTAGTATTATAGCCAGAACGGCGTTCGATTCATGCTAATGAAGTCTGTGCCAGCCTCGGCGTTCATGCCCCTCCCTACCGCCGTGAAACTTCGAGTTTGAAAAGAGCGCGGATAGAGCCGTCCGCAACAGGTGGTATGTTAAGAGATTTCAAAAGGGTCAATAGCTATGACACAAACTATGAATAATGAAGAGTTTGCCGTGAAAAGGGAGGCGGTTTGAAAACGCTCGCGCCTCGGTGAAAACCGTTCGGCTAAATTTATATCCCCGACGCTTAACGTTGTTCTCCCCCGTTATTCTCAACGCGGCGTTTATATTATGAAATTTCGAACTCCCTTTTCTCATCGCTTTTGTTCGATAGGATTCTATTACAATGCCGCGGCTATGTGACATTCTTCTTTGACAACCCGTATTTATATAGGTTTCATGCGAGGAGGGGATTCGTTTAACAATGGGGCTGTTCCGAACAAAAATATTTCCGATGCGTCAATTCTCGAAAAACACGGGAAAGATGTTAAAAAACCAAAGGTAGCGTGCTTGTTGTGAGTATTACATTTCTCGTCCAATTCCCTTTACATCATCCTGTCGAATTTGCTTGAAAGTTGGAATTATTTTCAAGTCAAAAATTTGTATCAAGTTTATCTTGTAGGAGAATATGAACAAACGTGGGACAAGCTCGGATTAACCAGGGCAACTTTAGTACTCAACTGACAATACCGAATGCCTCAACCACCCTTAGAACTTGCACATTTCACACCTTGATCTAAATGAATCAAACCATTACAACGAAATAACTTCCCTACAAAACGGCAATAAATAATACAAGAGCCACGAAATTGTTACCATCTTGTTCTTCTTCCTGACACACAGAGACAAAAGCACACTGTTCTTAAATTACTACGAATGCTAACTATTCCTGACATTAGGTTTCGAAATGAGGCGCAAATAATTAGGTAAATAATAAAATCGATTTTATATTCACAGTTTTATTGGTATACTGCGCGAGGCTTCATTTATATTCCTAGGCTGTTAGTGGTTTTTTTCAGTTCTTTGAAGCCGTTGAAACCAATCAACGCCCCCAAGCGTAAATCTTGAGCAACATTTGCTTCCCTGTGTTGGCGTGTTCAGACAATCCCTGTTTGGTTTCCCATTCTGAATTCAAAGGAGAAATCCCAGTATATATTTTGCTAATGACTCAGTCCTCCTCACACATGATTTTCTGAAAAAATCTCAAAAAAGAAGGTCAGCCCCTTTCTTGTAATCTCACAGCTCGTTGTTTGGTAATCTCTTTGAGGTCTAAATTTCTAATTCTTGGTAGAGTCGCTAACTGTTAAAATACGAAGGTGAATCACTAACGCATCCAAAAGCTTGATTCTGAAATCTTTGATGATTTGTTAATATGAACTTTATTGCGGGGTTCCGTACGTCTAGTTGGGCTTTTGGTTTTAGTCAGTAACTATGTAGAGAACTCTTATTTGAGACTCTGTCAATAACTGTTATTGCGTAAAGCTAGTTAACACCACTACTTGTCAACCTTTTATTCAACTGGTTGCGAGTTTCAAATCGTCAGGTCCTCTGCCGATGATATGGAGGCTCCAAATTGTGATGGATATGGTTAGTTGGCCCCTACCCGATTTTAGAATCTGTCGCCTTCGGAGATGAATCAGACGTCACCAAGCGTCTGTTTCATCCTCTGAGCGTGGCGGAGCATAACAATGCATCCACCTCCTCGGAAGGGGCAACTATACCATTCCATCACCCTCACAAAATTTAGGTGAGCAATGTTGACATGATGGAAAAATTTGGTGGGCCTACTATCACCCAGGGGCATACTATCATCAGTTGGTTTTCAGGGTCTCTTTCAATGCATTCTTAGTCAGTTCTTCCTGAAAAGCTAAGGTAGTTGAATAGATACTGACATTAAGTTTGACCCATTAAGTTATTTCGGGAAGTAAGACAATCAAATAGACGTACGAGTACAAACAACTGGAATGTTTCACTGAAAATACGAGAAGGCGAACGACAACCTTCACTAGCTGCACAGGATTGATCAAACAAAACGTTGAATGGATATGGCAGAAGAAAGAATTATGATTCTCAAAAACCCGTACTTCGCAGAACTTGTGTATACAAAACACATTGTTTGAACTTCACTCTGAATTTAATGACCAAGAGAAAGTTGAAGTTGTAGGGGCAAGGTCATTTAATGACATAATTACGTATTTTATTTGAATGTTAAGCCGGCTCCACTCATTCGCTGTTCGCCGATATTGAGCAGATGCTCAGCATATGAAGTGGTGTGGATGGACGCTGGCTGTTCGCCGAATACCGAATTTAATGCTCGAAGATGCTCCGATCGGTGTTGGTTTTTACCCACATCAAGGGACACAAATATTTGTCACGTACGCTTGCCGACCATTACCAGCCGTCCATTACGTCAGCGTGTATTCCGCTTCAATGACCTGAACCACTGAATCAATTTACCTGTTTTTGTATCTTCTTGAATGATGTTTGAAAGAGAATAAGTGAGTGAAATCAAGAAAAGGATTGCTTGAGGAAGACAATGGTTTCCGATTCAAGACAATCAGAGACTCTCTTATTTTTAGACACCCAGTAAACAGTATTGTTTACACCCAGTAAACTAAGTTCATTTGGACACGATTCCATAATTTTGAAAGGTGGGATACACCTAACCATAGGGTGATACAATTATCATGATTCTAGTCGTGTGAGGATGCGGAAAATACGGTTCCGCGAGTTTCAGGACGTCTCCAAAGATTTGTAGGGGTCCCGTTCGCGATACCAATATTAACCCCTGAATATATGAATACATTTCCCTTAGTAGACGGCGAATCCAGGAGAGGTAAAGCAAATGATAAATCTACCCAGGGGCTCGAGGACTATTCATACGATTAGACCTCTTGAGCGGCGGCCAATCCGTTTTTTTTTTTCCAACGGCGCATTTCACATTCGGCCCACGGAAAGTTCCCTAGAGCCTTTCGCCTTCTTGCGGTGATAAGTAGGCGGCGAAGGGAAAAGTGAAGGTTCAGAGAGGTCCAATATCCGCTTGCGTTATATTGGAACGCGTTTTAAGAGGTCAAAACCCCCCGAAAAACGTGAATAATGTACCGATGCTGCACGGAAAGGGGAGGCTCGACAAAATCGTTTTGGTGTAAGAAGTTTTGGAGAATGTTGAGGTTTTGAATGTTTATCGCGGCGGTAAGCAATCAATACAAAACAGAAAAAAATATGCCAAAACAGTAGGTAAATACAATTAGCTGCGTAGGTAGAAAGTCGCAAACTAATTCAGATTTACTATTTCTAATAAAGAACCTTTGTGATCTTCCAACAAAAACAATTGTTAACCTGATTTCCTCGAAATGGGTTAGTTTCAGTTTCAAGCTATGCATGTAGATTTAAAACTTCGACAACATGGAATTCTTTCAGGCAGAAAAATACCAAGTTAACAAAAGTAGTCTAAAATGGTCTAAAACGCGAATGGCGAGTGATAGTTTGAATTTTTGAGACCAAACTTGATCACCGACAAGTTAAAAAGACTGCGTAATATGTATAGCCTACACATAAGTGTGGCTTTCACCACGTTAACAGCGCAAAAGAAAATGGATGGCATATTGTGAAATTCTGGGAGTTTTTCGGAGTTTGTTTCGTAACTTACCAGACACAACGTGAACCTACAGGACACATGAGACGCCGTGGGGTCATTTTGACTCTTTATCACAATTAGGTGAAAGAGGATTCACTCAAAACATTCTGAGAAACAATCTGTCATAAAACAACTTTTTAACCCACCGTCAACGAATTTCTATTCAAAATCACATTCGATTTCAAAGTATCTAATGGACTATCCAATCACAGGCAAAACAAATCGTGCAGATATTTCAAAGTAAGAAAAAGTCATTACTACCTAACGCACAACTGGAGGTCCAAATCACAATCAAGTTCAGAACAGCATGAACTGTTCATGACCGCTCCACCTCCTGTTCTCCATGACTGAATCAATGAAAATGAGTTCAACTTCTTTTTCATAGCAAATAAGCACGAGGTAAGAGGAACAAGATAATAGACGTAAAAATAATTAGAAAAAGAATGAATTGAATAACTGAAAATGGGACAATACTGAATCATATTGATTCCAATAGCATGAAATTTACGCCTTCAAAACAGAAAAAAATATAAATAAAAACAGAAAATTATAAACTAACAAATCAGACATGGTTACTCAGATCAAATTTCCCGTTTCGACCACGTTGACGTCCACAGGTAAACTGGTTTGACAGCTACTTGTGAGGGTCGTTTATTGGCCCACAGCCCAAAAATAAGGTAAATAAATTGCTAAAAAGCTTCACAATTTAGGAAATCTAATCTCTTTCTCTCTTGATTGGATCCAATACTGTAGCTGGTGCCTTTTCTTGTAAACTAAACTTTACGCCTTTATGGGTTCTGAGAAGTTCTGAGGGTCTACACCTTTATGGAGTCTGATAAATCAAGAAGGCCTGAAATTGATTTTATTGGGATTATTCCTGTTTTCGTTTGTTTAATCGTTGACAAAAGTTACAAACGTTTTCATTCTATTCTTAGTTCCTAAATTCTAAGTATTCCTTCCTACCTATCCCCACTCCAAGAATAAAAATCAAAAAAGGTGTTACACTAAATCCTAACCTCTCGGACGAAGACTTGCTGTATGCTGTACTCGGTAGCTATCCTTGGCGCCTGTAGCGAAGTCTTGTCGTTGCTCGCTCCACCAGTCCAGAAGAGAATCAAATGAAGTCCGAAATTGCTGAATTCCTCGACCCGTCTCTGAAGTCTGAGATCCGGACAATCAGTCTGGAAACGTCGCGGAACACGTCTTATTCGGTGAACGTTCAAGTCGGGAGTCCTCTAGAAATCTTTTCGAATTCTTTTTCTCGGTTTTTCCTTCTTCTTGGACATGCGCTTACATTTCCATGCCCAATTTCGAAATTTCCAAGTTTGAGACCTCCTCCTTTCTAATCCAGTTCTTGTTCCCTCCTACATTCCTGAGGAGTGGGCAACAATGAATTTTCATTTGTTCCCCTGGATTTCAGTAGGGAACCAATAACCAACGTGCTTGTATTTGCAAAATACGAGGTTATTGGCACTGGATGTCGTCAGCGAGTTCTCGTCGATTGTCTTTCCCCCCGAGAGCGTATCAAGTTAAGTTTCCTTCGCTTTTTACTGCGATATCAACATGATGCGCCGCATCTCCGGTGTACTCTCGGGTTTCGTCATCCTGTCGCCAAGAGTTTATTCACCGTTATGAGTCACGATTTGAACGTCATTGTTAGGTTTCAGGATTGTCGTTCAAATTCGTGGCTCATACTACTCAAATTTCCAATCCCCTCCCACTGCTCCCTTACTACCCATGAGCGTTTCCCCTTTCCAAGGGTCATTTCGACCCTTTTGTTTGAAAAGTAATGAACAAAATTTTATTAAAATTAATAGCTTCTTCGGGTTAGTGAAAAAAATAATACAAAATAAAAAGCCTACCTTGGCCAAGGGAAAGTATGAATATCTATGTACTGTACTTAGATGAATGGGTGCACCCTTCCTTCGCTCATTTGCCATTCCTTGTTTGGGCCCAAGATCCGTTCACAGCACTTAATCGAAATAATAATATTATAAGGTTGAACGTGAAATAATAAATTATATTGTTGAATGTGAAAAATCATAGTTGGACGTATAGCTCCGACCAATCCACGTGGGGAACTAACTGCCGTGCGTGAGTATCACACGTACCAGGGCGCCAGGAGCGACCAGGAGCTAAGACCGTGAAAAGAGCGTGGGTCCCACCTCCAGAACTGACGAAAACTGCTCCAACCGCCCTGGTACTGGAACCCATAGTAGCTAAGTCTGGAGCCTTGAAAACTCTCCTTCTCCACTCCCCAGACGCACTAGTATATAAAGAGAGAAGGTAACGGATGGTGGGGTGGCAATACGATGGGGGTCGTGGAATTATTTAGGTCAACAACCAGGGCTAAAGGGAGGGTAGCTTGTGGGGGGTTCAACAAATTCGATTGTTTTCTTCCTAATGTTATTGCGTCATCTCATCATAAAGTGGAGAGTTCTAGGCAAACAGCATGGTAGGAATATTTTATAGTATTTATTGAGTTTAAACGTTATTTCATCAACTTAATGCCTAATTTTCATTAGTCTACCTCCTGCCGATAATTAACGTTTATCGATTAATAACCAAACGACAATATTGCTTATGGAACGATTCCTGGACAAGAATTAACGTTTATCGATCAATCCATGAACGGAATTTGGACTAACAAAATTCGAACATTCCGAATTACTGAATGCGGAAAATTGGAAAGCTTAAGATAGCGGGCCAAATAAGAGGAAACTGAGAGCAGAAAACATAAAATAAGGGCGGCTAAAGCATGTTCGATGTTTTTGTATTTCAGCTGCAGGCTCTAAGCATCCGGGGGTCCAGGGGGCTTGGAGGGGGCTATGGAGTTTTTAAAACTCATTCTGAGTGAGTTAGAAGAGGAGGCCTAGTTGGAAAGCGACGCGGGACAGCAGGATATAAACTGACTTATCGTTTATGGAGTGAAGGCCCTGTCGTCCCAATATACACCGAGAGTTATCGGCACCCGACACTCCAACACAAAATTGCTCCATCGCTTATCACCGATCGAGTTTCTCGACCTCCCACGTGAAACGTCGCCCAATTCTATAATTACTCGATCCGGCAGAGGCGGTCAACACGGATCCCGTGGCCGCAGGTTCGTGTAACACACATAACTAGGCGAGGGACGCCCGCAGAGGCAAACAGGGGAAACTGGAGCAGGTCCCGGCGAATCTGTTTGCTCTGGCATAGAAGCTCGTTGTTTACCCTGGACCTCCTGTTTGACCAGGATATGGGTCGGGGACGTCCCAGCTCGCTCGCCTACGTCCCTGGAGGCCTCGCTTTAATGATGACCTATTCTGTTTGAGGGGCTCAGAACCGCTTTATTGAAACGAGAATACAAAATCTGTCCAATTTGTTCATCTTACTTGACTTAGCAACTTGTCAACAATTTACGACGTGAGCTGAAAGTTGGGATTGATGCTTGAAACACTGTGGTAGAATCCAGTTTATTACGTGATGGTTGGACGACACGATCGTTCTCAGCACTCCGCAAGAAAGGGGGTCCAGAATAAACAAGCTTTTGATTAAATAGAATTAATTACTCTAGTCTGTTCGCCTTAACTTTATCTCTACCCCCCGAGAAGGTAACTGTGCTTCCTCTCATATTATTCGAAAGGGAAACAAATTTGGACAAAAAAATGTAGATGTGACTTACTCAAATCCATGTAGTTGCCATTATTTTGTACAAATCTTTAGTACCGCGTTAATATATATACATTTATTTATCTTGATCACCATTTGAAAAAAAATCACACAAATATGATCACAATCATTTTAAAATTAATAAAAAATATCAATATCAGACTTCCAAATCTCAAAAGCCGAAATCATAGTTTTCATCATTATCCAGTTAGTTGCTGTCTTCATCCCTGCAATCAGCTATTTCTCTCAGATCACGTGGTGTTTCTGAGAACAAAAATTATCTTTGCTCTAAGAATAGGGAAGAGTAGGTGATGAAATGAATTTATACGGAATCCAGGACAACTATTTATTATACCCAGGCTGGAATACGTTATTCCTAGCTGCCCCCTCAACTTACGGCTTCTAAAGCATTTCTAAACCTCTCCGAATCATTTTAATCAAAGAAAGAAGGGGGGGAGGCGGTTAATTTAGACATGAAAAAGAAAGTAATTTGAAATACAACCTTTCTATTTGGCAGAAAAAAACTTTAAAAAGAAGTTGGAAATATTTTATGGTATTGATTTTTAGATGCGACTAAAAAGGTTGTAATTCATATCACATCCAAAAGTTTCTGAATTACCTCCCCCCCCCCTCCCTGTTTTCTTTAATTTTAATCGTTCGTAGTGTTTGAAAATGCGTTGATTCGATTCTGCGAGAGAAAATACACAGTAATATCCCCTTCCCCCTTCAATTTTATCCAACATCAGAGGCATTATCTCATACCAAAATGGTGATTTTGTTAACAAAATTCACGTTTTTTCACGTTCAAACAGCAATTTCTGTGTCTAAAATTGCTCTGAATTAGAAATTTAAAAAACCATTAGAAAGGTTTGGCAGCCTTTGGGATTGTTTAGATTCAATAATTTACTTAGTTCAAGATGGGCAGCGTGTCTACGGTGGATTAACCAGGAATCCGTGGCTCCAATTAGGTGTTTACGTTAACCGTTACCTTAGCCGGCTACATTTCTACACAAAAGGCTTGAAACAAGTCATCTACAGCATGGATAAATGTATGATCTGTAATAGAAATAAATCAGAGTTGGTAGTTTGTTTTTTGTTTTTTAGCCCTCTCAACCCTACCGAAACACCTATTTGGAAAGGACAAGGACCAACCGCACATAGAACTCGCATGAGTCAAAACTCAACCGGATTCCACTTGAAGGGAGGAAACCCGAGAGCAGGTGAATGTTGAAAATGAGCGGTGTAAAAAGGGGTTTTTCACGAGGGCCCTCTTAGGGGCAAACTTTTTCGAGGTCGAAGTTGGCGAGTTGTGAGCCGTAGGGTTTGCGGCCTTCGGCTTTCGGAGGGTCAGCTTGTGTTTGCAGTCCTTTGTCCTTTTTTTTTCCTCTCTCTTCGGCGAGAAGAAAGGGACGGGAGTTCCCACTTCACCCGCCAGGAGCGTCATTGTGTTTCGCACCTCACAAAAGCCTCGGGTAGAGAAGGTGTTTCCTCCAATCACCGGGGGATCCTCCTGTTTGCCCAGGATCCCGGCCACTATTGTCAGTTTCGGGGAGGTTTACACCTTGATTTTGAATAGAACAAAAATACTTCGTAGGGGCGAAAAGGAAAACCTGGAATGCTGGGCTTTACACGTACCTTCCTCGTTCCGTGTGCCTTAGTTTTATTTAAATGTATTAAGAACGGAAGTTCACAATACGCATCAACAAAGAATAAATTATTATTCAAGATCTAAACCTGAAGAAACGGGGAAAAGGGAATTACAAAGAACTCCCGTTAGCACACGCACAGAACTGCCTAGAAGAGGGCTTATTCGAGCCCACTGAAAAATTACTATCATTTTCGCATTTAGGACTCCTAAAAACCCAGGAATATGTAAAAAAAAAAAAAACGAAAACTCGGAGGTCTTCTTTTCTTTTTAGCCTAGTATAATAATGCACTAGCAGGAAGCAACAGCCACGAAGGATTTTTTTATAGAGACATAATATGTCATGATGAAAATCTCTACCGAACAGACTGAACGTCTGAATTGACTTACCCAAACTTCATTCCGCGGATGCCCTTACTCAAACATCAATTTCTCAAGTAATGCCGTTGAAATGGCATTCTCCTCCCAGAAATAGAGCAAAAAGTTTTAGTTATGCAGGTTTTTTTTTAAACCTCAAATGTGCTTGAAAACACACTTTGTTTTGCAAAAAATCTCAATTTTCTCAAAAAAGTTCCCTCCAAAAAATAAACGCTAATTAAACCATTGGAAAGCTGAGGCTTTTGAGCATTTTTTAGGCTTACAGGCTCAAACTTATCATTAAAATCAAGAGAGACTAATGAGCCATTAAAAAAGTGTTTTTTTTTTTTTTTTCAAAATTTTACAAGATTCACTTTTCAGGCTAGCTTTTAACCTTTTAGTTCCCTTTGAAAATCACTGTTGAACACTGAGACGATAGGAAATTCAATGCTTTTTCCAACGGTATCGTTAGATTTGCATATACTTCGAAAACGCCGGAGTTACGGCCGTTTTAGTGACGTAAGGTTTTTCGGCAGTTAAAACGCCATTTTCTTAACGAAAAATATTTTTAAAAACCAAAAAAACTACAGCGTTAGAAAGCTGACATTTTGGCGCACGTTTTACCTGGTCTGCACAGTTGTGTGTCAAGTATTAATGGGGTTGCTGGGCGAGATGAAAAACAGGCGATTTCAAGATTCTGAGAAAACTGCCATTTCGCGCGGCAATCGCAAGTCTTCAATGCAATAAAAAAATGTTATCTGACGTCAAATAGACAGAAAATTTAACGCTCTTTCTAGCGGTGTCATCAAATTTGATTTATCTCTAAAATTGAAGGAGTTATAATAGTTTTAGTGACATAATATCGAAAACACGACAAAAATTTTAAATCGCCAATAACTCGAAAACGAAGCCTCTAAAAAAAATTGCTTTGAGGCACTTTTGTTCGGAAATGAGTTGTAAAACACGTAGGAGTCGGATTGAGCATAACACCTGAGACACCCTGTATAATAAGATAAGATTATATTATATCATAATATAATATAATCATATTATATTATTATGTATTTACATGGTTAATGATAATAATTGTAACAATAAACAATTTGCAAATTAAACATCAATTCCAATTTTAATAATAAATTCACAAGTAGCTTCATGCACGGACTTCGGTCCTGAGTATACCACATGCTATTCAATAATAATGAACTGAGTTATCCAGATGTTGTGTAACTATATTTATCATCCTTGCAGCGTCATAGGCCGGGCTTTTTATTAATAATATTATAATATTATAATAATATTACCTAATAAAAAGCCCGGCCTATGACGCTGCAAGGATGATAAATATAGTTACACAACATATTATGTGTTGCAGTGTTTCCTCATCTACACAACAATTTGCACAAACTTGAGAGTCTTGCATTCCGACTTGATGCACGAACGAGATGCATATTCCGTGATTCGAGCGTACGCGGGAAATTACAAGTATCGACTTTTTGCCAACATCTTGCAATGTAAATCATGGTTTGATGAATATTTGGGGGTTTTCCAATCGGTACCTCACGCTCTGTCCAGCGACATCATACACTGACTGCCATTGGTTCTTAAGACGTCGATATGCGTAAATATTCGTCCGAGTATGGGATTCTGAGGTTTAGTGGCTAAGTCTCCTGCTACATTGGAGTATACGTTCACCATTTCGTTGCCGTGCACGCCTAGGTGGGCCTTGGTCCACACAAAATGAATTAACTTACCACTGGATTGCATTTCGCTGATCAGTTCCAAGATTTCTATTAGATTGTGGTTGACACCTTATCAGTTTCTCCAACAAGCTGAGGCAGACAGACACAATGACAGTAATTTCTTGTCTTCTGAGCCTGGTGTATATTAAGGCTCTCTCAAGGCCACAGATTTAGAAGTAAATAATGATGCCACATTTGGTAACTTGAACTACCTACTGCTTCGCTCTTAAGGATCGTTACAAGCGCAGCCACTGCTGTCTAACGTTTTATACCCTTCAGTGTACAGAACGTAACCATATGAACATTTGAACAGTTGTACCGTGAACTGTGCTGGGACACCTCCTGAACCTCCCCCCAAAACAACATCAAACAATTGATATTCTGTCCTTTGTTATAGAAAACCCATGTTGAAAAATAGGTAGAACTCATTCTCGTGTAAAAATTCCTTAAAATCATACATCGCTGCATCGCTCCAAGCCAGCGGGGGAGATCCTCTCTCCGCCTAAAAATTGCATAGCAAATCACAATCATTTAATTGATGCATTTTGTCCAGTTGTCCAGCAGCTTATCGGATGAAGATAACACCCTCAACAAAAGTATATCTGTCAGTATTTGCCTCATTAGGCGTAGTTGAGGTTCATAACGCTCTTGCATCATGACAATCTTTGACATATATTGTAACTATCCAATTTCTGATCTTAAAAACATTATTCTGTATTCTAACGAGTATTAAAAATGGTTAAGACCGTCAAAATATATTAAACAGTGAAACGCAATTTGTTTCATGGAAATACTTAGTTTCCGATTACTTCTATGAAGCAGAATGCATTTCAATAAAAAGCAATATGCGTCCCTTTCAATCGAAGCATCTCATTCGCCCTTAGGGATAGCGGCACATTTAGGTTGGATCCGAACCTCCTGTCAGATGGAGGGGTCGGATGCACATTTGAATGAGGAGAGAGGGAAAGAGAAAAATTGAGCGTCTGTATTCATGTCGAGGGGAACCTATTTTCTGAGTTACACGGGAAGCACGAACAAAGCGAGTAATTTGAATACATTTTCTCCGCGTATCCCGCATTGTCAAGAAAGGTTCATTCCGGACGAGGTAAATATGTTTATTTCAATGAATGACAACGTCAGGATTTGAGTTCGCAATGGCATGATGCAATATTTCAACCTGCGGATTTTGAGGGATTGTCATATTATACTCACTTGTAATAGAGAAGCTTCCTGTTTCTCGGTACTCTTCTGTTTGATTTTGACCACGAGCTCGCTTGGTCGTTCGGCTGGGTGGTTACTAATTGTTGTTTACAAGTTATTGTTTCTGTTCTTCCTTTTGTTTCGGTTTTCGTATTCCTCTCATTTTTCAACTGGAAGTGGATGGTATCAATTGCTAGCTTGTTATTAGCGAAATTATCGCTAATAACGCTTGAGTCAAAGATGAACCGAATTTCACTTGAAATTTCAAACCCGGCGCGTAATTTCAAGCAACACAAACCGGAGGAAGAGTCCTACCCGCCACCAACCGAAGCCTCAATTCAAGCTGAGGTTGCCCACTTGCGTATGAATTTCAAACTAGTTCCATTTTGGTCACTTTGCGGTTAGCTCACTAATTTTTGTGAACTAGTTTCTATTTCTGTTCCTCTTTTCGTTCGTGCTTCCGTGTTCCTAATATATTTTCTTCTCTGGATGTCCGGAATTGATTTTTTTTTTTTAAACCACTGGGCCCTGGCGGGCTTATTATGGCTGGAGAAGGAGGTTGTCACCTCCAATCCTTTCCCAGGCACATTTGACTGCCCGACCTGAGCACCCTGCAGAACCAAGCACTGTACGCTCAGTGTACAGCCCTTGCAACCATCGTCAGGTACTGCCTGGGACCCAAGCACTAATTGCTTGGTAATTACTGGTTAGTTATTGACATCCCAATCGGTTGTGACGACCTAATGTCGTCGACCCCAGCCAAAGCTGGAAGGTCCAGCCTTCCCCTCTACGTTTGGGCGAATGAGCGGAGAATATTAACCTCTCCCGTTTTAGTAACCCGAGGATCAATGGAAGCCGGCCCCCAGGTTAGAAAATGCTGTTTTGCCAGCACAGGGCAATGTCATATCACATGACACGCAGTCTCACCCTATACCTCACAGAACCGGCAGAGGGTGGTGTCAGATTTACTCATTTTGTGGAGATGGTATCTAAGTGGACAGTGCCCCGTTAAGAGCGTTAATATGCTGAGCAGCTCGTTAGCTCTCTTCCTGGGGAAGTCAATAGGCCAGACTTGATGGCGAGCTTCTTATAAACCAAATCCACAAAAGAGAGCATTGTAGAATAAGCGAAGTACATCATACAATCGCTTGGGCAACTAGGACATTAGGTTCTTTTATTACTCATCAGAAGATAAGAGACTTGTTTTGTTATGCAACTTATTATTGTTATGTGCGTATGTGTCTGCGTTTCGCATCAGCATCAAGTGCCTTCCAACGACAAATTGGCAGCTCTAGAGGCCACCTCCTGATGCAACAGCGTTCCAGCAATAATTACGGAAAGCCGATCAGGTCAGCATTTTCGTTCTGACTTTTAAGGCAAGGGTATATATTTCTGATAAAGAGGTTGAGGAGAGTGTACAGAGTGTTTATGTAGCACGTGAAATATGATGAAAATAAATATCCGCTACTAACGTCTTTTGATGCAGAAAAAACGGAAAACTGAGTTAATTAAAAAAGGATAAATAAAAGAGAAAAAAATAAGGAGGGTATTTATTTATTTACTGGCAAAAGAAACAATGACAAGAACATTGAATATGTGTACAAAATACAATAGCGCACCGACGAAAAGACCAGTGATGAACTGCAGGTAACCGGTGGAGTTGATAATTAAATGAGAGTAACCACTATGCACACACATATCGGATATCAAAATTACAATAATAACGAAAAGTAAATGAAAGTAAACATTCTTAGTAGATTATTTATTTACATTAATGATAAGTTTCTCTTGATCGCTACATAAAGCCCAAAAATAGACAGAATATTATTTTTCAGTGAGGGAGATCTTTTGAACGTTCCTGAATTTAATTTATTTATGTACAAAAAATGGATCGCTCTATTATTAGGATTTCCGTTGAAAAATTCAGTTCTATAATTGATAGCCTGATACTGGATTCCTTGAATGATCTTAATTGGATTGCGTTACACAGGTTTTCCCGCAGAACCTCAGTCTTATAGACATGAAAACAAGAACTCAACATCAAAACCTGCTTAACTTTGGCACCCTAAATCCGATATGCAAAGCTGTAGTGGAGGACCTAGAATGTTTATTCAAAACTATCCGTAATATTATATTGTGCACTAATTGTATCCTGGCTATTTGTGTCTTATTCGCCGCCCCCCACGCCAACCCACCATATTTTATTGGTGAATATACCAAACTGTAATATACCACCATATTATTTGTGATTTTGACAAAAAATATACAAGCTCCTCAAAAATATGAAAAAGCTTGCGTAGTTTCATTGTGAGAGGTGATATATGTAAATCAAATTTGACAAATTAATGAGTGAATGTATAGGAACGAATACAACTAAACACTACAAAAAACCACCTAAACATTTTCTGCTAAAAGAAAGAAACAAATTGATGTAAAACTAAACGCTAAAAGAATGAAAATGAAAAAAATATTATATGAATATGTGAAAACACAAAAACGGAATTGATTGAGACAAGAAAAGAGAAAAGGGAAACTGTATTGTAGAATCAAAATTCGAATAAACAAGGAACGAAAATACTCAAATTAGACTTGAAAGAGGAGAGGTGGCGACGCAAAGATGCGAAGTTTTCAGGCAGTAAAATATCTATTTTCGTCATGCGAGATGTTTAGGGTAAGGCTGTGTTCTACGTGAGCGGGAACTAAGCGAAACCAGCGGGTCGGGTGGGTTCAGCGTTTTTTGCGGGGCGGTCGATTTTCCGATCAAACCATGATAACAGAGTTGTGCGTCCTGCGTGCACACGCTGTATCGCAAATCGCTAACACGCACACGCTACACGCGGCTTGAAATCAAATCGGTTTGATTTTTTCTCGCTACTCCCGCTACAATCGCGCGATTGTTTACATCTGTAGTCAAGGTTCTTGGAGTTGTCCAAGTCGGGAGGAGTCAAAATTGTTTCTCGAGTGCTTGCGAGGTTAGTCAGAACAATGTTGTTGTCTTATCAACGAAATAAGAGAAAAGAAAGGCTGAAGAGTTATAAATTCCCAGAATTAGTTATTTAATTGATCATTAGTTCCATTAATGACCGTGTTATTCAATTAATTGTTTAATGAGACGGTTGGCTCTGCAAACGTTTATTGGGAATGTAATTGAACAGAGCTGGACTACTTCAGGCCAACGCAAATCGTCTCTCTCTGTAATAAATTAAGAAAAAACACTCATCGTATTGATTGACAAATTAGGTAATGAACTAACCCAAATAAAACGCGATCTCCTCCATTCGCGGCATCGCCCGAACATAGGACACTAGTGGCGTTTCCCGCTGTAAACGCTTGCACTCGCGAAAATCGCCGGTATCGCCAGTAACGATGAAATCGCCCGCCTCGTAGGACGCGGCCTAAGTGTTCGGTGTACGGATACCGTGACAAGTATGTATGGATGCATAACCGATGTGCACTTTTGCACCCTGGTGAAACTCCTGTACTTCGTGCGGGATATCGTCAGCTCACGGCCATAGCCTGGAGGCTGGGGTGCGAATCTCCGAACAATCCCCAGCTCCCTGCGGCAAGCTCCAGCTAGAAAGATCCTAAACAGAAAACCGGCTGCTGGAATTCTTTATCGGGACGAAGCCTCCGACCAAATATTTCCTCTGACAAATCTGTGAACTCAGTCTCCGTTGGTGTCACAAAAAATGCGAGAGAAAAACTCGGGAACAAGACGAGAGGAGGAAAATGTCCGAGAGGGCGGCGGGTGGATCGACGGCTGTTGACATTCGGATGGTGTTTGCTCTGCGCCGCCTGTTTGATTATAACGCCCCTCTCGCCTCTCCTACAACTCATCCCCTTTCTCCCTCGCACTACAGCATTCCCGCCGTTTTCTAGGGTGAGCCGCTCGGGCAAACACCGCCCCCAGGCCTCCGCTGAGAATTATCCATAGAGCCTCGGGTCTCTCGATAACAGAGCCCATGCTATCCGGATCGGTGCGAAGCGATTATCCGGAGAAACGGTGCCTGAGCACACACCAGAGTCAGCCTGTGGCGACAGTTCATTAAGTAATGGAGGGGACTGTTTGTGTCACGGTCCTGAATCAAGATAGCGCTTGCTGGACTATTATGAAGTGACAACCAGCGCTGCAGAGCTTTAGTAACAAACATCTACTAAGTCATATGTGAGTATTCATTTCCAAATACCAACACGTGCAAGAATTCACTCGTATATTTAAATTGAGACATCGCTTCTGGTAAATTGTTGTATTTACCATGGTATCAATTTCATCCGTGAATCTTCGATTCAACTATAATAAATAATGTTAGTGTATGTGCCCCTTTCTCTTTGTAAGCCTTGAGTGCCATTGGTTAGTCCTGCTCACCCCTTTCACTTCACTGAGCCAATAGGAAAGACGAAAAACATAGAAGACTGCTAAACTCAGGAAAATGTCTTGGTTGATCTTGCAGATGATCGAAATAGTCTGAGGCAAACTAACCCTGTAGAAACGTTGAAGGTCCTGTTTCTGTCACGCCATTACGTGAGACAGCATCTACATATTAGACTGTTATTGTCCAACTGAGAGACTGGAGATATATCGTTCAAATAGAGCTTATGAGCTCAATAGCTACGTTACAAAATTCATACATTCATGAAAGACAAGAAAAAAACGATTCCTTTGAAAACCGAAGGTCGATTTGAGCTCTATGAAATCTTTGGCGTTCCTCAAGTGAAGTTCGCTACTTATCATTGCCTTTTGCCTCTGTCATACTAAACAAGTTGCTAGTCCAAACAGTCATGAAGCACCATCAACTTACAGATTCATAAGGTGCTCAGGAAACGTCTTGAAACTTTATAGCGTTTCTTAGATACAAGTGCTCCTTGGACCACGTAGATTATTAATTTCTTGCTGCAAAGTATTCAGTTTCGAGGGCTCTCCCCCACCTCTGGCTGGCTGAGTGCGTATTGCCAGCTCACTTAGTTACGTGCTTCGTCCTCCGCACTCCCACATTGGTTGGGCTGATCTTGAGGAAGGTCGCCTTTACAGAGGCAGAGAGCAAGTATAAACTCCCAGGCCACCCAGTCAGGTATCTGAAAAGAGTAGGGATCCCAGTAACATGACGATCTCCCATCATAAAATCGGTACCACGGGTTACGAGGAGCACCAGCCTACTTCTGCTGAGGTAGCATTCTTAGGGGGAGTGTCTGAACAAATGGGTGCTCAGGGGTACATACTGTAATAACAAATACTTGTGAACTGCCAAATACTTGTAGCACACAACCTTTAATGCCTTGGCAAGCGAATCCATTTCAAAAAAATCCCCGAGCAATACCTGAACGGTGAGCCACACCATCCCGCTTGCCTCCGGCAAGATTAAGTAGATGTTCCGTCTGCTTGTCAGATACAAAATAATAGGCTCTCCTAAACCAATATCAACCTTCATCAAGAAAGGGGATCATTAACTTAATAGCTGACATTGAAAAGTACTCAAGTCCAAAAATCTAATTTTACAGTGGAGGCAAAAAAAAACTGTATTGATGAATTGTCATGAACTGGCACGATCTAGCAACTGTCGTTGCACCTTAACAATCAACGGGAGGTCACCAGCCATTCCCCACGACAAAACTGTTTTTCTTTCTTTTGACTTGAGTGAATTTTTACTTCTTCTCTATTATTTCCTAGTTTGGAGGGTTAGCCACCGCTTAGTGGTTGATTTGGTTCTGTTTCATATAGTAATATTGTATCCTTGTCTTGTGTTGTCTGGAGTTCATTTAAATATTCCTTTTTCATTCCTCTGCACTTGGAATTTGGGTTTTGAATTTTTTGTTTTAATTTAAGGACAATTTTACGCTTAATATATTTTTGGAAGCTGCAGAAAATAAAAACATTACCTTGGGCGAAGATACTGGAATGACATACGTAGGTCAAGGTGAAGATACATACAGTGAAATGGGAAAGTAGTACCACACGTCCTGACCACTAAAAACGGCGCGAAAGGCTACCTCACCTTCAAGACCGATCGGTCGTGCGGGTTTAGCATCTTCAGCTTAACTATTATCCGCGTGTTGAGCATCCACGTGGTCCCATCTAGTTCGTTCAACATTATCGACAATTACCATTTTTAATCAACCCCAGGAAAACCCAAAATTGATTCCCTTGACTCATAGTCTCAAGTTTGTAGCGATATTAGGGGTTCGAGAGGTGAATGTTTTAGGATCGTCGCTATATTAGGGGCTCAAAAGGTGAATCTTGGAAGTCCTCCTCTTTTTCCCCACCATTTGAAGAGAAAGCTACACTCCATCTGGTCTCTTCCATCAGGTCATTAAGTCTTTGTTCTACGCCACGTGCGGATTGTTCAGCTAAGGCTGCTTTTTGAGCTGTTTAAAATTTCCATCTGTAAATACATGTGATTTTCATCACTTTGCGCGAGGAGCTTCATCCTATCTGGAGGATTGTTACGGCGGAAAAGCTATTTCTACTTCCCTTCTCGTCGTATACTTCGAGTCTCCCGAAGTACTGACCACATCGTTGACCATTTGAAGGCAGATTCTCTTTGAGGATCCTGGAAACCATTTCGGAAATCCCCGAGGACCACCATACGAAGAAATTGGAAGGGAACCGTCCATATCCGGAACTTCAAAATCCGAGGTGCGATCGGCCCAATTATTACCTAAAACTAATGGGAATCCTATCCGAACACAAAGAGACTCTTCTCAAACTATAACAGAACTACCAACTAAATATCAAATATAAATTATATCTAAACTATGAACTAAATATCTAATATAAATTATATCAAAACTATGAGCTAAATATCAACTATAAACTATATCAAAACTATAAACTGTGTACAAACTATTAACTATATACAAACTATAGTTATACTACGTAAATATTAAAATCTACAGAGAAAGTTAATTTGGAATTTTAATTTTGATCTTGTGTACTACACGAATTTATTTTATTGATTTTGTGAGGCTGGCCACTCTTAGGGTTTTGTTGAAAGGGAAGTACTATTGTACATTAAATACCTAACTAGAGTTAGAAGTGGAGTTCACTATAAAGCCTCTCTCAAGGAAGTATTCATTTCAGAAATTGCTTTTGATTTTCCATGCATTATTATTAATAAAATTAAGTTGTTTTCTGTAGCAAACTGAAAACTGGTCATGAATTAATATTCCTTCATCCAGGGCCCATCCTTTTCCAGCTCCAGTTGAGCTTGGCCCAGATTTTAGAATCTGGAATTTTAAATTGAGTTCCTTTCATCTTCAAATACCTACAATTCTATCTGGATGAAGTTTAAAATAATAAAATTGTTTGAAGTCTTTCTATTGCACATACCGTTTTCGGAAAATATTTATAGCTGGATTCGAGAGAGTAGGCGAAGAATAATAAAATACCCGACTTCACTTACAGTCCATTTCAATGGGTAACTTCAGAGATAAACGAGGTTAATATGAACAATTTTAAAATGATGTTAATGTGTTTGGTGAATAGCGTACTGACTACCAAGAATCACATGCTACTCAAACCTAATAATTATTGTACGTCGATTAATATCAATGGAATCATTTGCTGGAGTCAATGTGTCTAAGGTAATGCAGTAATATCTCTCGGAAGTCCCCCCTAATCCAGAGACTACTGAAGACGGCGCTAAAGGCTACCTCACCTTCAAGACCGATCAGTCGTGCGGGTTTAGCATTTCGTGTACATTATCCACCTGTTGAGGATCCACGTGGTTCCGTATCTGTTCACTTGTTCGGTGCACCATACCGTCAGTAGTTTACTGAATTGAAGTAATGAAAAGCACATATTTATTCATCTTCTTGGTTTCTGAGAATTACGTTTATTTGCGTATAAGCTTCATTCAGTAAATTTGAAAAAAGTCCTTATTCTCTGTAAAGAACTTTTTAAGAACATTCGGACTATAGTTATAAATTTTTTATGTCTCACCCTTAAACTTTTAACGAGATCAGCAGCTTAGGAAATGAAAAAAATTAATTTTGGTGGGTATAACGTAAAATCGTGCGTCGAAGGGGGTTACCCTTCAACTTTGAAGAGATCGGACGTCTAGGACATAAGAAAATTATGCTTCCTGTATTTTACGTGTGCTCTTGCGCGGACTGCACTATTGATTTGAAAGCGATGAAACTCATAGGGGACCATCCACCGCCTAACCCCCGCTCATTCGTCCAAATTTAATCAACATTTATTGAAAACAGTAGGAATTAGGCTAGTCACAAAAACTGCGGACACATGGACAGGGAGATATACACGGACTGACATTCAGATAGTCATAGAACGAAATATGTCCAGAATAGTGTTTAACACAAAATACGAGAGGAAATGCGGTTTATAGAGAAAAAAAATGGTCATTTCCCAAAATTGAAAACAAAGCTTTCCCCACCTATAGGTAGACTCTGAAGCTAAAGATGAAGACAGGCAAGGAGATTGATGAAGAGCAGAGATGAATGAGGGCTATCTACTAGGGGTAAAAGGAATTGAGTAAGTATGTACCAGGTAGAGAGAAGCTCTCTAATGAACGATAAGAGACTCTATTGTTTTCTTATACAAATCTTTGAATTTAAAATCAAATAACAAAGAAAAACAACTAAAAAAGAAATGCTGTCCGTTCTAGACGCAAAGGACGTCTTAGGCCGTTATGATGGCTCCAACAAGCACTTCTCATATGAGTTTATCAAGGGTAAAAAAAAGGTAGTAAAGTAAACAAGGAATTTCACCTTGGATTTTCGTTCGACTAAGGTTCATATCGAGATCAGAGGTGAACTGTCTAACGACAGGACAGGTATACAACACTCAATTGGATTTTATCAAGGGTATTTTCACATAAGCAGGCGAGAATGGGCGATTTTTTCTTCACATCAATAGACGTTTTACTAAATGTTCCTTAAATACATTAAAACAATTTATTTATCCATCACTTGAGCTGACCAAACCTGCTTAATAAAGATTACATTATCAAAATTATCTTCCCCGGTTATTGTTGTATGGCGTAGGACATTTGTGATCACGTTAAGCGGGCTCTACTGTATCTTCGAATTTAAGTTCAAATTGTCGGTGATTTGGGGCCTGAGATAACACAAGCAGCACGGTTAATATTGATGAAATACATTATAAGTAGCGACTTATTTATTCAAGAAGTAATGTGTTTAAAAGATTAGGACGAAACTTGTTTAATAACACTTGATCAACTGTCGTACAAAACGATTTATTTCGTTTCCTTTGGATACAGGAGTAAAAAGGTTGATTGTCTATCACAGAGCAAAAAGGAGTTGAGTTGATTAAACAGAGTAAGTGCTGGGTCGGGACGGCAAATATTGTTTCGACCCTTTGCAGATCCGCTGAGGTGAATCCCAAGGGGAGGGCGAAGGTTCCAACCCTGTTCCCGTATTCCCTCCGCAATCCTTCTTTATTTCAGGGAAGAGAGTCCTGGGGAGGGGCGAGAGGAAGGAGGTGAGATGGAGAGGGTTAGGGGTAGACAGGAGCGAACCTGTAGGGGACCGAGAGCTTGTAAGGGTCTTCCTCCAGTTCCGGGGTCGTCCCGCTAGACATTTCCCGAGGGCGTACTTCCGAGAGGTCCCGGGACCCCGACCTCTCGACATTCGTCGTCGGATTTTCATTAATTCCGCGGATCACCCGACTTTCGATCATTTTCAGAAATGACGGGAGCGGTGGTGGGGGGTTTTAATCAACTCAGGATGTTCCCGGGCGTCACGTTGAGGTCGGAAGGGTTTATGGCGGTGGGAACTCGTATTCTAATCAGAGGGAATCAAAGTGTCCCCGTTCCGAGCAACAGTCAACGTGGAAGGATCCGTTCATAACAATCGTCTAACACTGCTGCAACAACAGCACACTTATCATAACTAACAACCATCTTTTAGGGACTCCCTCTCTAAACCAAGGCTTCGTGAGGAACGTCCATTGGAATTAACCCAAAAGAGTATTTGACAACCCAAATTATAATAATATTAATCATATTACAATTAAAAATAAATATCTGCTTACTAACGCATTCAGACCATTCTCTGATCGAATCCCATTTAAAAAAGGTATATCTACTTGTATTTGTGTGCGTCGCGAACTCATTCTTTCTCTTTTCCCTCCTATTTTTCTCATACTTATTATTATTTTTGTCATCATCAATCATCATCAGTTTCGATGCCGAAACGAAATTCAGTGTGTTAGTTTGGTTTCCCTATTCTCTTCACGACCTGTCTTTGTCTTTGTGTGTATGATGGGCTTTCGTGGGTGGAGGTACTTTCGATAATTTTCGGGAACGTGGATTCCGGGAATTTTAATCAACTCTGGAGGCCCCAGAGCGTCACGTTGCGGTTTGAAGGGTTCCCTAGGAGGCGCAAACCTGTATTTTAATCAAAGAGGATGAAGGTGACGTAATTCAACGAACGACCGGCGAGGTGGGATAGGTTGGTAACACGCGCCTTCCACTAAGCGACAACAACCCAGTTGGAGCAAACAATGTATTTTCGGTTTATTCTTTCCATTTGTACGCAATAACGTTCAAATGAAAATGAAAAATGTCTGCCAAGTTAGATGGTTAACATGGTTAGCTGCTACAACTCAGACAGTAGAAACGGTTGATTAATACAAAAATGGAGAGACAAGTAACTCAAACACTCTGATCCGTCTTCTCAACAATATTTATCTGGAGCAAACCAAGTTCAATACGTTCCACAATAGACCATCGTTATGATTCCATCCCCATTTTCTATCTTCAGCACGTTTAGTAAAACAGATCTTGTTAAATTCCAGCTTATATCTTCAGGAAAAACTGTCAGAACGATTTGGCATCGGACAACAAACTTTCTTGTTCATACAGTGGCCATTTATTCACATAACCGTGATGAAATACGCAGGAAATAACTCCAAATAATCTTCCAACCAAAAACTTATGCTGACAGTAATAGGTATATCCGTAAATAAAAGGTGGTTTTATATGGGACTGGACGCTGGCTGTTAATAATTCTAAGCATAATGATCTCCGATCCATTGTATAGGGTAACTCTTGAAAATGTTCTCTCTGATTCAACTATAATATACAGAAGAAACATGATTTAATATACAAATCGGAGAGTCACCCTATCTAGTCAGTCAATTGAACTGTTTGTTTCCAACATCTGCTTATAGACTGAGTTGCTGTTACTGAGCATTACTCATCCCCGTACTTACGAGGTATCCGAGTTGTACGTATGCCGAGTCTCACTTTACGGTGGAAGGGGGATACAGTCATGGAATCAGGAAGACATGTGATCTATTTCGTCAACTAATCTGTTTGGTTCCAATGCCTGCTACATCAGAGATCATACTGTTTATTCCCATCACTTACTAGAAAAAGTTGCCGTACCTCATCGTTCATTCGCGTTCAAGATATCTGATTTATATGCTGTGTGCCTTAAATTAGGGTGGGATGGTGGTGGGTATCGGGGAGCCTTGTGATCTATTCATTCAAAACTAAACTTCTAGAATATTTTTGCCTCTCATAACCAATTTGAATTCATTTTTAATTCAGTGACTACTCCACCACATCGCGAACTTCAACAGGTCTTGACAAACAGCATCGCTGACCACCTGGCCATCTGATATATTTTCTTTTGTACTCTAAGAAACGTTTTCAACTTTCTTTCTAGCTCCTCTCTCTCAAAACGCTGCAAATTCGTTCACTGGGGCTTATTATTCAATTTCAATCATTTGGCTTGCATTCATAATTTGAATTTCTACTAAGCTTTGGAGTGCTTGTTTCACAGGTGGTAGAGCGATTATTGAATTTCAGGACGCAAAAAAATATGATCAACTGATCAATCCAAACAGATATTTTGGTTGAGAACCGATTTAAGTGCTCTATGCACATCTCCTGAAATTCACTTATGCTCTATCACCTGTCAATCTACACTCAAACATTGATCAGTGATTTGTAATTGAATCATTCATAATAAACCATAGTTTGCACCATTTCGTTTAATAAAACTGAAAGAATTTGCATCGTTTTTTGTTTATTAATTTATGATTATTTATCAGAGACTGTAGCTAATCGGATAATTGAATGGATAGATGTGAATTAAAATTTTTGAGGTGCATATTTTATAAGGAATTATCTTGAAATCATATTCTGGGCGTTTCGAGCTCCTAAAAATGAACTGTCTCAAGATATCACATCACATCTTGCTTTCATGTTGTCAGTTAATCCTTCATGGAAGTTCAGATGCGACGTAATGTGTAGGGGTCACTCAACTCCAGAAATGTTTTGCACCACTTGGTAACTGTTGAAAGTATATTGGAACGAGTAGAAGCCAATTAACAGAGGTTTTAATTTAGAAGAACAAAACATTTTACAACCATCCGAACTGTTAAGAGGGTTACAAACATTCTTTAGTGGTAACGCAAAAAACTGTCGTCTTATAACGGAAAAAAGTTCAATTTAATTTGAAGGAGGTTAAACTTGATAATGAAATACGTATGCTAGTTTATGAAATGATAGTTTACCTACTTAAGGGACAAACAGTCTTCTTGATATGGGTCATTTCGCAGAAAGTGGCAAACTCCGGTCCTGAGCAAGTTGTGGGAAATTTTACATGAATTTCATTGTTCTAAAAATATTCCATGGTATAATGGAAGAACATGATGAATCAACTAGAATGCAGATAACTATGGCTATAAAGCTAAAAAAAATTTATAAACCCCTATTTGTCACTTCCCTGGCATGTCCCTGGGTGGAGTTATACACCTTCTCAGGTCTGTTCTCGCATTGGATTTGAAATTGAGCAGGATTTCGCTGACACATCGTGTTGCAGGGGTTTGCAGCAATCGTACTATAATAATTAAATGAAATTATTTCTTAAATTAGGGGGTGGGGAGGCTGGTGCAGGCTTGTCCCTTGGGTCGCAGGTCACTTCCCTGTAAATTTTTCAACTTAGCGTGAAGGCGGGAAAACTAATGTTTTGAACATTTTTTTCCTGTTGACATCACTGCTAAGATCCCGCCGACCCAGTGATAACCTCCTTGGTTTTTAGGAGCTTCCTCAGTTCACGTGGTGCAGTGCCGATGTATAGGAACTGTGTGTAGGTTAATCATAGCCTGTTACTCCCCTGTCGCAGGGCCTGAACTTGTGGAAAGTACCATAATGCATAGAATACGAATAATTATTGCCTTTTTAGGAGTATTATCAAACAAAAAAAACTCAACATATTTACGAAAATGAGGCTAACAGCTTGAAGTTTCCTAGAAATTGTCACTCCCCTGGAGAACTGTTTCCAGGGAAATGACTTTCTGAGGAGGGTTGTGACTTTTTTTCATAATTTTTAATCGGTTTGGCTTGATTTAATAAGGAATGGCCGTTGTAACCTACAAGTACCTAACTATCTATCTTTTGGTGTTCATCCAGGACGCACAATGACCTGACAGGACAGTTTGACCATATAGTGAATAAATAGCTACAGCACTAGTCATGTTTTGTAGAAAATAGACCTCTTCTACAAGATATTTGTGATATCTTGCTTTCTCTTTTAATCTTCGGAAGTTTTAATAAAAATTTTACAAAACCATACGATTTTAGTCACTTCCCTGTCCCCTCAAATTTTCAAAATGGTGGTATCTTGAAAATGAATAATTTCTATGATGAGATTTTCCGGCATTTTACTTCCAATATATTGAAGAAGACAATAGTACTTAAGGAAAATATTTGTTTTCCATGAAAGTGAGTTTCTTGTTTTTTTTTTCGAAGCTGAAGTTGCCACTTTCCTCGAAATGACCCATAGCCGAATGTGATAAGTGGAACTTATCAAAGTTTACCCGCTAGGTAGGTTTGAGAGAGTAATCAAACGCTAGTTCTGTTGTTTTAGTTACGAACTTCTAAAAGGTCTCACTAACTATACGATCTCTCAGGGGAGTGCGAAATGTTGGTAGACTCCCGTAGGGAGTGCTGCAGTGTCAAGGGCTAAAAGCTTCTTTGTGTAAGCTCGCCCCCTCCTTTATACCTCCGATTACATTTCGGTATCTTCTAAAGAAATCATAAATCCGTAATAACTTCCACCGTTTTTCCAACATGAAAACCAACGACCGTTCAGTAGAAATCAACAACTCGTTACAGCTTCTACCCACTTATTTCAGCGTTAAAAATCTATTGAAGACCTAATTTTATAATTATTCAGACTTTTTACCTGTAATAGTTTTTTTAAATATATTTTTTAATGTTACAACTGTAAAGAATAAAATACATCCAGTAACTTTACCTTAATTCACTGTTCACATGGTGGTTCATAAATCACAATCTACCACCACGAATACTAGCGATTCGTAACTAGATCCAAGGGTTTGGTCTTCTTCAGTCGTCGCACCTCATCGCTGTTGTCCAGGAGTGAAATGGCTTTGACGTTGATGTGATTGTGGAGCCGATTTTCGTGATCCACAGCTCTTTTTCTTATAAGCTCGTTGAGATCGCGATGCAGATCATTTGTTCGAATATACCATGGAGCATGTAGGGAATTTGTCGGATGCGAAATTCGCCTACTATATTAGCTTTCTCTCTGAAAGGAGATACTAGCCTACGTTTTAATTCCCTCTCGGTCCGCTAAATTAACTGAAGGTTGATTTAGCGTATGTTAGTGAGGTTGACTCACAAACTCGGCGATACGCGACGGCCGAAGCGACTAATTTGTTCGTGGAGAAAGGAAGGTGGATAGCGCGCAAAGTTGGCGATACCGGCCGCAAACGTCCGAAGCACCAGGGTTGGTTGCTGGAGAGGAGATGAGATGGAGTAGAGTGCAAGATTCGTGATATCAGCCTCTCAAGGCTGCATCACCAATTTGCAAGCTACGGAGGAGAGGTTTTGGATGCTGAGGCAATCCCAGTCTCTCGAGACTGCAGCACCTCAACGGAAGGGAAGGTAGGTAGGTATGTCTAACTGACCGAGCTGAGAAGATACTCAAAGGCAAGGTTAGGAAGTTAAAAATGAGAACGCAGCGATTCAGGTTGATGCTGCCGACTAACCTATATTTCTTCCGGCACGCAGGCCGGGTTTCTATAAGGATAGGGAACCCCTTCTACCCTGCTCCCTTCGAGGAGGGTGGAAGGGGCGACGCTACCTGGTCGGCTTGGCCCTTCATTATTAGGGAATAATTCTAACGTACAAATGGGAATTATTTACAGGGCATTTCGGGCCAAAATTTTGTTCGGAACTGTTTGGATGTTTTTTACGTTTTCCTTTACGGTGCTTGTATTCCTGAGTCGAAGCGCAAAAGAATTACATGAATCATTCATGTTTCCCGACCCAGTTATCTTGCCCAAAAGATATTTGATCATTTGAGCTACCTAGTAGCATTATCGTCTCAACATGTTTATAGACAAATATTATTCATAGTTCATTAAAACTTGGCTTGTTTGTAACTCATCTATTCACGTTCTTATCACGATTAATACAGTAAAGGTCGAGTTGAACGCATAAACGAAAACTAACATCATCATAACATAATGTTACTGTAAACATTATTATAAACATATTATGTTGAACAATTTTGTGAGCTCACTAAGGGATAACTCATCGTTACCCAAGCCTGGGATAAGATTCCAGCCGATTAAGATACATTCTGTCCTGTTCACCCTAAGAAGTTAATATCCGATAATGGATCCTACAGGATCCTGTCGCTTTTTCTGTGGTGCGGATTCTGCAGGATTCGTGAGTCTCATCCTATAAGAGGAAAATGTCTCACCAGGGCCTTTTATCATTTAAATGATTAACAGGAGTACAATCCAGTTCTCAGGTTCAAAGGCGATCGACCCGACAGTACCGCCTCCCCCACCCCGCTCAACACTCATTCAACTAACCTTCGGGTGGGCTCCTTCCGCCCTTTGTTATCCCGGCATCACCACTTTTCCGTCCGCCAGAGGGTCTATTCGTGTACCTGCCACCTCGGTAAGCACTAGCCTCTCTGCTGCTCTGGTTGAATCTACAGATTTTTCCAGAGAGTTGGTTAGGCTTAGTAAGTACCGTTTATGAACACAGAATGCGCTCACGTAAACCCTTGTTATCCCCCCCCCCCCCCCCGCCTTAGCATTCATCTCTGTTTACTAACTCCCCTCCTCTGAGCTAGAATCCCATATTTGTAGGTTGCATAGGCAATTTTCCACCTTCAGTACTTAAATGTGTAAAATAAATCATTTAAATGATCTGGCAGTTGAACCATAGAGGTCTACTGTCCCGCTTTTATCTTTCCGTACAACAACACCACCCACCAGTGTTGAATCCGAATGTGCGTCCTCCGCTGCTAGATATTTATGTATATCCATTGGTTCATCACTCAACAGTGGCACTCTGAACGCATTGCGCGTACTTCGGTCGTTCTTCCATACTAGATAAAAACATCCAGTTGTAAATTCATACCTTTTGTAATAATCATGCCTAGTACACACTACACACACACTTATTGACGACCTAAATATTTTAATTTACCGTACCAACCTATTAAGGGTATGTCATCATGATTTAGCATTATAAATTACTAATTAATCAATGATAATTCAATTATTAAATCATTATTAGGCGCTTTCGGACAAATGCAGGATCCTGCAGGATTGGCAAGTTGGAGATGAGGATCCTTCAGGAGTGAAAATCTATACGTATCAGGACTCCTAGTTGTGACATTACAGCATACTCTTGACATTACAATTATCATATTACGATTTCCATTTTTGAAACCAAGACATTTTGTTGAAAAAAAAAAGAAGAGTTTTATGGGGTTTTTCGTATTATTGGTCCACTATGAATGGCTCACTTTACTTTTTGTCTTGTAAACACAATAATCGAAAAATATTCGGTCTCGGTTGGAGAAATCTTCCGGAACAGAACAAATTGACCTGACGCACGGACGTTCATTGCGAACTGACGAACGAGTGAAGAACGACCCATATCGTTATTCCCTTTCGTTCGTCGACAAGTAATTCCACCTAAAGCTTCCCCACTCGTGTTATGACACCCCGTCCTGCCTTTGTCCCGCCCTCTTGCCTTAACGCGAAAACTCCCCAGGTGGTTATTGTCTCCAGACTTTATAAGAGGGAGCCCAGAGCGAAATGACGTAGTTACCGAACCCAAAGCGAGAGGTGTAATATCAAAGTACGAAACCTCTTTTTTGTCGGACGAAGAAAAAACCTCCTCAAAAACATCATAAAAGGGTTTAATAAGGACAAGAATATCTTGGCACCATTCCCGGCTTAAGTACACCGCACTTCGGAAGGTAGAGATGACAGTTTGAGCCGACAACGGTTCGAACCCACAACCTCGTTACATCCCGTCCTCCCCGATCTCTTCAGAGAAGCTTATCCACTGAGCCTTTAGATCCCTTGATTACAAGACTTTCCCTTCCTACGAGTTTTTCTTCCCTTTTTTGCGCCTTTCTGTGCGAAGGGAAACATTTTTGGTGCAACTCTTGAGGTCAAACTCCTTCTGCCCAAGACTTCGGAAGAAACAAGCTTCGTTGGGATAGGGCGACCCCATCTGCCGTCGGGACCGCTAAATAATTCCGTTTCCAACAACCTCGTCTTCTTTCTTTTTCTCTCGTCTTGCCCGACCCCTCTTTTTTCTTCCAACAGGAGGCCTTAAATAATGCAGAACCAGCAATTAAACGTTTCCAGGGTCGGCGTCTTTAATCTCCCACTGCCAGCTATTGATCAGGCTGTGTTGCCTGATTTCCTTATCCCAGGATTGACTTCCTTTGATGGGTAAATTGGTATTACGGTTGACATCCGATAGTAGTCCGTTTATTATCCATTACTAAAGATCAACAGCCCGAGAGCAGTTCAAAGTCTTACTTACACTTCGACATAAATCCTGCCATTAAACCACAGGAGGGAACGGTGTAGCCGTGACGAAAGCGCTCCCAGCGCCTCAGCAACATTGGTATCAATCAATCGAAATATCTACCATCATCATTGGTATATCGCCAAAGAAATATCGACAGAAATATATATATTATATCAAAATAGGTACCAAACTAGCATTATGGAGAAATTCCTGCTTTAGCTTACTATGTCAATACCAAGCATATGTGGTATTATTAAATAAATGTCATTACAACTCAATCGGTCCTCCCTTAAAGCTTTGTGTTTAACGTTTCCGGCTACGTAGATTTTAAATTTGTAACGTCCATTTGCTGATAACTTCCCCTTCTTTCAACTACCTTCTATTTTTCAGTTTTTGGACCATACATATACTGGTTGAGCATCCATCAACATGGTATATACTGGTATTGTTGATGTATATACTGGATGCTATGGATCCATACTAAACAGTATAACTCTCTAGCAACACACCTATTAGTTGACTGTAATAGATCACATGGCTGTGTTGCTGCCCTCCCTCCCACCCTAATTCATGGAGCTCCGGTCGATGTAGAAGTGTAGTGTGTAAACCCAGGTCACCTGAGGGAGTAGACTCCCCGGAGGACACTCAGTCCAAAGACAAGGTCAGTGGGAGAAGTTCACCAGTTCACTCCGTGGATGAATGCGACACCTGCAGTTTGCTCCGCAATTCACTTTGTGAATGAATGGGACCTCCCCCCATTCGTGTACAGTAAGGGTTCGGTAAATTACAGAAGTCTACTGTACTCCTTAGATGAGTACCTCGGAGTAAAACAATGATAGGTACCAGAACGAGGTCATTTTCCGAGTCCTCATGAATACATTTTATTTGAATAGCAGAATCTGCTGTAAAGGAACGGCGACCTTAGCACGTTGTTAGGTGGGGAGAGTGAACGGTTATCTTGAGCCAAGATTCCTCAGCAAGAGACGTTTGCGACCTGAAGGTCTCGAACTTCATGAAAAGTTTGCGACCGTCTGAGTAGTAGGCCCCGGAAAGCCATGCTGTCGCAAACGTCTTGTGATGAACTGCAGCTCTTCCTTCCGCAGGTCATTTGGGACAAGTTCACTTGAAAGAGAAGTTCTTTGAGACAAGGTCACTCACTCGCTACCCACCTCTAGGTCGATGTGATCAGCGAAAAGCGTTGCTAGAGAGTTAAACTGTTTAGCTCCAAAAATTGATAGTAGATTGCATTGGCATCGATCATTGATTGCTCATTCCTGTACAAGATATCTGACTGTGTCTCAAATTAGGGTGGGAGGGAGGTCAACAACAGCCATGTGATCTATTCAGTCATGTGATCGATTACGGTCAACAAAATATTACAAATACAAAATATAATTAACGAATTACAAATTAAAATAGTTGTTTCCCCACTCAACCTCATGGAGTCGTAAAAAATGGACCCACCTACCTAAACACAGTCATGTGATCTATTCTAGCCATCTCTTATAATTCGTATGCTATTTAATATCACACGAATTATAATAGATGGCTACATGACGGGAGCGTGAATTCGTTCCTTCATATCCTCTTCTGCAAAAACAAAGTTTCTCGACGGTGCAAGGAATTGCTCAGACTACAAACCGCCGTTCAAATAGCTTATTCCACGTAATTGTGAGGGCGAAAAAAAACAGTGCCAACCTACTTCCAACGTGAAATATCCAACTCGCACGTGTGTTGTTTCGTATCACGAAGCAGTAATTTCCTCCGAAAGCCTCACTCATGTTACGGCAAACCCCGTTCCACCGCCCCGCAATTGTTACCTTTCGCGTCGTAAAGGGGAAACCCTTCCCGAGTAGGTGGTTATTGTCTCCCCCGACTTTGTAAGGACTCCCGAATAGAATGACGATGTTAATAAAGCAAAAGCGAGAGGTGTCATATCCCAAATACGAAAACCTTTTTTTTCGCAAGGAAAGAGAACAATATCGTGAAATGGTTGAATATTGCGAGATTATTTCGGTACCGTTTCGTGCAGAAGTCCTTCAACGCTGAAATATTCGGATCCATGTAAGGAATATCATTTCATTCACACTCGTTCATCTAATCATGCATAGCGTTGATCGTTCAATTGATCTTGTTTCTCTAGTGCCATGATTACAAAACAGTCATGCACCATGAGCGTATTCACCATTAATTACACAGGTCTGCAACCAAGAAACTGCATACGATTTTTTTACTGTTTCCCATGGATTTTTGCATGTCAAAACCGAAAAAAGTAATCAAAAAATTCCACCACGTCTAGTTTTCTCGCAAAACTGGTTTTTTGAATACCACATACGGTGCTATTCAGCGTTAAACCTCAATTTGGTAGTTGCTTCCAAGTTGTCCATTTTATGAATTGCATGAATTTTTTCACTCTCATATTTTTTTCCGATAAGGGATGGGAGGAGCCCCTGGTCACTGAGACCGAGGATCTATTGTGACGCTGTTCCCATTTTTAATTCAAAACCTTATTAATAACCTCTTTGTTCACAAAGTGTAGGAGGTTTTCAGGCGTTTCCAATTTAATATCAGAGGGTGTTAGGACACCCTTCCCGATATGCCGGAATCTAGTTGATGCAACAGCAGGACAATTACAGAGGATGTGTTCTGCTGTTTCCGCCTCTTCGCAGCAGAGCCGGCATTCTACTGTCCTGGCCTTACCCATTTTGTTTAGGTGGTACCTTAGGGGGCAGTGGCCAGTGAGAAGACCCACTAGTTTGCGAATGTCTTTGCGCCTCAATGATAGAAGGGCTTTTGCGCGTTTCCTTGAAATAGAGAGGAACCGCTTGGCTTGCCTCAGCTAAGGAGTGTTGTGCCAGTATTCTGTGCGTGTTTTGTCCTCCCATTTCTGAACCTGTTGAGTTATATAACTCTTTCTAACCCCTGGTTGGGGTTCAGGTGCAATTGGATTGGACTCTGATAACTTTTTAGTAAGGCGATCAGCTTCCTCGTTGCCCACCATTCCCTCATGATCGGCACCCATAGCAGCGTCAGTTTGTTGCCCTGGGCCGCAGCCTTGAGGGAGTTTAGGCAACTCCAAGTCAGCTTTGAAGTTACCGAGAAGGCAGAAATAGCCTTTAGTGCTGCTTGGCTGTCAGATAGTATATGTATCGTTGCACCTTTGAGTCGTTTCCTGGCAATCTCTTGTGCACGTATTTCTATAGCATGGATTTCCGCTTGATATATGGTTGCGGTCGAACCTAGAGGCTTGGCCAGTTTAAAATTGGTGCCTTTGATCCCCAGACCGGCCGCCCCATTCATCACGGACCCAGTGTACCACACAAGTGAGTCTGGTTTAAACTGAGGCATGCCTCTTTTCCAAAACTCACGATCAGTTATGATTACTTTTAAAGGTAGATCAAAGTTCATCTTTTCTAACGTTGCGTCAGAGATGCACTTAGTCAATGGATCTGTATCTATTTTGTCCAGTGTTTTCAAGTGACTATCTTTTTGTAGGGAGGGCCTAATTTTTCCCATTTGCTGCATTCTAATGGCCCCCAGTTAGGCTGTTCTCTTCACGTAAATGTGCAGAGGGGTGAGATCTAAGAGAACCTCTAATGCTGCTGTGGGAGTGGTGTTCATTCACTCTCATATTTAGTCATGTCACTCCCAGGATTGATACGAAATGAAAGAGAGGGGTAGGGAAGAAGGGAGTGGGATATTTTTGAAGTAGGAGAAGCGTAAGGTTGCCCAAAATCATGTCATAACACATCGTTTATTTGATTTTCTGAAAAGTCAGGATGCCTTGCTGTATGCAGTGCAAAAGTTTCTAGGGAATACGAAAGACCCTAACTACAAAACAATTGTGAATCGCATGTTGGCTGAATACAAAGCTCAAGGATGCAACATGAGCCTAAAAGTTAAGTTCCTTCACTCCCATGTCGAATACTCTCCAGAAAACCTGGGAGCGTTTAGTGAAGAGCAAGGAGAAAGATTTCACCAAGACATTCGGGATAAGGAAAAACGCTACCAAGACAATGGAACGTCAATATGCCAGCTTACTATTGTTGGATGATCAAGAGGAAAACGGACAATGCTTTAGCATGAAAACGCGTTCGACGAAGTATCAAAGAGAATAAAAAAGGTTCCACAAGCAAACTGAATGAAGAATTTGAGCTTTTTGTACTGAATAGTAAACAAATACTTTCTTTTATTTTGAGTTTATAGACAATAAAAATTATGTCGTTTTTTCTACGTTTTCGTTTTTTAAGACCCCCTTTCCCCTAATTTGCAAGAAAACTGTACGTGATGGTGTAAAATAGCGGTCATTTTCGGATTCTGCACACTAAAAAACATAAAATTTAGCTAAAATATTCCATGCAGATGATAAAAAAAAAAAAAAAATTTTGCAGACCTTTGTTATGCTTATTCAGTTGAAACATGAGCACTAACTAATAGTGCAAATAAATTGTAAACGGTCAATTTCATTGCGGATCACCTATTTCTGAAAGAAAAACTATATCTTCATTTCAAACAAATAACTTGGATTTTCGGATGTTTTTTGCATTTTTATCGATTTTGTGTATAAATTTTGATTAAATTCAAGTACAACACTCATCAGAAGTTTGAGTTTTAATTTTTTTAATTACTCAGTTCATGGTTGATAATTTTATTGAAAAATATCCTGCTAAACAACTATTGATCCAACGATTTTCAACAGTATTTTGTCATTCTTTGTGATCTTCCAAGTAAGTGACATTTTTTGAAACGTGACCATCAACTCAAAAAGTGTGTACAACAAACTTGCTTCGTCCTTCGGAATTTTCGAGTTTTTGAGCGCAGAAACGAAGATTGTATCAAAGTTTCAAGGGGTGTTATTTTCTCGAATGCCACATACATATGTGAGGCATTGCAGTATCATCAACTTCTATGGAAAGTCCAACACTATTTTCCTTCTAAATTCTTCCGGTTTTACGCCCGTTACAGAGTTGCTTCTGTGATAAATGTGCCGGATTTACCTGCAAATTATTCGGCTACCACCAAGTCCTGAGAGAACTCTTATTTAAGATAATTAGACACCCTCATAAATCAATTCTATCTTCATAAATTAGAATAAGTGAAACAATTTATGTTTATTAACAAGGATATTTTGGCATTACTTGAGTGGATATTACTCAACTTTAATGAACATTCTTTTTCACGCTTTCCGTGTATTTATTCCTGGACTCTCTCCTTATTCAGCCCTCAATAAAAGTCCAAGTTCTAAGTCACCTAACTGTAATATCGAAATCGGACCGTCGAAACCGATTATTGTTAAATTGGCTTAACATTAACAGCCTGTTCAATGAAATTCATCTGATTGCGGTAGTTATATTCACGTTGTTTTGCTCTGGTTCCGAATATACCATGTTGTGAATTTAAGGTGACATCAAATTTTGGCGAATGATTATTAATTTATCAGGTTCTCTATGGCTCAGTTATTCCAGCGTGAATCGAGACCAAATGCGACTGTTGGAAGGAAAAATCATTTTAAGAACTATTCTTATAGGAAATTTTGCTCTGGTTCCGAATATACCATGTTGTGAATTTAAGGTGACATCAAATTTTGAAAGGATGACGATTTGGTGTTGATTCGCGAAGTTTTGAACACGTGCATTTTGAACTGGTGAGCTAATTAGGGAGAGTTAAAATCCGATAATCAATAGGCATCTGAACATGATGGTGATTTACGTATTTTTCTGAGGAGGTGGCGAAAAGACTGGAGCAATATCAGTCTTCGGGTTTGACACGTCGAGAAGCAAGTAATTCCCTGAGAGGTAATACAGCTACAACTCGTTTGTACAGGAGAGGGGATTCCGAGGAACCCAGTTAGACTCCAAATATGAAGGTGCAAATACAACGGCTACGACCTAAAATATAGATGAAGAAAGCACAGCAGCTACGACACCTATGAATTTAGAGCTAAATTTTAAAAGATCAGTGCAGGTTTAGGACAGACTGACGGAATCAAGAGAGAGCATCTTAATGAATCTCCTTGGGCTTGTCCGGGCTTATTTAAACGGGTGTTTTGAACCCATCCCTTCCGCCGTGACCGGGTAAAACCAATAATCCTCGAGTCATGTGGTGGTTATTGTTAACCACGTGTGATATTACAATTCTTGGGGGCTTTTCTTGACATATCCTGTTAAGAAATAATAAATGCAGGAATAAGTTTCACCAATTGGGTGGAAATTCACCAGGAACGTCAGAGTCAATACAGATGTTAATATCAAAATTAACGTATAATCCTGACCGGTTACGGGGTCGATGTTGATATTGTGATTTTCATTGTTATCAATCTCATTTTTATGCTACGAGCTGCTTGAAAGTGATTATCGAATCCCTCATCCATGACAATACAGAAAAAGGTCGGAGGATTATGGAATAGATTTTAAAGAAGTCCCCCAAGTATCGTTTGCCTATTGGAAGTAATTCATGAAGATTGGATGAAGATAAAGAATATTCACGACCCTTATTGAGGGAATTGGACCCAGTGGGTAAGTGCATCTACTTACAAAATAATTTCTTCGAAACTAACTGAAACTACTTTTAGAAGAATAAATAGATGCTGTAGATGAAGATTTTTCATCAACTTTCCTGAGCATCTAATAAATAGGGTAAGAACCTGTTTTTGAACAGTTGATATTATTCAAATTGGCAAATTACCAGAGAAAAAATATGAAACATTGGAACCATATCCTTAAACCATAACATTTATCAAAACCAGCTGGCCTACTTGTTGGCAGCTGAGTTATTTTCTATTGCGCAATGTTGTGCATGTTGTTGGGTTGTCATGAGACTGACGCGAACCATTTACAAGATAAATACAATATGACTTCAATGAATAGATAATATTTTCATTTCAAAGAATAGAAGCTTCACTACTACGCAATTCAACACATGTAGAATTCATTCTGATGTCAACACTGACCGCAAACTTGGCGATCAGTTATTGAGACGCTGATGACGCTCATTTGGAATGAAGACTTTTACGGCTTAAGGACATCACTCGGTGGAGCATTTATGGTGGCGCCTTCGTTGAAGGGTTAAGGAAGATATCCGAAGCAATTAGGACCCTAAAAGCTGAGAATTTGCCGCGAGGGAAGAGCCCCCTCCCCACCCATAGAAGCACCCTTAGCTTCCCCGGCTGACGATATTATAGCTCCATTTAAATCGGCGTAGCACATAAATCAGCCCTTGACAGCCGCCTCAACTCAGCGGGCTTCAACAGGGTTCTGATTGGACGAGCTGAGCTCCAACCCTCCCCCTCCCCATCCGCTCATCCTTTCCACCGACGGATTAATTTATAAATTGAGGCTTTCAGGAAAATTGGACTGGCGATAATTACTATCATACCAGTGGTAAGGAGGGTAAAATTAATAACATGTTTACTCTCCTTCCTGTTCGATATTTTAAAACGCTAAATTTATGTGTGATGGGAACTTTTCTTCCCACAGTTGTTTTTTTTTTCGTATTTCTTCCTTGGTACGATAAAGCTCAATACAAATTTATGAATTATTTGTGGATTATCTGACCAGGTTCCTCGCGAAATTTAACAATTCTACTTTGATAAAACAAATTGATTTTAGTTCATTATTTTCAATAGTAGCTGCCTTGATGAACAAGCGTGTGCCCGCACCCTCCAATCTCATTTAAAATCTGCGGAGAAGTGGAATGATAAATGGCGGACTACACATAGGAGTGGGAAGTTCCTGGTGGGCCTATTGTGGCTGGAGAAGAAGGCACATATGACTGCCCGACCCGGGCACCCTGCCGAACCAAGGCACTGTACGCCCAGTGTACAGCCCTTGCAACCATCGTCCAGGAACTGCCTGGGACCCAAGCACTAAAAGAAGGTAATTACTGGTTAGGCATTGACATCCCAGTCGGTTGTGATGACCTAATGTCGTCGACCCCAGCCAAAGCAGGAAGGTCCACCCGTCCCCACCACGTTTTGGTGAATGATAGAAGAGTCTTAACCTCTCCCGTTTTAATTAACCGAGGATCAACGGAAGCCGGCCCCCAGGTTAGAAAATGCTGTTTTGCCAGCACAGGGCAATGTCATATCACATGACACGCAGTCTCGTCCTCTACCTCACAGAACCGGCAGAGGGTGGTGTCAGATTTGCCCATCTTATGGAGATGGTATCTGGGTGAACAGTGCCCCGTTGAGAGCCCCATTACTGTGCTTAGCTCCTTTCTTCCTAGGCTGAGCAGCTCGTTAGCTCTCTTCCTGGATAAGTCAACATCAACACCCTACCCTGTTCCCAAAACCGACTGCACACTCTATCTGAGAGTACATCTTCACAAAAGAATGACCTACTCGGTCCATATCGGTGAAATGGTGAAACGCATTAGATCACGTTTAAGCGGACTTACACCGTTGCTTGGACGTCACTCTAATCTCACTCTTGGCACAAAACGATTGATGCATCTCTAGTTTGATTAGACCTGTATGGCAGTATGCTTCAGGGCTTTGGGGATCTGTCAGCGCCACCCAAATTAATAGAATTTTTGCAAAACAAAACAGAGTTCTGAGACTCATCACGTGCGCTCCATGGTGCGTAAGAAATTCAGTTCTTCACCGAGTCCTTGAAATGTCTTCCATCTTTATAACTTGATGCCTTATCATCCAAACGCGAGCGTCTCAAACTCCACAGAAACCCCCCCCCCCCCCCGTCAAAGACCACTTCGAAGCCTGAAATGGAAGCTCTACAAAGACCTCCGCGCTGAATAAATTTATGTAGGACTGTCGCTGGATACCAACGGCCCACATGTTACACGCACAACTACTCGATGTACTCATAACTATACTGTTTTTATTTATGTACAATAAATTTATCGTTGATAACTAAGGACGTAACGTCTTGTCAATGTATATTTTCAAAGGTGAACCCTGTGTAATTTACCTTCGAAAAAAAGTGAAACCCCTCAAAAAATGTTTGTTGCACAACTCTTCTATGGTGTATAACTATACGTTTTATTTATGCAGATTTATTGAAATTTAAAAAAACAATCAATTTATATTTTCAATGGTGAACCATCTTAATCTACCTCGAAATAAAGTGAAACGCTCTCAAAAATTTGTTGCCTATCTTCTAGGTTATAAAGTATTGCCGCAGATTTTGCAAATTTAAACAATCAAATTTTCTTTGTAACAGAGTCCCAATCGCTCTTTTACAAATAAGAAACGAAGACGGACCTCACAATCTCTTGTCACCGTCATTCCCAAACATTGAATGCTCTCCTTAGTCGAATGTTTTTCATGGAACCGTTACGGGTGGCTCCGAAACAAACCAGATGTCGAGAATTCGTAAATGCTCGGGCGTTGGAAAATCAGAAAATGCTGACCGGTGTCACTTCTCTAGAATGCTTCACCAGTGTATGGAACACCCATGGCTCAATTCAAGCGAAACCCCACATCCAGAACTTTCCATGGATGGTCATACCACTCAAGTGATTATTGTTAGAAAAATGAAATTAGTTTAATTGTCACTTCAAGCAGAACTAAAAAACCCAGGTGCATGACTTTCAAAGTCAAATGCATTGATGAACAACAGTGTTTGCTTGAACAGAAGGGATACAACAGGGACTTGCTTCATCTACTCTTCAGAATGGTATCAATGCAAGAGGACTCGCTCTGTGGGCTGCCATCAGTCATTCCAACCGAGGTGAACGAGCTTTGGAATCTCCGAACCCTGTTTCCGAATTGTGTATTCCAACAATCGCTATTGATTCTGGGCAGATTTATTCGTGAGGTCAAATCATCAGACAGTCGTAAAGAGGAAATCGGAAACTTAGCAGATTCTTCACTTTTTCATAGTTGGAAAAGGCGTCAATATTGGGACCCTTCCTGATCACAGCAGTATGTCCATAATTGGTCCTCCTGCCAATAGCTGGTGATGGGGAGTCAATCATCAGGAGGGCAGGTCAGCAATTTGCATTTGATAAAACGTAAGACTTGAGATTGGTAGTGTAGAGTCTACATTGTAGACCGCAGTCTGAAATTGCCAGAAATATATAAAAGTTGTCGAGAAAAACGGCGTCTTTGAGCAAGTTGAATAGTTCCAATTTTATAGGCTCCGCTTGCGTTCCTCCTTCTTTACTCTGGTTTTTTTCTGCTATCAAGAGGGTGAGCCGCTTGTTCGTTATATTATTCAAAATCGCTAGTAATTTATCAAATACCGAGCGCTAGGAACCGAATATTTGTCGAAGGGTAGCCATTTCGTCTTTTGGAACGACCGGATAAACTTGTCTCGGAAGAGATGGATTGACCAGTTGCCGGGAAGGAGAATCACGTCAGAACGCGTAAACCGAACTCCAAAATGGGATATTGGACGGTTTGAGAAGGATCGGGCGAGTCCCCTTGAAATGGTGGGTACCCCCGGCAAATGTAATGCGGCGGGCCCCTCGAGGCTGTGTATGTAATATGTGATCCTGTATACGTGTATACCCTCCATCCACCGAGGGAACCCCCTAACTCGCAAGCCCCTCACTAACTCCGGTCGGTTTCTGATGACAAATCCCCGGGTTTTCCGAAGGGGTTGAGCTACCCTTCGTCGGGGGAAAGGCGAAAAATAAACCGAGTATTGGTGTATGAGAGCGCGTACGAACGGTGGTCCGCGCCCGTGTGAACGCGGGGGTTGATCTTTTCACCGTAGGGGAAAAGTCGGAATTGCCTGTCACACCCTCGACCTGATCTCCCTTCTCCCTTCCGCCATAACGCTCGATCGCTTTTCCCGCCTTATCGGAAGATGGAATTTTTTTTTTTCTCTCCATCGCTATCTGGGAGATATTTCACGGCATTTTCGTTGACTGACTTCTCTGAAATATTCAAAGAAAAGAAGTTCTTGTCGTTTGAAAATGAGAATATAACCAGAGTTCCACATAACTACCACCCAAGTGAGGTGTAATTCAATTTTTCGATACTCTCTCATGTTCTGTACGTTTTTTAAAGAGATTTTTGCCTTTTTTTACGTATTACTAAACGTGATTCCACTCCTGACATTTTTTTTATCCATTCCAATTTAATGAGGGAATTTCATGACAATCTTCTGAATTTCCTATCCAAGTCAATTCGTGACATTACCTTTAAATTCATCAATCCTTGATGGATTAAGACTAAAAACAAGATTTTGAATTCATTTTTCATTTTTCAACAACCGTAAGAACGATGATTTCTAGTAATCGGCCAGAAAGTTGATGGCAAAGAGTATTACCTAGTCGGTATGATGACCAGAATGGAGTACAATCGGGAGTGCAACAGCCAAGATCAGTAGCAGAATATTGCTGCTTAAGATGAGGGTAACAAACAAGAACCTCCAGTTGCAGTTTTCCTTGTCCTCCAAGTTCTATTTAGAAGAAAGCTGAGGTTAACGCTCCACCATGTACATCGGCAAAAGTAGAGTAAGGTGCTCCATAGGGGGCCTGCTTGCACTAAGACATTTTGCGTTAAGGATAAGGATAAATAAAATAAAAAATACACTGCCAAGTAGATGACACATCAACTTCCTCGTTACCATCAAACTGACACCATTATAAAACAGAAAATAAAATATTTTTCGAACTAAATTTATGGTTCGCTTAATCAAGTTTTTAGCGAATTTTTGAAGAAAATGTAGCTCTACGTTTACAAACCCAATGAAAAAGCCGTGAAACTTCATCAAATCATTTGCCCAAGTTTCAAAACTGTTACTTGGGAGCCAGAACATTCAGATCCAACACAAAATCACAATTTTCTGCTTACTCAAGCAAGCTGATGCAACGAAATTTTCAGAGCGCTTAGTGACTACTAGGAGTCAAACAATGAATTTCCAAGAACCCTGGCAATCGTTGATGATCAGCCGTTTAATGGAAATTCAAGTGTTTTGTTCCTCTCGAAAATCTGCATAAGTGGAACTATCAGGTTTTGATTCTGAACGCCTCAATTATTTAAGTATAAACTGTAAAATATCGATAATGGCAATCACGATCGCCAGCTCGGGCAACCGTGGCAACCAAGGGGGTTACCCTTCCATTAGAGTGGAGTTCCAAATATCCTCCCTTTTTTCTTCAACAATCGTTACGAAGTGTTGGTTTTATAAATTATGGACTTGCACGCATCGGCTATTATCGATTTGTTATTTACAATTAAGAGTATTATAATAGTTTTTTTTTTAGATTTCAAGTCTTAACTTAAAATTTATAATTGAGGAATTGGTTTTATTGGAAAACATTTTTTACATCGGTTTGCGAGTGTGATGGGTCATGTTATTCAATACAATACAACCCAATATTCAATTGAACTAATGGCAGGAAAAAACATAGAGTTTTTACAAAATAACGTTGTTTGTCGGGCCACGATGCAGCCCGCCATGGCGATCATTAGTAAGCCCACATTGTTCTGTAAGGGGCTTATTATTATTATTTTTTGAAATTTGATTGTACCAAGTAATAACTTATTAACAATATTACATTGAAAATAGGGATAAATATTCAAAACTAAGATACATCACTGAGTTTTGTCCTTTCTGACTGATTGTTCCGCTCAACTGCTTCACAAATAGGCAAGGTCGAGAGGTTTGGTACGTTTTAGTCTTCTGGTAATGTCACTCGCGTCAAGGAAATGGACAGCTTCCTCGTTGACGTGATATCTTAGAAGTTGGAGATGATTCACAGCTTGTCGCTTTGTAGCCTCGCTAACTGTTTCGACCTGAAGTTCATGATGGATACGTTCATTTCCGAAAGTACCATGGTGCATTCACAACAAACATTTTATTATTTGGGAAGAGATACTGCGAAAAATTATCTCGAAGATATGAACAGCGGCTTCACGCTCATACTAATTTGGAAGCTATTCAGCTTCTTGACAATTCCAGTACTATTCGGCGCCTAAAGAGGACAAAACCCTTGGACTTGGGATGCTGATATCGATGTGATAGTGTGGTGTGGTGCTAGTTATTGAACTCTCACCAAAAAATTGCGTAATTATGTTAAAAAATAACTTGATAGTTACTTACTGTATACATGTAGGATGAAACTAGTAGTTATGTTCAATATATATAATATATAATAAATATATGCCTGGATCCTCTAGCGATGGAAAATAACGCTCCGGCTCGGGTCGAATGATTCGACTCGAATCCACACCGGATCGTTACTTTGTGGCCGGTTCGGATTGCGACTTTTCTTTTTTGGGAATATTGATCCCATCCGGAGGGATTTGAAGAGGAGCAATGATTAGCAAATCTTCAACCCCTGCGTTTTGCGATGGTTCATTATTACATTATGTCATTATATAAGTTATGTGAGACAAACGTGATACATGTTTTTCAGGATTACTGGGAAAGGGGTTACTCCTAATCAAATAATGCGGAACCCTTGTAATATGGAAGTGAACCGCCCTGGCCATGCAAATAACGCCGGCTCCAACTGAAAATCGAGTTTTATCGGCGGACGGTTTTTCTTTTTAATCCGATCCCTAACCAACGAGATTAGAACAGGAGCCGAGAGTACACGGAAATGTTGGGAACACGGGACGGATGAAACTCGCTGGGTTCGAAACGGAAGGGGAGAAAGAAAGAGTGAAACTAAGAGCGAGAGAGAGAATTCCCACTCTAAGGCCAAAACATTTGTTCAACGTCGGTCTGAAAAACAGAAGGTTTTACTTTCACGCCTCCCCTATTGGACGAAAAAAAAGGAACCAGTTCGGCTGAAACGATCGTGCGAAATGATCGACAAGGATTAGAGTTTCCCCCTAACTGTCAAACTTGAAACCATTTCACGCCGAGTTTGGTTAAATTCCTCGATGGAGGGGCCGATTCGGACGAGCTCTCTTTTTCTCTGAACACGTTTTTCTCCTCCGATATTGATAGTATGTACCGTGTAGCCATACAATCCAAACGGCGCGGTGATCGGAATTATTTTTATCATTTAAATGATTAACAGGAGTACAATCCAGCGACCGACCCGACAGTCCCCCCCCCTCCCCCCCCCCCCCCCCCGCTCAACAGTCCTTCAACTAACCTTCGGGTGGGCTCCTTCCGCCATGTTTTCCCGGCATCACCACTTTTCCGTCCGACCGAGGGGGTCATTTGTGTACCTGCCACCGTGGTAAGCACTAGCCTCTATGGTGCTCTGGTTGAATCTACAGATTTTTCCAGGGAGTTGGTTAGGCTTAGTAAGTACCGTTTATGAACACAGAATGCGCTCACGTAAACCCTTGTTAGCCCCCCCCCCCTCCCAGCCGTAGCTTTCATCTCTGTTTACTAGCTCCTCTCCTCTGAGCTAGAATCCCATATTTGTAGTTTGCATAGGCAATTTTTCATCTTCGGTACTTAAATGTGTAAAATTAATCATTTAAATGATCTGGCTGTAGAACCATACGGGTCTAGACCAGACAGTCTCGTAATCAAAAGAAACTACTATTTTTTAAACAAAATTAAATTATTTTTTAAACACAATGCGCTCGCGTGTGTGTGTGACGACGTTCCCAATGACGTTGTACTTGTCTGTTAGGTGGATCTCGACAAAAACGCAACCACTAAACGCGCGTCCTTACTACTTTCGCCTTTTCTTCACCTTTGGTTTAAAACGAGATTCTTTAAAAACAGTTAAATGCTATTTAAAGATTCTCATAAAACGTATTCCACCACCAGAGATTTTGACCTAAATCCGCCCATTTATGAAGTTAATAAATATAAAACAATGTGCTCCATTCTTTAGCATAATTAGAAGTTTTTTTTTTCACAACCACCTCTCATTAAAAATGATACAATACCAACTCCTTATCCTAGCACACAACAATACAAGTTAGAAATTCCCTGCATTAAGTCAAAGTCACTCCTTTCTCATTCATTCCTTTGGAAACTAAAAGTCCAATGAAGTCCGGGTTTTTCCCTGTGAAAATTAGCTAGATCTTGCCGATGAGCATTGCAGTTTCTATTTGATCCCCATTTTATCGTCAACTGCCCCTTCTCCGGTAAATTTTTGGAGGCGTTACCAATAGTGAAGTGACAATTTGTGTGAAATGTATAGTTTAATTCACCTATTTCCTAGCTGTCCTTGTAAACTGATCTTCTTAAATCAAAGCGTTTTATCTTCCTAGTTTCAATTCCTTAAGTCAAGTTAATCTGTGTAACTCGTAAATGTAGTCTAATAGTTGTGATAAATCAAATAAAGTATTTTTAAGAGTGTGTTTTTCAAAAGCAATGTTTTCTACTGCAACCACACCGACAAAGCGAAGACAACGCTTGAAATGAACAAATTTTTAAATTTTATATATAAAATATTTTGAATTGTTCTCTCTCCACAAGTGTCATTCATGGTTCTATATTTCTACGATCCTTCCTTCACGTCCATAGTTCGTCTTCGCTATAAAGTTTCCATCACGCTTCCCCTTCAAACCGTCCAGGTCTGAAGATTGCAGAATAGAATTGTAGAGTGCAGTTTTGAGGCGTCACCTGACCTATTCAAACTACCAGAGCACCTATTCCAACGTCGCACAATGTTGTAGGACAGAAGGCGACTTTTCGGGGCATTTTCTGCTTAAATTGAGACGGGCATATGCAATTGAACTGAGAGAGTTCATAGAGCCTGGAAAAATCAAACAAACATCATTTGATTTCCTTACCCCCAGCTTGGGGCGCTCCCTATGTATTCTGATCTTATCATTTCGTTATCAGTGCGTTCTTAACAGTCACAACATCACTGTTCAGTTTTCGGTTCTATTTTCAAAGTTATTCATCAGTGGCCTGTTCACACCAAACGAGCACTATTCGAGAAACGATGTCCTCAAACTATCATCATAGAGATGCTCAGTACAGTGGAAACTGTCCCATGTGCCGAACAGAATTCACAACTACCAGAATGTTGAGCCAATTTCTCCCCATTTTTCGTTCTGGTTTTCTGAAATGTTTAGAATTTTGTACAATCATTTTTATAAGTGTAATCACATACGAACCACACTGGAGATCTCCCTGTAAAGCAAAAATAACTTACCAATATTTTGTTAGTACGCAGTTTTGAATGAAGCGGAGCAAATTGTTTTTGGATATGAAAAGAATGTGATCCTGTTTGGGGTGGCCCTTGTTGATCTGTGTACCTTTTGGTACTTCAGGGAAAGAGCCGGGATTGCGTTTGTTGCGTATAATTAGTGATTCACTAAAGTGAAACAGGCTACTAAACGAACTCGTAGTTGCATTGTAAACTTTGGTTGATGGTAAACTACATCTTCTTACACCGTATTGTTCTACCCGTTGCGACCTGATTGAGCCGTGAATTCACGATACCGATACCACCAGAGTTGAAAACCCCATGTGGGCGTAATATCGGTCGTCCGAACCTTCGCCATTACGGAATCGCGAGAATCCTCGCTACATTCCGAAAGGGCCTCGGCAACGGATGGAACTTGCAGGGCGGGGGGAGTCGGCTGACCATCGGTCTGGATATGCCCTGTTTAACCGTAATAGGGGAGCCCCTTTCCCGAACTGTCGACCTCCCCGGGCACAACTTTCCGCGATGGTACCACAAAAGCTCCAAACGAAACCTCAGTCCGCTCCTATTATTTTTAACGAAGCAGCCAGTTTTGGCATCCTTTCCGCGCTTCCTCTCTAACTATCGGCCTTCGGGGCAAAAATATGGAGTCTCGTAATGGAAAGTGGACTGAAAGGAAACCCGAGATTTTTTTTCATATTTTTTTCTCATCCTTCCTCTTATATTATCTTCGTTTTTCGCACGGTACTTCCCTTACTATTAAAAATTATTACAAATTTATTTTACTACTCTATTATTTTCACAAAAAATCTCTAACATAAACCTGCTGAAATAACAATAGCACATTAAGCCCTTTTTCCTCTCGTATAGATCATTTGTTTGTAGGGTAATGACACATTAGCTTAATTATGATTCGGTTTTTTGTAAGTATTAACATGTTCTCTAACATACTCTCCGTTGAACGAAGATCAATGTATGATTGAATCGATTTTTATTGAAAGGGCGTAAATCTTTGGCTGAAATTACAATGGCTTACAATCTATGACAGCTAGGAAGGGTGTAAAAAATTGGAAAAAAAAATCCGAAAAACGTGAAATTCGTTGAACTTACTTCGAAAGAATATTTTCTACCAAAGAAGTTAATCAAGAGACTTTTCAACTATTTTTTCCCACTATCCCGTAGAATTGGTTGACTGGACATACGGCCTTAAAAAAAATTAATTAAATTTCACTTAATAGATGACATATGGGTGTAAACTAATCTAAGCCAATAAAAATAAAGAATGCTAGTTAAAATAAAATAGTTTTAAACAAGGCTGTAATTTGTTTCACACAGGTTTACTATTTCTGTATTAGTAGGCCTTTCTATGCAAACCACTTGTTTATAGGTGACTATTAAACGTAGACCAAAGGGCCTACCAAGAAATTTAATAGAACATCAAAATTTTGATATTTCTTCTGTAGGGAACAAGATTTGATATCCAATTTTAATGTTAGTTACATCTGAATGTATATACATCCACTAGGCAGTGTATGTACCTACCCACCAACTGAGAATCAATCCGGTAAATCAAAACAGCTTCCTACGCTCCACTGAAACATTTTATCATTTATGAGAATAGTTACAATTAACTCGACTACTTTAAAAGTGATTCCCATCATAATTATAAAAGCTCCACTTCACTCGCCTATGTTAGTAAAATCCTTGAAAAACCACGTTTTTGGCAAGTTTTGGTTTTGTACCATTCGTAGGTCTAAAAAGATCGGGCTGGTTAGATGTTAGAACCAACTAGGCAGCATAGTTGAGGCCATGAACGAAACAACTGATTTTTCATTCATTTCTGAGGACTTCCAATTCCCGTGTAAAGTAAGGCTAACAGACATATCAATTTCCGAATTTAAGCACCTCCATACGTAAGATGACACTTAGGACATTCAAGGGGGGTTAGGGGTGTAAAAGATATTTGCTATTCAATTGAAGGGGAAATAACACGATGAATCGCATTCAAACACCATTTTCTTCCTTGAATTCTGAAGTAAAATTAAAAAGTGGACTACAATTGAAAAGCTGTTTTTTTTTCCCGATAAGGGATGGGAGGAGCCCCTGGTCACTGAGACCGCTAGGATCTATTGTGACGCTGTCCCCATTTTAATTCAAAACCTTATTAATAACCTCTTCGTTCACTAAGTGTAGGAGGTTTTCAGGCGTTTCCAAGGCAATATCAGTGGGTGTTAGGGCATCCTTCCCGAAATGCCGGAATCTAGTTGATGCAACAGCAGGACAATTACAGAGGATGTGTTCTGCTGTTTCCGCCTTTTCGCAGCAGAGCCGGCATTCTACTGTCCTGGCCTTACCCATTTTGTTTAGGTGGTACCTTAGGGGGAAAGTGGCCAGTAAGAAGACCCACTAGTTTGCGAAGGTCTTTGCGCCTCAATGATAGAAGGGCTTTTGCGCGTTTCCTTGAAATAGAGAGGAACCGCTTGGCTTGCCTCTGCTTAGGAATGTTGTGCCAGTATTCTGTACGTGTTTTGTCCTCCCATTTCTGAACTTGTTGAGTTATATAACTCTTGGTAACCCCTAGTTGGGGTTCAGGTCCAATTGGGTTGGACTCTGATCCCTTTTTAGCAAGGCGATCAGCTTCCTCGTTGCCCTCTATTCCCTCATGACCCGGCACCCATAGCAGCGTCAGTTTGTTGCCCTGGGCTGCAGCCTTGAGGGAGTTTAGGCAACTCCAAGTCAGCTTTGAAGTTACCGAGAAGGCAGAAATAGCCTTTAGTGCTGCTTGGCTGTCAGATAGTATATATATTGTTGCACCTTTGAGTCGTTTCCTGGCAATCTCTTGTGCACAAATTTCTATAGCACGAGTTTCCGCTTGATATATGGTTGCAGTCGAACCTAGAGGCTGGGCCAGTTTGAAATTGGGGCCTTTGATCCCCAGACCGGCCGCCCCATTCATCACGGACCCATCTGTGTACCACACAAGTGAGCCTGGTTTAAATTGAGGCATGCCTCTTTTCCAAAACTCACGATCAGGAAAGCTGTTAAATGGCACTTTTCAAAATTGTTAAGCCTCCTTGAAGAAATCGTTTTTTTAGCAGAAAAAATCATTAATAATTTTGAACAAAAAATTGAAATGACCAAATTTTTAAATTTAAGGTAGAAAGACTGCTGTAGTGTGCAGTTACCTGACCAGCTCAACACCGCATCTATTGGGAACTCTAATTTTCTTTCAATGCTCTGATTTAAGAATATTTTAAAATGAAGAAATTACAGCCATCTTACGATAATTGTAAATTATTACAACCAGCTATACGTTCAAAAAACCTAAAAACATCTGAAATCTTGGAGTACTCGGGATAGAGCTTTTTGTCGGAAATGACCTGTCAAATTGATTACTGAAGTCTGTTTGAAGTAGTACTTAGGTTCAACAAGTTTCAACATCTTAAATGGCTTTTTAAATGATTTGAAGCTTCTCTAAAACAGAAATGCTATATTTTAACGATGAGGGTACAAAAGGTTGGTACCCAATGAAGTACATGCAGGGAATCTTGGAGGATGGATTTCATTGTATGGTAAAACCATCTCATCTTTTGTGTTTATTCTTTCTGGATTTGTTCGATGATGAAAGTTAAGAATTTATTTCTTTTGACGCGAATGCTCAGCTGATTTCGTTCTTGTATCTTTTCAGAATCAAGAGGCCCAAACTCCCCCATGATGTTGGAACACCAAACTATCGTGTCCGTCTCTCAAGATGAAGGAGCCGTGTTGGTCTGTATCGCCGTGGGATGCCCACAACTTGACTACAGGTGAGTGCGTTCCACCGCCTTAAAATTTGGTGTTTCAAGCAACTCGTACACCGGGAATGACACTGATTTAAATCGAAAACGCTTATATCTGTATTCCCTTCTCACTAATCCACCGATAATAGACGTAGTCACCGGTACATTATCCAAAGTCTACGCCACGAGCCTCTTGTCTTGTCCACTATATATGCCATAAAAATAGAACCATTTATATTTCATCACGTTAGATTGGTCAGGAATGAAATCAGTCCCACGGGTATTCAGCTGAACACTGATCTCCATATGTTGTGAATGACTTCCACATAGACGTAAAGACACAATTGCGTGACTTCTCCTAAACCTAACACCGTGAACACCCACTCATCTTCACTAGTTCTTACTTTATGAAGCAGCTGATTTCAAAACTTTAGCTCACGAGGGTTTTCACGCGGACCATGGACCATTGATTGTATCGGTGTATTGTTTGATCAAACTCATTTTTTAATGTTTTGTTGGTAAAAAAAACTATCAAACTCATTTTTGAATCATTAAAAAGTGAAAATCGATTTTTACATCGTAGGGATAAAAAACTACGGGTATACAGGCGAAAATTCTACGATTTTATTTATTTTTTCATACTGTTGGAAAGCTTAATGCATAGACCATGTTTTTCCGAAAAGATTAACTATCGGGAATTAGTCGAAATCGCTTTTTAAAAATGTCGCTACTGTCAAAATTTACAATTGGGCGCAATTTTTTATTTACTCGGCTCTTTTACAAAACTGTGATTGTAAGATGAGATGAAAGGAAATTGAACGCTGTTCCTGAAGGCATCGTCAAATTACAATTTATGAAATCAATTAAGGAAGTTATGACTTTTTCGGATTAGTGAAGTATAACAACCAATATTTGGATTTAACCTTGAAACTCACGTTTTCACCATCAATCGTCAGTTTTTCCCATAACTTCCAGCGCAAAATATGTTTTGATTGCAACGTTATAATGATTTTGTATCGTTGATGTTTTGACCGAAGAGGGGGAAGCTGTTGCATATAGGATATTTTTTAGAAGAATATAACGAAGGGATGTAGGTAAATATGGCAAGAATCCAATTAAGGAATATTCCCCTTAATTCAGAAACGAAGCCTCTAAAAACAATAGTCCATGGAGCACATTTTATGTTAAATTAAAAGCAGAATCGGCTTTATTTTGTATCCATTTATTCTGGGACATCACCAATAGGTACATCAATCATATAATTCAGTTACTAACATAAGTTTGACTTAAAGTCTTCAATATTTATTTATTATTATGGGAATAATGATTATTTTATTTGTTGGTTTTTTTTTCGTGCTATCGAATAAATAAGTGAGTGACGAATGAAAGAATGAATAAAAGATTTATTAGCAGAAAATTCATAAAAATACAATGGTGATCATTACAAAAAATAAAAAGAATGAATGATCTTTAACTAAATAGTTATACTTCAATAGCTAGTAAGAAATGCCATAAAAATAAATGTACAAACTTCCTGCCCATCAAAAAATAAGTTATATGACCTTGTGCTTATTGATGGAGCTGATACCATTAGCCCGAAAAATCAACAAGAAAAAGTACCTATGTACCTTAAATTAGAAAACGAAAAATTCAAAAGAACCGCAAAGCAGAAAATAGAATGAAAATAACTCACTAATGACAGGTAATGGTATATAAATACCGTTTAAAATCCACAATGCCACGGAATAGGCCCAAATTGATCTTATGATGGTAAATCACACTTGGCGCAACAATATACTTGAATGATTCCATATTACTGAGGAGAAGCTTAATATTAGATTGAACATAGGTCTTGTATCCTAGGCTACACAGGTGGTATTGTCACAAATACCCGTTTTAATACATGAATATACGACCCCACCTGGAAAACTTGGGCCATGTTCATAAAATTAAAGGTCTTATAAAGCCACTGTAGACAATCTATGATGCTTTCTCAATATAATCTGAACTGTAGTATTCACTATAACCTGGACTTTATTCAACAGAGTGCAAAGTGGACCCCCGGGGGAGGCCCTCCATACCGAAATACCATACTTAATAATAGAGAAGGCTAAGGAATAATAAAGATCGTTCTCAGGTGATTGATCAGTTGATTGAAAGCATAAAAAAACTCCCTGAACCTAGAAATGAGACCAACAACAAATACGAAAAACTGAACTTTTCTGTTTACATGTTTTTAAACCTCTTCGTTCAAAGAGTAATTTTCCGTTTTCTCGTACAAATGTAATCGTACATTTTGATAAACTAGATTGGAAAATGAGACTCTTCAAATTTCAATTTGTTCGTTCATTATGTTTTGTCAGAAGGAAGACGTCTGATCACTTTTAGACGGTATAACCACAAACATCTTGCGGTTCCAGATATAACAAAGATAATTCCAACTAAAAGACTGAAGCCCTTACCCGCCCTTTCATCTATACAACTCTTTGAGGGAAGAGTATCTTTATTTCTATTATATTTCCGAATTTCTCTCGCAATCTTCCTTCGTTTTTCACCGGAAAATTCCGAAGGTCGTAAACTCTAACAAGCTCCCCCGTTTGCCCCTCTCCCTTCGGTATTATTGTTCTCTTGTTTATGCGAGCGGTTTTTCAAACCCTACCCATTCCTCGTTCCTCCTCCCCGGCTCTAAAAAGGACGTTATTACCGCCGTCACTACCCCCCCCTCCCCCCGAACGTTATCAGAATTGAAGAAGAGGCCTAGGCATAAAATACGGGAAAAAGAGAGGGCTCTTCGAGAATATTGAATACCTACCTATTGCGTGGCGCTTGTCATTCTCACGCGATATCGTCCCATGGATGTTAACCTTACTAACAAGAATGGCGAGCGCTTCGTCCTAATTCGGAGTCTTCTCCGCTCAACATAATTCTTTCTACTTTCTAAAACTATCGCTTTATAGTGAATTGTAGATTTCAATTGGTCGAAATATTACATTTTTAACCAGAACATATAAATTAGCTCTTTAAAAACCACAAAATCATTGCAAAAAGATGAAGGAATCCTACGTTCCAGTCCTCTAATTGCCATTCATCCACAACGGATGATTTTCATTATTTACTCCAAAAATGAACCTGTGATAGACCAATAAAACGGTAAAAGTTCTTAAGCAAAGGTTTATTATTCCTGTATAGAATAACCCTACTACATAAATCATTGATATATTTTCATCAAACGTGGCATGTGGCACATTGTCAAAACTCAATGTGCCACCGAGTACGCTAGATGAAACTAGATCAGAGATTTTACACAGCAGGGTAAACTTGCAATGATGCGCTTATGAAAACCACCCCTATCCCAGCAACCCCCAAATTTTCGGAATATATTGGCTTTTCGTTTATTATTCAATAATAAACCATTCTAATCGCTCTTAAAAAAAAATTCTAACCCCCCTGAGAATTCCATGGTTTACGTTTCAAACGGTGTAGAATCCAAATCTGCAAGAAAAATGTTTCCGTCCGTCCGCCGTACGCACGATTTCTCCCAAACGGCTGGAGCAAAAACTCGGAAATTTTCAGGAAAAATCCACGTTGGTCCGACAACGCCCCAATTCTGTAGCCTTAATTAATTCTCACTTAATTTAAGGTGCCCTTTAAGGGTTGTCAACGTTTTTTAAAATCTCTAAAAACCTCAAAAAGAAGTCAAGGCGGCCAAAATTTTGCTTTTTTTGAAGACATTTCCATGAGGAATCGAATGAGCTCCTCCCCAGGTCCGTAGGTCAAGCCATTCGCGATGTATGGTCCAATTTATGGTGCCAACATTTGCATCCACATTCACTACATCACTAGGTTACTGCAACCAAAACAAACAAGAGTTTTTTTGTTTTTTTCGATCGCAGTAACCTGGTGATGTAGTGAATGTGGATACTGGAGGAAACTCCTAATAGGGTTTATAGCCGATACACGGGTTGAAGCATTCTGATTTGCATGATACGTCTTACGAAATTAAACATTTGAATTTAAACGCTCTTGAAAACAAAACAAAAAAACGCTGCAAATTCTTTCACTGGGGTTTATTATTGAATGATTCATGATTTGAATTTCTACTAAGCTTTGGAGTGTGCGTGTTTCACAGGTGATAGATCGATTATTGAATTTCAGGAGATATGCATAGAGCACTTAAATCGGTTCTCAACCAAAATACCTATTTGGATTGATCAGTTGATCAAATTTGTGTGCCAAAATCAATAATTCTCAAACTCAATAATCGCTCCATCGCCTGTGAAACACGCACACTCCAAAGCTTAATAGAAATTCAAATCATGAATCATTGAAAAATAAACCCCAGTGAAAGAATTGCAGCGTTTTTCGAATGGAACGAGATCTCAGTCAGGTATGGAGTACTGGACAGAACTGGCGTCGTGCGTATTCTGAAAGCCCAGATTGAAGATTCCCTCAAAAAAATATCGAAATTGAAAGAACGGCCTCCGTTTCCGAGCATCGTACTCAATATGTGCAACTAAGAAGGAGCTCCAATTCTACTTGGCCTTTTGTACGAAACATTTATGATATCAAGATCCCTACAATGCTTGAAAGCAACGATTAGAAAAACTGATATTTCACGACATGAAACAATACATCCATCTACGCTTTAGTTTTCAAATCTACAACATAAGTCTTGTAAAATTCAATTTTAAAGGGAACCGTCGGAAACTTAATTTCCTTGCAATTAAATTGACTGATTCTTACGTCACACAATACTAGACGATTTGTACCAGATCCTACCATGTCGAAATACACATTCGTTTTGACGTTCTTTTTTTCGTTCAAAGTTTTACCCTACAGGGAGCCCGAACAGATTCACGTAAAACGTTCTGGGTAGGCTTTTAAATTAATTGAAGGGACTTCCATCAAGGGACAAATATAAACATTAGTGTCATTTCAAAATTTTTTGAAATTTTGATTTTCAAGTATTTCAAGTCATTGATTTCACCTTTAAGAATTTACTTAGAAGAGGGCGGATTGATTTCTTCTATTCGATTTTTGGATTCTGTTCATCTTGAAATATATAACAAGCTGGAACCTTTTACGGCATTGGGAGAACGGATAATGAAAATTTTGAATCCTATCATCTTGAAACGTAAAGTGACTGGTTTTGGGAGAAGGTTAGAAAGAAGTGTTGGTATACGATTGCAATTACATGGAAAATTATAAAACAAAATGATCGATTTAGTAATTAATCAATTATTAACGAAATCAACAACTGTGTTACACAACTCATAGGGTTAATGTCATCACTTCTGTGTCGACTGTAGAAAGTTAAAAAATGATAGTCGATATCTACCGCCACTGTCAGAAAAATATGGAAATATCCACCGTGGACCTCACACAAAGCAGCGTTTGTTCTATTCCCGTTAGACCCAACGATATCGTCGACGATTAATCTCAATTCCCCATCAATTGACGTCGGAGACAAAGAAGAAAAAACCCACTTAAAAGGGCAGAAAAAGCAAAACATCGACATCTAATTAACAGAGGATGAACGGGGGAAAAAAAGAGGGAAGTTGGCCCCAAGCCTGGGATCAAGGGACAATAATATCTGCCGGAGGTTTCGCTAGTGGTGGAAAAAAGGGGAGAGGGAAACGGAGTAAATTTTTTTCGTGGCCTATTTTATCTAATTAGCTGGCAAGCTCACCGCTACGGGGTCTTTTAATTACGAAAACCTTCGGAAAACCTCCTACTTTCATAGAGAAAGAACTTTGATTAAAACCTTTCCCGCGCGAGAGGGTTTTTTTCCCTCCTTGACGTTCAAAATGGCGGAAGAAAAAAGGGAATAGTAGATAGAGAAATCGCGTTGGAGGTGGGTTCAGGGAATGGCAGAATATAATTAGCGCGTTTTGTGATGCAAACAGCTTCAAATTCTTACTCCGTCTAGAGGCGAAGTATTGTGTATATCGTACAACCATCATGCTGTGATCCATAGTGATAACTGATGCATTTTAATTCATATCAATGAAATGTGTGTTCAGTACAATTTCGTGCACAACATTCTAGGCTTTCCAGATGAGTGGAAATCGCACTTCAATACAGATGCTGCTTCATATAGTTCATTACCTTTTGACGTGGTTAACCGTGAACCACAGTAGGTATTTTGGCATTCTAGTCTCTTCCGACAATGAAGTTGATTCGTAACGTTTCGAAAAAAGAGAGAAAAAACGGACGAACTCGAAATACTGCCAGTTACACTGAAAGAACTTTAAGATGAAATTAAAAGCAACATTAATGCTAAAAAGATTCCCAGTTATGACCTGATATCAGGTCGTATAGTGAGGGAGCTGCCCGAAAAGGCAGTGCTTAAATTGCTTCACATAATCGATGCTACTTATAGGCTGAAACATGTACCATACCGAAGGAAGGTTGCGGAAGTCATTATGATTTCCAAACCAGGAAATTCGCTAAACGAGAAGACGGGGTACCGGCCAATATCCCTCCTCCCTGTCATGTCGAAACTGTTCGAAAAGCTGCTACTTAAACGGCTTAAACCACTAATGGAAGATAGAAATTTGATCCCAAATCACCAATTCGGATTCAGACAACGGCACTCTACAATAGATCAAGTCCATCGAATCACTAACATAATATGTACCAGTATCTTCTTGGATGTGGCTCAAGCCTTTGGCAAGGTTTGGCACTAGGGACTAGAGTACAAACTTCACAGGGATCTCCCAAGACAGGACTACTTAATACTGAAGTCCTACATTGAAAATAGACATTTCATTGTTAAGCAAGATGACTAGTACTCCGGCTTGAAGCCCGTAAAAGCAGGGGAGTGTCTTAGGGCCAGCACTCTACCTCCTGTACACAAGGGACTTACCCCAACAAGAAGGCACAACTGTTGCCACCTTTGCAGATGATATGCCTATCCTCTCTGTTGGAGATGATATAGAATATATCGAAGAATAGATTTAGAAGCCTCAACACGCAAACTACAGACGTCTACTACTGAGGTTTCTAATTGGACCAAGATGTGGAGAATGAAGCTGAAAGAATCAAAATCAGCCCACATCAACTTCACTAACCGAAAAGTCCATATCTTGGATGTTGAGATCAATTCGAATAAAATACCGCAAACTGAAGCAGTTAAATACTACATTGCACGATAGTTGCTCACAAAAAATGTAGGTAACTATTTCGGTGGTGAGTAACAAGTCCGTTTTGCAAAAAACAATTCATTCCACTTTTCAGCTAAAATCTGAGTTCTGTAATTATTTGGTTTTAATTCGTTTCTGAGAAAATTATGAGGGCTACAGGCTCTGTTCTGGTCTTAAATTGAAGCTTATTACATTCCCTTCAAATTCCTTTCCCGTGAATTTTCTCTTAAAAGAGTACTTTTGTCAGTACAAGGCTCAAAATAATACCTGAACACAAAAATTTCGCTTTTTGGAAAAAATCATCACTTTTCAAATTGGCGTAGCTCCGTACCTATCAGACCTACAGCTTATTATTATTATTATTATGCTTTAATCAACTGAAATCTGCTCTTAAATGGGGTGTCGTTGAACCCCACCTTGTGGTACATGGGATTCTGATCCAACTTGTAGTGTGAATGTTAACCTACGCGCTGTTTAGTTTGGTCGCTTGACTCGTCAGCGCAATTGTTCGTACGGGGCCCGAGTCGGTTCCATTTCGCCTCCTAATTGATAACTTCGTCCCTCCTCGCAAACCTCAAATCAACTCCAGCTACGCCAACCTCTTAATGCCCCGTCTAACACATTACGCCGCCCTGGGAGCGTAAACTTATTCCATTAATCCCTTATTAAAAGATACGCGGTTATACGTCAGCAACTCCCATAATCCCCGTGTTTATTAGGATTTCTGCCGTTGAAACAATAACGTTAATTAGGATTTAGGGTTCGGGAGGGGAAACCTCCCAGCGGCGCTCTCGCCGAAATTCGGCCCTCCGCGCCCGCATAAGTTAAGTTGGTTTGTTGGTGCTCCGGAGCTCCTTCACCTAGTTTAGGAGTTTCCGGGAGGTCGGGCCCGGGTTATCCAGACCCAACTCGATCCCGTTTCCTGAAACTAATTCCCCGTGTTGTCATTCTTATTCGCGGCTTTCAGAGATAATAGTGTGGAAGAAAACCACTAGCCATCTCTCTTGATTTCCGTTAAGCGGGTTGGTCCTTGTTTCAAATGTATTACTCGTGCGTACTCGTTGTGGACCGTTTTACATAAACTCGATGAAAACATTGCTGGTAAAACTAGCTAATGTCTACCTTCGCCTAGTTACTCGTGTCTGTCTAAATCTGAAAGTATGTCGTGGAGATTCATTCACGGGTTTACTGCCCAGAATTGGTCGCTGTGGGGTGCCTGGACACCCCACCTTGTGGTGTGAGGGTTAGGTAAATCTCGAGTTAAAGATGAGTTATGCGTCAGTGATGGATCACTATTATCATTAGTCAGTATTTACAATATATGGATATGTTTTGGGTGCCCGATCATGCACGACATTTTGTATTTGGGAAAAGGATGGTAACCCATGTTTTTGCGCTGCTAAAGATACCCCATGAATATTACCATTAACTGGAATCCAGAGTTGTATCATTTGTGAACTGCTTGCGATGGAAATGAGTTAGTGTTTGAATAGTCATCATATCGTATGTTATTAATTTCCCTTGTCGTGAAACAGCTTGCCGATACCGCGAGTAGCTGTTTAGGGGTATTTGCTTTCCCTTTGAGAATATCTTATCGAATTTCCACCCTGACGGGCAATATCGCGGCTAAACGCCCTTTGAACCGCCCCAGGCCGGCGAGTGACCGCAGTAACAACAAAGCCAAAGGAATCACACGGGCAACTAGTAAGTCGGAAACGGCGGTGGATACGGGGGGCGCGGGGATTAAGCGCCAAATTTAAACGACGGCTCTCAAAGGTGACCGCGGGCAGTTAATCTTGGGTTAGAGAGCGGTGGAAACCCTCTCTTCGAAATTAAATTTGATCGAAACCCTCGGGATCGAAACAAACGGAACGCAAAAGAGCGGGTTAACCCGGGGTTAAGTCCGGGAGTTAACCCGGGCTCAAAACCTTCGTTGAATAAACCAGAGCTTGAAGAGGATCCGGGAAGAGCTGAATTATTCGGCCGGTTCGGGCGCCTTCGGTGATTCCGAAGTTGCGTTTGTCTTTCAAAGGAAAACGCAACGGCCGCCGTTTTTGCATAAAATACAAAGCACAGAGGCCAAATGGCCTAAAATTATTCTTAAAAATCCCGAAGTTCCACTGTGATCATTGTAAATTATTTAATTGAGAATTTCGATGATTGGTCAATGAAAGAAATTCTTAATTCACCAACGTTTCGAAATAGTATTTTGTCACCATCAGAGCCTGTTGAATGAAGACAATTTTAAAATTTAGGAAACGTGTTACCGGGATAAAATCGTAATTTTTGGAGTAGACTTTTTTGATTCTGCTTGCTCTTTGCCAAGGATTTCAAATATTTACACGGTGCGCACTTGACCGAAATTGCGCAACGCACACACATTTTTTATATATATTTTTTTTCATGTGAGATCTACTTTTTTTTGTTCCAAATTCAAATTCTACGGTCAATTTCATGAGCATTTGACCCCTCAACTGACTTTTTTATTATTTGTTGAACACAACGTGCTCAGTGAACAGTCAAAAATGCGCAAGTGTAAGGCTACCCACCCCTGCTTATAACGTTATTTCTTGATAAAACTTGAAAAAAAATTAATCTGTCTATTTTTTTAAGGATTTGAAGTAGGACCGCGGTGCCCCATACCAGAGCTATGAATGTGCGCAACGATCACCAACTGTGGTTTTTGAACTCCCTTTTTTATTTCAGATTCGGATTTGATGCTTGATTTCATGAAATCTTGATCTCTTATTTGATGTTTTGATCGCGCGAACGGTTCAGCGATCGTCATCAAAACTTCGAAAAAAATGTTAGCAAAGAAAACGCGTGACACAATGTTGTCAGCAAGCGCTCAAAGTGCACAAATGCTAGGTTGACCACCCCTGCAAAAATTTATTTTTGGCTGACAATTTAAACAATTTTTTTAGTCGGACTGTTCTGCTTTGTGCTCTGTGCACGGCTGCAAATTTGCTTAACGCACACAACTCGGTTTTTTCGTAGAGAACTCTCTTGTTTATTCCAAATTCAGATTCAACGGCCGATTTCATTAAAATTTGACAACTCATTTGATCTTTCGCCCGCGCAACATTTCAGAGAGCGTGAACAGTGTGCGAAGTCATCAAAACTGTACAAAAAAAGGTTCGCAAATCCACAGTGTGACACATCAATTTTCATTGTTTTTCAAAGCTGATTCCCCCATTTTCATAATATAAGAATTTTATGATACATTAACCGACTTTTTTTTGTTTAATGTGCTTGGCGGACGCTCAAAAATGTTCAACCGCAAAAAACGTTATTTCTGGCTTAAAACTAAAAATTTTATTTTTTATCCACCTGTTTTTCCCAGGGATCTTCAATCTTTTGGACCAAGTTGCACTATAAGCACGTAGGCAAATGTGCACAACGCACATTAACTGTTTTTTATTTAACTTCTTTTCTATTCCCGATTCGGACTCCACGGTCGATTTCATGAAAATTGGACCCTTCATCTGATTTTATCAGACGCGCGATAGTATCGCTTATATTCCAGTTTTATATCAAAAAGAAAACTGATTGATTGTAATTTTAGACAAATTAACTAAGAGTAAACTTACACGTAACTTTTATTTAAAAAAAAAAAAAAAAAAAAAAAATAGATATATTTTGAGATTGAAAGATTTGATTTTAGACGAATAAGAGCGAATTTGTCCACAATTGTTTATTAAAGAAACGTTTTTGGCGTTCTGACGGTATATTTTGTATTGCAAGTCAATATTCGCAGGAAATGATCACAGTTTGGATTCACATCGTTTTTAAGTGAAAAACGGTCATGTTCTCATTTGACCCGAATTGATGAGGTGTGATGAGTACAACTAAAAACTTGAATAACTTTTTTCCTAATAGCCCATGTATTTTTGGTTCATGTCAAAACCAAAAGAAGTGTCCCAATAACATGAACTCGATGTACTCCGTAATTGAATAAACTTTTGTAGGCCTCCCTAAGCACAAAATGCCGCAGATCCGTACTCATTACACCCCAGTCTGCGGATTTTTTTTTGTAGGTTTGTAGGAATGGCACGTGTGTGTTACGGTTACTGCCTAGCGGCAGTCCGTTCTATTCTTCAAAGTCTATTCTACATTATATTAGACAAAAAATAACAGCATAGGAATAGGTAACACTGTATCAAGGGAAAACGATCTATTTTCAAGGGACCATTACCCTTGTTGGTAAAGAGGTGTTGAGGATTAAAGTGTCTAGTTCTCATCAAAATGTTCGATTGGTCTTCTTCTTCTAAGTCGCCTTCCAGCTCGTTAGCAAAATGGGAACTACATAAGGAGCAACTTTTGCTCCTCAATAACGTGAGGTTATGTTTGCTGTATTTGTTTGAATGAGGTAAATACCTATTAAACGAACATTGTCTTCATTCTTCATCATTTTCTAACAAAGATGGACAAAATTTACAAGACAAAAATAAAGCAAAATATTTAATTATGCTGCTAAATTTGACGTATAAATTAAAATATGATCTTTTTAGAAATAAATGTGTGGTATGACAAAATATGACGTTTACACTTAAAACAGTGAACACCTATACCGGTGAAATCGGCCATAAATTTATTCTAGAAACCAATACATAAGCACCAGTGCGAATTAAATAAAAACAAAAAATAGGCAAACATGAATGAATTCGAATACTAGTAATAAAATTTCCAGCACGATTTCAAAAGTTTTCGTCCATCGGTCGTGAGGCTGGAAAATATAAAGAAAAGGGAAATGACAGATTCTTTGGGAAAATGGAAACGTAGGTGAAAGACTGAGGGCGTGCGTGCGTGGGCGTTGGTCCTCCGCCAGCCTCCTCCCGACCCATCTGGGCAGATCAATAGTGCAGCTGCAATATGCACCGGCATGCACCTCCGCTCCTCCCACCGCCGCCCCCGAGTACATCGCTCCCCCACATCCCCCAAAACGAGTAGACAGCTTCTCCTCCCTTAACGAGTGGAAAGCTCCTCCTCCCCTAACGAGTAGATCGCACCCCTCCATCATCCCTTAAATCCACACCCCCTCCCAGTCTACCTCTTCTAATCACAAATACACCCCAAACTCTCACCTGGTTTTACTAGAAAACAAAACTTTTTCGTACTTCTTTACAATAACGAACTTTATAACCAACAGACAAAAGACGATTTCCCCCTTCCTTTCACCCACATAAGTTGGTTTACGTTTCAAAATGCACGATCTCGAGAGTCAAAATTTGCAAAAATCTGCCAAAACAGCCAAACAGACCAAACAGTAGACCGAATGGCCAACATTGCCAAACCAACATACACAGTAGGCCAAATTGTCTCCCTTAACAAGTAGATTGCTCCTCCTCCCCTAACGAGTAGATCGCACCCCTTCCCCATCATCCCTTAAATTTACACCAAAAAGTAAATTTGAAATTAAACTAATGATTTGGTCAACCATTTATTCGTTATTAATTTTTTTTTCGTTTGTATTATGTAATTATATATTTTTGAATATTGGGAGGTAAATGTATAAAAGTGGATTCTATTTTTTTAAATTAGCTGATTACAGTTATATTCAAATTGAGCGCTGTGTTTTGTCCTTGAAACGAGAACAACCCAAAAAACACAATTTCTGTTCAAAAACGTACATAGCGTCGAGTTCTCACCGGGGGGGGGGGGGGGGGGTAATATAAAAAGGTTTGCTATGATTGCAAATTAATTAATTATTTATTAATGAAAATAATGAACCAAAATATATATATGGAAGTCCGCAATCAGCGTCACGTTCTTGTCCTTGAGAATCTGAACCAAGTTCGTCTGTCTTGATTAATTCAATCTATCAAACCGTTAAGGGTTAATTTCAATCGGGCTCTGTTAGTCATCAACAGCTGACATACCACAGACACGCTGACATACACTCTCGCGGCAAGTCGGAATTGTCAGATCTCCCGCGAATCTGACTCTCACGTGTGGGAGGATTCCAGCCGGGAATGACATGTGACCCGTTGACCTTGCTAAATTTGGAACGCGCCTTCTCACCGGAGGACAACGGATGAACACCAACAAGCTTACAATCAATGGTATGAAATCGGTTTTCATGGATAAAGCAAGAAAAACAGAAACCACAATCAACATCGAGTGACGCTTTGACATTACACAGCTGCAATGACTTACCGCATGACTTTTCAGAAATCGAAAAAGTGAATAGCTTAGTTTACACTCACGCTACAAATTCTTTCGCTGGGTTTATTATTCATTTGGCTTGCATTCATGATTCGAATTTCTACTAAGTTTGGTGTGTGCGTGTTTCACAGGTGGTATAGCGATTATTGAATTTCAAGAGGCACACAAATATGATCAACTGATAAATCCAAATAGGTATTTTGGTTGAGAATCGATTTACGTGCTCCATGCATATCTCCTGAAATTCAATAATCGCTCTATCTCCTGTGAAAAACGCACACTCCTAAGCTTAGTAGAAATTCAAATCATGAATGCAAGCCAAATGAATGAAATTGAGTAATAAACCCCAGTGAAAGAATTTGCAGCGTTTCATCCATGTCAGAATAGCTCAACCCGTGTATTGGCTATAAACCCTCTTAGGAGTCACTCCAGTATCCACATTCACTACATCACTAGGTTACTGCGATCAAAACAAACAAGTTTTTTTTTGGAGACTGTCTCCATCCTCAAATCTCGATGAATATCATCGTTCCGCATGTGCCAAGGGGCTCCAACTATACTTCTCAGTATTTTATTCTGAGAGGTTTGGATTTTCTTAATATTTGATTTCTCCGCACAGCCCCAGAGCTGTATCCCATAGGTCCTAATAGGGCGAAGGATCTGCTTATATTCCTATAACCAGTTTATTGTGAAGAGAGAGATGGGAATTCCTTCCCATTAGCCAATACATCTTTCTATACATGATTTTAAGTTCTTCTTTCTTCCTTTCCATGTGTTTTTTCCAGTTTAATTTGGAGTCAAATTTCAAATTGCAAGTATTTAACTGATTCAGTATGCAGTATTTTATTTGAATTGATCTCAACATCCATGATTGGGATTTTTCGGTTAGTGAAGTTGTTGTGTGCTGATTTTGATTCTTTCAGCTTCATTCTCCACATCTTGGTCCACTTAGAAACCTCAGTAGTAGACGTCTGTAGTTTGGGAGTTGCAGTTTCTATATCGTCTCCAACAGAGAGGATAGCCGTATCATCTGCAAATGTGGCAACAGTTGTGCCTTCTTGTTGGGGTAAGTCCCATGTGTACAGGAGGTAGAGTACTGGCCTTAAGACTTCCCCTGCGGGACCCCTGCTTTTATGGGCTTCAAGCCGGAGATAAATAGTGAATAGCTATTCAAAAAAGGAATTGTAAACTAATAAGAGAGTACTAATAGAGTAACTAGAGAGTACTATGAGTACTTTATAAACGAAAATGAATGATTTTGGTTTATTATTCAATAATAAACCATTGTAATCGCTCTGGACAAAAAAATTCTAACCCCCCTGAAAATTTCATGGTTTACGTTTCAAAGGGTGTAGAATCCGAATCTGCAATAACAAATTTTCCGTCCGTCCGAGGTACGCCGTACGCCGTACGCACGATATCTCCGAAACGGCTGGAGCAAAAAATCTGAAATTTTCAGGAAAAATCCATCTTGGTCCGACGACGCCCCAATTCTTGAGCCAGCTCCCTCAATCAATTTAAAGTGCCCTTTAAGGGCTATAAAAGTTTTGTAAAATCCCTGAAAACCTCAAAACTAGTCGAATCGGCCTAAATATTTTCCTATTTGAAGAACATACCATGAGGAATCGAATGAGCCCTTCCCCACGTCCGTAGGTCAAACCATTCCCGATGTATGGCCCGATTTATGGTGCCAACATTTGCGTTTTTTCGTTAATTATTGTTTGTTTGTAACCTAGTGATGTCCGGCCGATAGCGTCGAGTTGTAGTGAATGTGGATACTGGAGTGATAGCCGATGTGAGTACTTGTAGTGTAGTTAGTAGCCGATACACGGGTTGAAGCATTCTGATATGCATGAAACGCTGATAATGTATAGGTAAATATTATTCAATATTATTACTGGGGTTTATTATTCAATATTATTACTGGGGTAAATAAGTATTCTTTCGCTGGGGTTTATTATTCAATTGGCTTGCGTTCATGATTTGAACCTTACTAAGCTTCGGAGTGTGAGTGTTTTACAGGTGACAGAGCGATTATTGAATTTCAGGAGATATGCATAGACCACGTGAATCGGTTCTCATCCAAAACACCTATTTGGATTGATCAGTTGAAGATATTTGTGTGCCCCCTCTACATCTGTCTACCTTTGGCTACATCGTTTAAATTTGGATTTGGGGAAGTTTTAACGCAGTACGAGTGCCAAAGGACTTGATAAATTATAGATGTTTTTATTGTGGGGGGGGGTTTTAACGGTACGAGTGCCAAAGGACTATTGAAGTTCAATAAAAAAACGCTGCAAATTCTTTCACTGGGGTTTATTATTCAATTGGCTTGCGTTCATGATTTGAATTTCTACAAAGCTTTGGAGTCTGCGTGTTTCATAGGATAGGGCGATTATTGAATTTCAGGAGGCACACAAATGTGATCAACTGATCAATCCAAATAGGTATTTTGGTCGAGAACAGATTCACGTGCTCCATGTATATCTCCTGAAATTCAATAATCGCCCTATCCTGTGAAACACGCAGACTCCAAAGCTTAGTAGAAATTCAAATCATGAACGCAAGCCAATTGAATAATAAACCCCAGTGAAAGAATTTGCAGCGTTTTTATAACATCATCACCAATACAAATGGCGTACTATCTACTACATCATTCCATGGAAGTGGAATCTAAATTTTAATAATTAATGCGGTGTAAATATAGTGTTATAGGTACTTTATAAGCAACGCCGGGCTGGGCCACAGTTTCACTATCCAGGCCAGCTGAGCCATCGGTTATTAATCAATTGAAGAATGTAACACGTAAAATGATGTACATAAACTATCTATCTATCTTTGATCGTACCAATAAAAGAATCTTGGAATAGCTGACTAGGGACAATTCCGATAACTGCGCTGTGGGGTGAACCTGACCCCAGAGACACTTTTTTGTCACTTCGTCAAAAACTAGAACGCGGCTGAACAGCGGTCGGTGAAGATATCGACAGAGAGAGAGATGGAAATAATTTAGAAATGGGAGTAGAACGAGTTTGAATACCAGAAACAAAGGATTCTCTTCGAATCCAGCATGTTGAGGTCAGAATGACCGCACAGTGTCATTCGACGGTTAAGTACATAATATGAGCATATGACTGGATGATATAATTTTGACTTCATAGTTTCAAAAGTACTTACTACTTTCTGACATAATCAGACACGAAAGGGTGAGGAACTAATGAGAATTGCCACAATCATCGCCATGAATGGAAGAGGTCCCTGTAGGATTCCTTCGTCGAGCATCACATTCGCAGCTGGAAACGGCTTCATGAGAACGGAAATTTCCAAAGCGGTCGACGGGGAGCCACAAAACCGCGACAACTTCGTGCGCGCGCCCCTGAAGTTTGAGAGAAACCCAATTTAATTAAAAGCCGGAGGAATATATTTTAGGGGGGGGGGGGGGGGGTCGAATCGATAGTCAACCAAAGTCGGGCGGTTATGAACCCTGTTGAATCCAAGTTGAAGAACGGCTCATAACAATGCGGTTTGAACGGGGGGGCAAATAACCCACCGATTATCGGGAAGAAAACCGCCGGAAATTATCGCTCGAAGGTTCTCCATCATTTCCGTATTAAATTACCAGCTTATTTTCGCAGATACGTGCTGTTTGTCCTAATTAGCAAGTGCATAGCAATTTAGAACTAGATCAATTAGAAGGGTAAAATATTGGTATTTTCCGATTAGCACAGAATCACCAAAGTCTTAAGAGATCCTGATTTTGCTAAAAAATTATCATTGAGATTGTATTAGTGTATGAAATTTGCCAAATCAATCAATCATTATAATCAGATAATTATCTGACATGCAAGGAGGAGTTACACGCGAGTATGATAACAACAATAATAATACTTGAGTAATACTAAAATGAAGAAGAAGATTATTCATTTTTGTTAAACATCACGTTTTTCACAAGAATTCGAAGTCAAAAATATCATCAAGAAAAAATAAGAATGCAAACACAGTGAACAAACAGGAAAGTGAAACAAATATTTAGATATATTTCGGTTTCTTTCTAGTGTAATACTGTTGTAAATCCTGCTGGTTTACTACTCAAGATGTACAAAACACATTTATTCTTGCAATACCCGAGTTTTGGTTCCCGTTTTTGTTTGTGCAAAGACCCCGCTTCCAAGTCCATGACTAGGCGATAGGGTGTTTCATAAGGAATGCCCCGTATACAGATAGCTTTAAAAAAGTCGTTTCATTACTAAACAGCAACTATCCAGTAAAACCTTAATCCTTTTCTCTTTTTTCGAAAACGATGTTACTAAATTCCTCCACAGATTAGTAAAGGAACGCCTTCCTTTATTGTTAGGATTTAGAGATTGTAACAAATGATGTTTGTAATGTAGTCGCCGACGCAGTTCTCTTCACGCTCTATGACTTCTTTTTAAAGGGTTGTGTAAAGGATAAAGTCTTTGTTCCTCCAATGCATACAACCTGGGAAGAGTTGAAGACTCACGTCACTATCGCGACCTACCTCTGTGACCACCGTCAAGTTAGATGCATCTGGGGATATGAACAGGTAGATGCCCTTGCCAAAGCAGGCTCCCAGATGCCAATGCCTGACGCTCCCACCAGCGAGATAAGGACATCTGTGGAGAATTGGGTGCGCAATGTCCCAGGCAGCCGAAGGGAAGCAGTTGGGCTGCAGCCTAGGAACCGCGTTCCTTTACATCTCCCCCGTCACGAGTCAGTCGCAGCGTTTAGATCAATAACTGGGCATGACTATCTGAATGCCCACCTGTACAGAATCGGAGTGGCGGTCTCTGCAGCCGTGAGACTCCCATGACAATACCCCATCAACTTGACTGCCCTCAACTCGAGGGCATTAGACGAGACTTTCGTCCTGACGAGACCGATTGGTCGAAAACAGCATAATTATGTTGGGCTGCAAAAAGTTTAATGACATAGAAGCCTCATTTCTAACATACCATTCCGCGCCGAGCTTCACAAAGACCTCGAAGTGCCAACAGTTAAAGACTGTCTCATTGCAGCCTATCATGCATCGTATCAGAAAGCATCCGCCCACCCCAATCAACTTATATGCAACATACCGCAAGATCGACCTCTTCCCCGACACCTCAGAAGACTTAAACGTAAACATCCTTCAGACTTCGCTGATGGGTTCAACATGTGCTAAATAGTATAATATACTATTTAGTATTATATTATAATCGTTGTAAAGTGTAAGATAGTACTGTACACGTGAATGTGTACACGGGGATCGATGGACTTAACCTAGTACATATATATAAAAGCATGTTGTTGAATTACGAGTACTTTACAATGCTTTGCACAAAAATGTTACTATAATAAAAAATAAAAGCCTTATAGCGACTTGGGAAAAAACCGACAGGTTGGACAGTGTTTGGGAAGAATTTGAATACCTCCTCAACATCGTTTGTGTTCAGGCGGCAACCATCATTTGTTAATATCATTTGTGACATCATAACTTCGAGAAATACCTTCTACTTTTTTGTACCGTTTTTCTAAATACAGTTATTGACAGTCAAAATCAGGGCATTCTTAATGGAACACCCTGTATAAAAAGTCAATATTAACAAACGAATTATGAACTTAACCAACACTATAAATGAAAACAGAAAATAGCAGTAAAGCAGGTGAAGTGGTGAAGTTATTTATTTTTATTTTTTTTAATGTAAATTTTATAGTTATTGATATAACATTATATTTTGCTAATTCTGATAGCAAAGACCTAATTAACATGCTAACGGAGCGTAGGTTATAATCCATTGATTGTCCTACTTATGTGTTTATTAGATACTTAACGATATTAAACTTTGATATATAATATATAATTTGTTAATAAAATTTTATAATATTTAAACAAACGAGTAACAAAACATTAATCTTCCGAAAGGAAGTCCTGAGGTCTTTTCCTCTTCAAACGGCGTTGATTTCGCGGTGGTGGGGTGTTGTTG